>CABPRJ010002383.1:0-396498 GCA_902439185.1 Cinara cedri | reverse complement strand
AGTCTGTTGAAATTGTAAAAACATTTGAGTTTCTGATTCATTTATAGTAGACGGCTTTGTAGTTATTATACTATTTTTTGGAATAGATAATTTTTGTGTTGGGCAATTGAAAAAGTCATCATCGTCCATTTCCTGTAATTTAGTCAAACCTTCATTTGAATTGGAATTCTTTTTATTAGTTTTACTAGTCTGTTGAAATTGTAAAAACATTTGAGTTTCTGATTCATTTATAGTAGACGGCTTTGTAGTTATTATATTATTTTTTGGAATAGATAATTTTTGTGTTGGGCAATTGAAAAAATCTTCATTTTCTTGTTGTGGAATTTGTTGAGTTTTTTCATTATTAATCGTAGATGTTTCAGCAGTTGTTATATTCTTTTTTGAAATAGATAATTTTTGTGTTGGGCAATTGAAAAAGTCATCATCGTCCATTTCCTGTAATTTAGTTAAACCTTCATTTGAATTGGAATTCTTTTTATTAGTTTTACTAGTCTGTTGAAATTGTAAAAATATTTGAGTTTCTGATTCATTTATAGTAGACGGCTTTGTAGTTATTATATTATTTTTTGGAATAGATAATTTTTGTGTTGGGCAATTGAAAAAATCTTCATCTTCTTGTTGTGGAATTTGTTGAGTCTTTTCTTTATTAATCGTAGATGTTTCAGCAGTTGTTATATTCTTTTTTGAAATAGATAATTTTTGTGTTGGGCAATTGAAAAAATCTTCATTTTCTTGTTGTGGAATTTGTTGAGTTTTTTCATTATTAATCGTAGATGTTTCAGCAGTTGTTATATTCTTTTTTGAAATAGATAATTTTTGTGTTGGACAATTGAAAAAGTCATCATCATCCATTTCCTGTAATTTAGTTAAACCTTCATCTGAACTGGAATTCTTTTTATTAGTTTTACTAGTCTGTTGAAATTGTGAAAATGTTTGAGTTTCTGATACATTTGTAGTAGACGGCTTTGTAGTTGTTATATTCTTTTTCGGAATAAATAATTTTTGTGTTGGGCAATTGAAAAAGTCCTTATCATCTTGTTGATTTTTTTCTTCAAATAATTTGTTTTTATTATAATTACTATCTTCACAGATAACAATACTATTAAAGTTTGATTTAGTATTAATATATGAATTATTTATACTTGACTCAACTTTTTGGGCTGTATAAAAAAAGAAATCATCATCATCAGCTTTTAAAGTATTAAAATTATTTTCAGTGATATTTTGTTTTTGTTTAGCTAACTGACTCATTGAAATGGAAGAATAACAATGTTTTGATGTGGGTGATAATTTTGCATGACAGTTTAAGGAATTCTGATCAACTAATTCAACAGGTTGAGCAGTACTTATTTTAAATTCATTTTTTGGAGTGTTACTATACAAATTTGTGATTTTTAAGGTCGGTACTGTTTTAATTGTACTCTCAACTTGTTTATCACCTAAATCTATAGTTTGTACCTTTATTTCATTTAACTGACAATTATTTGGTTCTGAAGTACATACATTCCCAAAAATTTGTACTTCAAGAAGATTAGACTTATCTCCTTTAGTTGATACATTTTGAGGTTGACAGTGAAATGAATCATCTTTATTTATCGCAAAAGGTACTTGTGTACTTTCGTCTGCAACATTCAGTTCTTTAATTTCAGTTCTTTCTGGCTGATTGTTCAAATAATTTAAATGTTTTGGGAGTTGGGTTATTTTACTTGTAGTTAAGATACCGGTAGTTGGTAGTTTCTGTGTAGAATCCAAAATTTGAGTTTCGTCAAATTCATCTAATTTACTTGTATATTCATTGTCCAAGAGTATATTATGATTATTAACATCAAGAGTAGATAATATATTTGAATCGTCAAAATGTTCCAAATTCGTTAATGGACTAGGTGTATCTTCTCGTATGTCATTTGTATTTGTTTTACCAGGTGATTGGAACATATCTATTGGTTTATTATTTGTAATTGAAAATTTATGTGATAATGGACTTCCAAAATGCAATGTTGGACTGGGAGTATCTTCTCGTGTCATCTCGTATGTGACTTTATTAGAAGTTTCTTGTAAATCAGAAGCTTTTTGGATTGTTTCTGTTAAATCCATTACGGGGCTAGGTGTTTCTTCTCTAGATACACTATGAAATATAGAAGAATTGAGATTATTTTCTATTAATTCTACTTGGCTGATTGCTTCTAATAAAAATTCATCGTTAGAACTTGATAATTGTAATTCTGAGGCAACTTTATGAGCATTGATAGAATGTTCAACTTTAGGAACTACTATTTCCATTTTACCAATAGAACTATGTCCAATATCTGTAGATACATTACAGTCTGTAACTTCATCTGTCAAATTTCCATTAAAAGATATACCAGGAGTAATGATCTAAAAATAAAAATAAATAAATATGTAACTGTATAAAATAACTGGATTAATATAATCGTACTGTGTTAAACAATGTCTGTATTGAAGTCTCACATTTCTCAGTAGTAGTTCGTATTGAAGTGTCATTAGATGCTATAAAAGTAATAATAATCAAAATAAGAATTTATTTAAATTTTATTTAGGTATATTTAACTTAATTTAATTACTATTTGATTTTATTTCACTGGTAATTTTACTTAGTTCTCCATTTACATAATAGTTAACTTGGACTTCACCAAACATCAATATAGCATTTTCATCGAGGAAATAAGCAACACCTTTCTTTAAATTTTTCTACGGAATAATAATATTAGGTATTATAAATGTATAATGAATTGCACAAACAAGATAAGATATTACCTTATTAAGTCTAGTTTTATTCAAACTTCCTTTATCTAATAGAACAACACCATCGGAGTCACATTGAATAACAGCATGATTCATTGATACAGACTAACAACATCAATAATAATATAGTAATATAATAAACAATACAAATTTATATTCTTACCGAATGTTCAATGTAGATATCATTTAAAGGATGTCTTCCAATTGTATTATCACCTTCTTTTAGTACATAACATTCATTATCGAACATATCACTAAGAACAAGTCGTCCAAACTAGCAATAAAATCACAATATTATTATAGCATATAAACATAATGTAGGTATACATAGTCAATTTTATTGTATTAACAAATATAGAAGAATAAAGAACAAAATATGATTAGTTTAGTTTAATGGACGGTTTTTACTTTTATTAAAGTAGTGCCTTAAAATTGTGGTAATTTTAGAAAATAATAATGTACTAACATCAATATAATACTTAAACATGAGTATTATGTGGTACAACAAAACTAGTATCTACAGAGAAAATAACTTATATGATATTAATAACAGATATATATAATAATGAAAAAGCTTGTTGAGGAGGCTACCCCATTGTTAGATAAAATCTGTAGGATTAAATTAATTATTAATTTACCTTTGACATAGATAATAATAATAATTATAGATATATAATAAAAGAAAAAAAACCAACGTCTTCAGAGATAACAAGTATAGTTAATAAATCATATTGAAGTTTGAAATGAAAGAATAGAAATATTAGGACTTCTAATATAATAGTATATTAGACTATTAGAAATACTAGAATTTGTTTTGTTTAACTCAAAAATAGGTACAGTTGTACCAAGAAGAATACCCTCAGGAAAATTTAACTGCGTAACTTATTAATTTATTTTAATCCAGAAATAGTGAAATTAGTGGAATAAATTGTTTCAATATACTAAATAATGTTTTATCGCCATCTCCCATTTGGTTAATCATTTAGGTAGGTAGCAATCTATTACCAAATACATACATCTTTTGAGTTTTCTTTTCCATCATCATTTCGATCATCAGCGCTGACCATAGCTTGTGTGCATGGCCAAACGAAGTCCTCGTCCATCGTTCGGCCGTTTGTGTATTCACAAATCACAATTATACACGTTCAGCGCCAAAAGACATACATGGTTTTAACATTATGTTCACCAGAAAAATGAAATCAGGAGTATAATTTGTCAAGTCAGTGGTATGATGCTTAAATGATAAATTAAACCCATTCAAAATAAAATACCTGATAATAACATTTAAAATAGCAAATCAAAAATTGAAATCAAATAGGTAATATGCTGTGTTTCACTTCACGTACGTTCCGAATGTTTTGAATATTTGTATATCATTTTGATAACGTAACCTAATGCGCGAATTGATAACGACGAATGATCGATGGGCGAAAAAAACGTCAAAAAAAAAAAAATCTAACGTAAAATACCCGACAAATTAAACACACACCAGGAAAAAAACCCACGAAAGTAAAATGTCCATGCGATGGTCATAATATTTTTTTTATAATATTTTGTTGATTAACTTGAGAAAATACAAAAATTTAAAACATACGATTGAACAATGCAAAAGAAACCAAATATAAGGACATAAATTTAATGTAAAGCTCGTATAATTTAAATTCCGAGGCCAATTTGGAGAATGAAACAGAAAATTATAATTATAATATTATGTAGGTAGGTACCTAAACAATAGGTACTTTGTTTTACAAGATGAACGGGTCAGTTGTCATAATGACATTTTTTACTTGTGATTATATTATCCAAACTTATAATTATTACATGTACTGAATCTGAGAAAGACAAAATACACAGTGTACAATCAATATTAGATCTGTCACTAAACGCCCCGAATCTGAAGAAAAGATCAATAATGATTTATTCAAATCGAGTTTATTTTTAACTGTAATTCAGTAGTGACCAAAAAAACAAAATCGCTATACCAAGAAACCTAATGCGTTGGCCGCGATATTTTGTGTGATATTACCTGATCATATTATTATAGCAGGTATCGTCAATTCGGTCAACACTTTCTCCCATTTTGGTATAGTAAATTCCTCAAGAGGCGTTGTTTTTATCCTTGGCGCGCTTAATTTAATTCGTTTTTTTTGTCCGAAACGCCGGTCTTTGTCCATTTTTTTTGTGAAATAAATAGATCGTGCGGCACGACACGCACGGAACAGTATAAATCTCAAACTGCCGCGACAGCTAAACGACTGATATAACTGATCCGTCATTTTGGATTTTTATATGCGTATTATTTTGTAAACATAAAACACAATACAGGCACCTACTACAAGGAAGGAATACGCCATATACCACACAATCGCATTCGAGGGGAGGGGAAAATAAATAACAATACGGTTTATTACCGTCCACAAATGGTTATTTTTAACCACGGTGGTTACGACCCGTTCTTTATTTAGTTTATTTTAGATAAGTTATTTTTCTATAAAACTGTACAGTTTCCTTATCGGTTTATGAGTCGGTTGTCGGCAGCAATCGTGTTAATGAACCCGTGCCATTTGGTCACGAAACCGATCTATATCTAGACACTAATTGAAGAGTTTCAGTCGGAAAGGCGTTGGCCGACTCGTATATTAGGTTTTAACCGAACTGTTAAACAACCGAAATATATTATAATTATTAGAAGAACCGTAAATTATCCGAATCGTAAAACATGCGAAAATGAATTGTCCGAACCGTATTTTAGCAGAAACGCATAACAATCGAACAGGATTTGAGCCAGAAACGGCGCTACATCGGGGGGCGCGAAAAACAACCGAAAAACATTTAAGTCTACAAGTATTTGAGCATGTAATATACAGGTATTTTATACGAAAATATTACAACCAACTGTTATAAATAGGTATAAGATTTTCCAAAAAACGATAACACGTGATGAGAAATAAATAAAAAGGAAATAAATTCCATAGGTAGATATTATTTTAAAATGAAATTAATAAATAATATTATTTTTAATTTTTAATCAATAAAGTTAATTGGAAAATATCATAGACGTATAACAGATTTTTTTTATAATTATATGTCTGGAATATGTTTTGGTTTAGTTTTGTGATAATAAATTCTATATGTCCATGTTTATCCACACTTGAATAATTTAAATGCTTACAAATGGTTGAAATTAAAAATAATAATAATTTAAAACTAATTAGTTAAATAAATATAAATTTTTATCATAGAAAATATTCAAAATGTCGTTCTATTATTTTATGTTTGTTCAAAATTGTATCGCAATTATAACTCTAAATTTGCGCGTTCTTTGAAATTTTTCAATTTTTGTTCTAGATATCGACGTTCAAAGTTTCACACTTCCAAGTTTTCTAATTCAACATTTTCTGATAAAAACAATGATTTATTTATTTGTTTAATTTATTTTTGGAAATTAATGTCTAACTGCAGTGTACATAAGGAACACTATAGATCACAAAAAAGTTGTTGAGATTATTTACAACTATAACTAAGTTATACAGACTTAAAATATAGAAAATCGATGCGCAAAGTCTTAAAATCAAATTAGGGCAGTATCAGTGTTAGAACTATTTGCATTACGCAGCATTCTGTGAAAGGGGTGATTATGTCCGTAGGACGTAGAATGAGTGGGGACGTGAAATAATTGGTGGCTTCAAGTACCGTATGATGGGATACGAAAAGAAATCATAGCCACCCGATCAGGGACATCCAATGAGCCATTTAAAAGGGAGGTGATAGAGACCAAATGAGCATCCAGACTCGAGAAGAAAGTAGAGGTGTTTTTGGGGTGTTTAAAATGGGGGCATAATAGTGAGAAGGATGGCCTATCTTGAGTGTATACGTGTCGTAGGACACGAATCCATGTTGGTCACGCTCTAATCTTAATTGGTCCTTGGCCAGGTAAGAAGGCCAGACAACTACCCCGTATTCGAGGATAGAGCGTACCAAGGAAAAGCGGAGTGAGCGAAGGCATTTAAGAAAGGTAAAAGACATCGCATTTCGTATAACGAACCCAGACGCTTGTAGAGCTCTTCAAACGGTAGTGGTTATACGCTGTTCAAAATTTAAAGAAGGCGTAATGAGGATTCCATTGTCTTTTACATTAAAAACCCGCCGGAGTAAAGTATTGTCAAGGTGATAACTATGACATATAGAGAGTGGAGCGGCTCCTCGAAAATGTCATAGTATTACATTTATCGTGGTTAAGAGTGAAACCAAGACGTTTAACCCAAGAGCAGAAAACGTCGAGTTCGGCCTGGAGTAGAAAACAATCCGCTGGAGAGTTAATTCTCAAGTATATTCGGCGGAAATGTGTTTTGATAATTTCGCGTTCGGCTTAAATACGGCCGGTTGAAATATTTTCGGCTGAAATACGGTTCGGCCGTTTTATAGCCCACCCCCCACTCCGCTATATCGACATGTGCACGCCTACCCTGGCGCTCCTGCACGGTACCTAATAGGCGCCCCCCCACCTTGCGTAAAGCATTAAGGGGTCTAGGACAGGGGTCGGCAACCTTTTTTGACGGAAGAGCCAAAAGTTACAATGTATAAAATTTTCCAGATTTTAAAGAGCCACTAAAAATTTTCTTAAGTATTTAAATATAATTTTTTTTTTAAATTTTAATAGACATAATAATAATGCAATTAATTATAATAATACAATAAATTTATGATAAAAAAAAAAAAAAACAGTTTTTAATAATAGGGGAATACATCAATGGGAGCATTGGCTTTGCATGTCTTGGCGTGACGGCGTATGACCAATTAGTTGTAGATAGCGTCGCGATTATATTAGACTCTATAATAAACATTTTACAACTATAGACTGTACTCCATGCGGGCACTGTCAAATTATTTTTGTGATGTATTATTTCATATTTCCAAAAGCAACAAAAATAATATACTTTTTTTTTTATATTATAAAATATTGTTTTTGAACTGAAATATTAATTTTTGTGTGTGCAGCTGGAGAGCCGCAACTTTAGACCGAAAGAGCCGCATGTGGCTCGCGAGCCGCAGGTCGCCGACCCCTGGTCTAGGACACCTCGCCGCCGTACCGATTCGCCGCCAGCCGACCCGCCGGTACCGGTCGGGTCCGAGCATTAAGTGTTAAGATGTTTGAACTTTTTTTAATTAGAAATCGGACACACAAAGTTTTATACATTTGTTACGTACCTATTAGTTGTTTTCGGCTCAAATACGGTTAGGCTGCAAAAGGTTTCTGATGAAATACGGTTCGTCTACGCTCTAATATGTTTCGGTTTAATAATAATATTACAGTTCGGTGTTATTTAAATACGGATCGGCGGTGTTATTTCTAATGATTGCCGACGAAATTGGGTTGTTACCGTATTCGTATTTATCTACCATGATATATAGGTTGATATAGGTGTTTATAAAGTAAATTTAAAGTCTACTACTAGTCGGAGAAATAAAACTCAAAAAAGATTCTCTCAGAAGTGTTTTATTTACAAATTATTTATGCATTTTGTTACTGTTTTGTTTTCATTTTGTTATTATTATTATTTTTTTTTTTTTGTTACAAGAAATTCAATATTATGATATTATAGTATTTAAAGTCTAATACTAATAAGTCAAACAATTAAAATTTTAATAATTATTAGTGGAAATAAAATGTATTAATTTAGAAATTATAATTAAGACTCGTAATATTATTAGTTGGAATAAAATTTACAAGTATCCATCAAAGAATTAGTATTTTTTATTTGTTCAAGTACCTATAGGTACTTGAACAAATAAAAAATAGTATTAATAGTTTTAATTTTATCTACTGACATTTTAGACACTTAATAGTGTAAATGTTACTTATATTTTTTGTATAACAGTATAACATATTACATTATAAATTATGACATATCACTAACAACTCCGCTCAGAATCGTTTTTAGTAAACAATGATTGCTTACAGACACAAATTAATTTCACATCTATATTCTACCTTCCCAAATTTTCACCAACAACAGTGGCTGTACCCGTCCCCATTATCCTAGGACAGGTTTTTTAGTACTTATTTGGATATGGTTAAGGTTAAGATATGACAACGACTATTGCACATTTTTTTTTAAAAAATAGGCACACCTTGATGTTTGACACGGGCTTTTAGATTTACACAATTACATGAACAAGAAGAAAAACCTAAATTTTGTGGTAATTGTAATATAACATTATTTTTACGGACAGAGAGCGCACTCAGTTAGTTAAGCAGCTGTTCCTGCAAACAATTTCAATTGCTATGTGATATCGCCTATGAATTTATGATACAGCTCGTTGGGCAACTAGTATAATATTGTGCCGTTAATTATAATATTATTATTAACCATTAAAAGATCTTTATTAAATGAAAAAATTCAAAATATACTAAACACTAATCAATTATATAGTATTTGGTATATTAAAGTCTATTAATTGTTGCCGTTGCCCGTTACTCTTTAATGTATTAAAAAAACGTTCGCATTCGCTATGTAATGATTTAATAACAAACAACTTATCGAGAAGGTACCTATTTATACATATTATTACTTACCTAAGTTAGGTACCAGTTACCATGAATATTTGATGTTCGGAAATATAGGTACCACGGACTAATGTATAAGTATAAACTAGTCCGTGATTGGTACATACAACATACCATAGACCTATTAACCTATTAATAGGTCTATGCAGCATACCTACAACTATAGGTATGGTGTTGATTCGTTTTATAATATTACCACAGATTATGAACTACCCACCTATGTATTATGCTACAAGATACTTTGATTAGTTTTCAATGCATTATATTTATAAACATTTTAAACAGTTAATTATTATTTTATAGCATTAGTTTGATGAGTAATAACTTTTTTTTATTTATGAATAATTACATAATTTATAAAATAGAAATGTTTACAATGAACATCATGGGTGATGATTTAGGAGACCCTTAGATGGACCAGGACGTGCACACTTGGTTAAGGGAACCATTCCGTTATTGGAATTATGGACTTATTATTACATTTTAGAATAGACAAGTTTACTAAAAATCAATCAATTTTTATTCAAACATTTAAATAATTGAACATAAAAACATCTAAATAAGAAGTTAATTATGTTGTATTATTTTTTAGAATTTGAATTTTAAGTAGGTGGTTACTATAAGGTTAGGTTAGATTCAAATTAATATTAACTGGTTAGGTATACCTTTCTTAAAATATAAACTATTAATAATAAAAAAATATTTAAATACACATTAAAAATAATTGTTGGTATACATTCATAATATTTTTAATTTATATAGTTTTTATTTCCTTTATCAATAATTGGTCTTGACATTTTTTTTTTTCAGAAATGGAATTTATAGCCAAAATATTTAAAAAAGAATCTAAAAGAGAAATTGATTTTGAGGATCTACAGAATGTTCTTACACGTACACAGCCACCAATTAAAAAATTAAAAATTTCAACATGTGATTATTCTGAAGTTTATCCAAGGATTTATGTTGGAGATTGGTAAGTGTAAATATGAATAAAATGTATTTCAAAATATTGTTTCTAAAATTCTACTATTTTACAGGAATACTGCACAAAATCTTAACTTATTACTGTCATTGGGTATCACACATGTGGTAAATGCTGCTGAAGGTAATGGATTTGACTTGGTTAAGACAAATGAAGAATTTTACCGTCCAGTTAATATTGCATACATGGGGTTATCTCTAAGTGATGATCCTGATGTTGCAATAAATGAATATTTTGATAGTGTGTCTAATTTTATAGATGATGCATTATTACAGAAAGGTATGTTTTAAACATTTTGTTACACAGGTAAATTTTATTTTAACCTGGACAAATATTGTTATAAGTAATTTATATTTATTAGGTAAAATTTTGATTCATTGCATTATGGGTATTTCAAGATCAGCAACAATTGCAATTGCGTATTTAATGATCAAAAAACGATTAAGAGCTAAAGATGCAGTAGAAAAGGTAAAAAAAGCAAGATATATACAACCTAATGATGGATTTCTTAAACAACTAGCTCAACTTGACAATGACTTATTTCATATATTGAATCATTAACTTTGGTGATATAATTATCTACAACTAAATAAATAAAATAAATAATTGTATTGAATTATTTTTATGTTAGTCATCTGAATCAATTTTTGCTTGAGTCGTCCGTTTTTTCACTTCACACATCTATATATTTTAAAAATAAATATTTTGTATTTATGCTTTAATAATACTTAAGGATATTTACCATTAAAATAGCAAATGTTGTACCAATAATTGAACCTGCCAATACATCAGTGAAATGATGCATGTTATCAGTAATTCTAGTCAATGTTGTGTACCAAGCAGATGCAAATATTGCAAATTCAATTATAACCCATGCAATATTTTTCTTATAACTGTGTAGATATAACTTTTAAATATGAAGAATTAATACATTTCTTTGTTAACTACTATATTATGCTTTGCGAATATACTTACTATTATGTATACTGTTGAATAAAATGCTAAAGATGCATGGCCTGATGGAAATGATGCTCTGAAATTACGGTATTATTAAAATCATTTTTAAATTATTTTAATAGTTTAATTTTAAATGGATACACAATTTGAGTATATAACCTTAGTATATTACCTTGAATCATTAACTACAGATAATTCCAGATTTGTGCATACATAATCTGAAATGTATTGATCTTGTGAAGTGCAATCAATATTTGGTTTACAAACATAAATGAAGTGAGGTCTTAAACGTCCTGTATAATATTTTCCAAGGTTTACTGTAATTTGGGTTAATCCAGAACCCAACCAAAAATAAATTATATTCACATATAAATTGTTTATATTTTTGCATATGGTCCAGTAGTATTTCAAACACATCTATAATTCAAAATGACTGTTTAAATTTTATATGATAAATATAATTAATTTTATATTTTATGTTTGAAAAATCATAATTAAAACTATAAATAATTAAACATTTTTAACCTAACTAAAATATGAATTATTATTATGTGTAGTTAAATAAATTAAAAAGCATACCTGTTTTTTTTCTACTTTATATTATTTTCTGATGGTATTTTGCTGAAATTTGTGTTAATAAAATATAAATCTATTGTACAATAATACTTACAGATTTGCATTATTATTTTGAATTGTGTAATATTTATTCATTTTTTTTTGTTTTTATTCATTGATATAAATAGAAAATTAGAACATACCCTATGTTTCTAATTTTTTTTATTTGATACTACTATATTTAATGTATAAAATTCTAACTTCTAAATATTTAATTGATTATCAAAATTTGAATTTATAAGTTTTTACTAAATTGGATACCTATAATAGTTGTTTAATAATTTAAAATAATATTTACCAAAAGATTTGGTAGAAGAAGATAAAATAGACATAAGAAACTTTTGCTGATAGTTGATGGTTTGTATGGATATTTAATTGTCTCGTCATCGCAAAAAAAACCCCGAGGGATGGGTTCCAGAAATGAAGTTACCATAACTAATAATCCAACTATTTTATAAAAGTAAACAATTAGGTAAAAGTATAATATAATTTAAAAATATTTTATAAAAATAAAACTATTAAATAAAAATAACATTTTTAAATATATCTTACTTATCAAAACTAAGGTAACTTCAAAAATGATTTCCTTATATAATTCCATTACATAAATAAATAAGCAATTGGTATTTATTGTTTTTATTGTATTCAATATTAGGTACTTCAGTGGGTTACTGCAATATTATTGAATAAGCACTTTATTAATAGTGATTATATTATGTATTAATACGGCCCTGTGACTATTTTATTAAATTTAATTGACATGTTGCGACCCCTTCTTTTTTTTGTCAGTATGAATATGTAAAATATAGTATACTATTTTATACCTATTTACTTATGAAATAATAGTCTAATTTTTACACAACATAAAAACAATGAAACTAGCAACTTAAGCAAGTTTTATAATTTTTGTAATTACCTACCAAATTAGCCTTTAAAAATAATTGATCCAATATAAGTTATTTTTAATTAGGTATATAATTCCTAATAAGTTATTATCAAACATTACGATTTTATACACTATAGTAGTTCATTTAACATTTTGAACGTCTACGTTTTTAATTATATCTAATATTATTAAATGCAGAAATAATTACACTTGTAATATATTTTCTCATTGACATTTTAAAATGAATTAATTATAATTTTAGTTAAAATAGGTAAGTACCTAAATTTTGATACCTGCAAAGTTGCTAAACTTTAATAAATAACCTATTATAGCCTAAATATATACATTTTTTTTTAAAGATAACATTCATTAACTATTATACTCAGTGCTCTAAGAACGGTGATGAGAAGCACTGACTTATGGAGTTGTATGTTTTCATTTTTAGTAGATTTTAGAGTATCACTAAAATGAATCACTTCATTCATAAAAAGCATCTGTCTTTATAATAACATTATGTATATTAATTTTCTTTGTAGTGTTCCTTATAACGGACAAAAAATTACGGAAAACGAGAATAATTACGCAATATAACTATATCATAACTAGGTACCTACATAATAATATCTAGGGATCTGTTTTTAATTTATACTTTGTTTTTTTGTTGTAGGTATTCGGTGATAAATAATTGTTTTCTTCTACTACGCCTTCATCCTAAATTTTTAAAGTCTACTATCTTCGTTCTGAACTTCACTTAATCTGATCTCCCCCTCGTATACTCCAGCTGTCCTTATCATTCTCAATCGCATTCAACCATTTCCTATTTAGTCTTCCTCTCAATCTCTTTCTTCCAAAATTTGTTTGAATTACTATTCTTACTGTTTCTAATTCCACTTTCTTCATAAAATGCAATACAATGTATTGAGGGACTCTACTCAAAAATTGTTATGAGATACCTAATTAAGAAGAGAACTAATATTAATCAATTTGTTAACGGTTAAATACCTACTCAATAATAAAGTATATATTTTCGAATAAAATATTGATAAAATTAGGTGTATTCTTCTTCTTCTCCTGTTATAAGCTTTCATCTCAAATATTTGGGGTTGGTATTCTTGTCCTAAACTTCCACTTAATTAGATCTATCTTCGCAAACACCAGTTGTCCTCATATCATTCTCAATCGCGTCCAAACGCCTCTTTTTCTAAAATCTACCAAAGGCTTGTTGGAACTCATACTGTCTGACAGAATCTGATGCAACCTTATATGTTGCATTTTACATACTTTTATTACTTTTTGTAAGGTACTTCAATTTTAATTCAACTAAACATAATTAAATAGGTATCTAGGTTTAGGTCTTAATACCTATGTTAATAACAAATTTATCTTTACTTAAATGTAGAAAATATTGCATAATATAGATAGTTATTGATATTAATTAGGTACCTATTCATACATGTATAATAAACTGAATTTCACGTAAAATTATTTTTCATGTTTTTGTTTTTTCAGGAATGAAATATACAAGTAGGTAGATACCTATTTTCTAGAAATGGTGTACTTAGTTTTAATATTTTTATAATGTAAAATGTATTCAACAATAAAAAAGTATTAAAATAAACATATAAGATTCACGAATCCCGGACGAAAAGTTCGAGGACAAAAGGTTCATGGACAAAGTGTCCGAACTAATTTTTTTATTGATGGACAAAAAGTTCGAGCACATTTTTACATTCTACAATAATAATAATAATAATAATAATAATAATAATTTAAAATAAGTAACGTTTTGGAAAATAATCAATATAAATATTCATCAATTTTATACAAAACAATTTTCAGCCTACTATTGGAAGTTATTAAAGTAGCCGGAAATCTTTTTGAAATTTTATTTGAACATTTCCATCGAACACTCGAAACAAGTTTATGATAAACCGTAGATATATGAATACCCATTAAATAACTATTTTTAAATTTTTTTAATGTGGTATAAATATAGTTGAAAAATAATAATATAATTCTGTTTTTCGGATTTTTTCACCGACAATAAAAAAAAATGAGTGGACTTTATGTCCATGAACCTTTTGTCCCCGAACTTTTTGATCATTTACCAATATTCACATATTCACAATGGAATTTTTAATATTTATTATTATTTTTAAAATTAAAAGGGTAATAATTTCATTCCTGAAAATAAGAGTGAATATGTAAGTAATAATGTACTTAACATTTTAGAACTACTTAATTTTTAAATTTTCATTGAGAACGATATAGAGGACAACCAGTGTTTGCGAAGGTAGAAGATCTGGTTAAGTGTAAGTTTAAGACAAAGATGACCAACTCCAAGTATTTGGGATGGAGGCTAAGAAGAATATGAAAAAGATACCAAATTTTATCAATATTTTATTTGAAAATACATTATTATTGAGTATTAATTGTCAGAAAATTGATTGTTATTAGTTCTTTTAATTATTTCATAACAATTGTTGAGTCGAATCCCTAAATACATTGTATTTCAAGTGTTTTGTGTTTATATCAGTTATCTTCATAATTCTTTTATTGCCTGCCTAATGTACATAGCAAAAATAAATAAGACCCCTTAATTTTTTCTAAGTAGCTTCTTAATTAGCTTTCTAGCTTATTATTTAACCAATTGCAGTAAATTTCTGTGTTTGATTTTATAACGTTTGTATTTAACTTATTTAATTATATGTATACTAAAGTATGTGTCAAACACAGAATGAAATGAATAACTAAACAATATCAGTTAAAATAATAGAAAAAAAAGGCATATTGAAGTTTATTGAAACTACCTATTTAATTAATCTAAATGAAATTAAAAAAATAAGTACAAAAATAAAAATTTAACAAAAACAATAATACAAATTTTAAATGTAAAACAAATCAAACATATATTAAAATAACCATTATGTAAGTTAGTCAGGTTAGATTAAGAATTTCAACATAAAATAGTATAAAATCATAACATTAATAAAAACAATACAATACTGTGTGTATGCAAAATATAATTGAATAAGCAATTCCAATGCTTTAATAAAATTATTAGATTTAGTATAAAAATAAATTAAGTTATATAAAAAAAAAATCAACAAATTCTTAATCTAATATATTTTTAAAAATTGTATACATTTCAGTGTTAGGAACATAAAAATTATGTTAAAAGGTACATTTTATCTTATAATATATACTATACAAACCATGTTATAATAAGACTTGTAATATTGTGAAATTGTTTGTGCATTGTGAAAACATAAAAATTAATAAATTGAATTAAAAAAAAAAAAATTATCAATATAAAATAAATACCCAAAACCAAATATGAGTTAGTAAATAAATATCCTAATGCTAAATTTAATTTAAAAATAGTGCTTAATGTAGCTGCACAATTTCGTGAATTGTATTTATATAAGGAATACTCTCTTTTACAAAGATACGTTAATAATTTTTTGGTCCCAGGGAAAAAGGGCTTTGAATAATTTTTGACATTTTTTAAAAGTTTTTTTGTCTAATATAATTTGTTTTTATTTTTATTTTTTAGTCATAATTGCATAGATGTATTTATTTTGAAAATTCTATTTGTTTGTATTCAAAGCTAACTTAAGCCCTTCTTCCTTGGGACCAAGTATTGTAATTACTATGGTAATTACTTCACATAGTCATAATGCATTAATGAGTTAATATGCATGTCTTGGATAAATAATTTAATATAAAAACATTTGAAATATGCAACTGAGAAATGTATTATGTACAGCAAATGATTATATTAAATTATAGTATTATCTTTCAAAATAATTTAACTTGTAATGGACTGTATATATTTAATAATTAAAAAAAAAAAAAAATAGAAAGAATGTATAAACAAATTAATAATATCCCATAAAATGTTTTATTAAATCAAAGTTTGATTTAAAAAAACAATTATATATATAAATTTATGATTAACTTGTTTATACATAGTATTGTTTATTTTTTTTTTTAATTAATCGATAAATATATATTATGGAATTTTGAAAATAATTTATTTTGGTCAATTTATAAACGAACAATTTAAGAATATTCATACAATTAAATGCAGTCTGGAAGCAGTAGTGGTATATGGAATAGTATACGTGTATTTATTTGAGTTCTGTTGTTTGTAAATTATTTGTATTTTCGATGTCTTCAGTTGAAGAATTATGTTTTTGAAGAGATTTATATTTTGTAGTATATAAATCCGAAACATATAATGCCTAAAACATTAAGTTTATGTGTAATGAATACACTAAGTAAATAGATAGTAGGTGAGTCAACATGTTTTTCTTTATAAAATAGCTAATATAAGGAGTTTGGAAACACAGTGACTCACCTTGTATATAACATTAAGTATAAGTCTCAAGATGTCTGAACTTTTTAAATTCAAAATTGAATATATAAAGTTTTATACATTTGCATAGTTAGAAAAAAAAAGAACGAACACCAGTGAGACGTTATAATTGCATAGTTATTATATATTTATGTACAAATAGTATGTTTAATATTTCTAGAAATTATATAAATTTATGATTTTTATAATTTTTAATGTAATATTACAACCGTTCATATATTCATTATTATTTTAAGTTTAAAAATAAAACACAGAAGTTATTTAAATTTTGAGTTATACTTAAAATTTTTTAGTTATTAAATAATTCTTTCAGAGTATTAAACAAGTTATTGGACATGAACAAATCAGTCACTTTAATTATGGGTATTGATTGAAGACTTGCATACTTCATAATTCATATGTTTTGAAACATTAGTCTGTTTTATTGATTCGTGACAATTGTATATCTAGAATTCGTCAATATTAACATTTAGATTTATTATTAATTTATTAATATAAATTTGCCATTTATGTTATTTGTGTTGTGTTTTATATATCTATTGTACACAATATTATTAAGAACATATCCCAAGTCTTAAGTTTATCGCAGAGATCACCATAACATAATGTTATATAATAATAAAATCAAATGCATCTTTTTATGACAGCATAGTGTCATAAAAAGACTGTTATATGACATTTTAATCATTATATAAATGAAGATACTTTAATTATTTCTTATTGAAATAATATAAGTTTAATATTATTATTTAGTTTCAATTTTATTAGAAAAATAAACTATTATCGAATAAAATAATTTACAAATACAAATGGATATTCTTGTTTAATTTGTTCATTTTAATTATTAAAATTGAATGGTTATGATATTATTAATACAGTATTATACAAATGAATATATGAGCCATAATATTTCAGATAAAAATTTATAAATACAATAAAAAACAAAAAAAAGTATTAAAATCTCAGGAAATTCTCTCATTTTGACATATTATATTAAACAAAAAAAAAAAAATGTTTATCCTTAAAAATGTGTTATCACTCAAATAAATATTTATATATTGTTGGAAATTCAAGAAATTAGTTTTTTTCACAAAAATCCTACACTCTATGCAAAGGTAGTCCATTTACATTTATCTCCACAAACAGCCAGTCCACTTTTTAGGTTTTGCATAGAAACCAATGATAGTTGAGTGCATTAGAACATTAGAATTACTATTTTAAAATAATATTTTTAAGTTATATAAGTATTCTGTGAAAATGTAAAGTGTATATGATTATTTTTAACCAAATTACAACAAAATTAAAAAATGACTTCACTCTCCCACTTTTCTCAATTATACCACTTAAACACAATTTGATACACTTGATGACTGGAGCAGGATTTCTGGTAGAAAAGTTGTTTACAGACAGAAAAATTAAAAAAAACACATCATAGTTAAACTAATGCTCAGAATCTAAACATTTTTATAACAATGTCATCCATAAATGTTAAATTATTATCATTATTTCTTCTACAAATATGATGCATTTTGTAATTGTTAATATTAATATGCTATTTATTTTCAAATTAAAAGTGAAATAATAAGGTACTACTATTTAAGGAAATCCATTGAAAAAAAAATATATCCTTAGTTCTGTAAGTTTAAAATTTAAATAATTTGTTTAATATATATGTAATAAACATAATATAAAAAGTAAGTAAATATAGTTTCAAAGATATAATAAAATAGTCAAGAGTTTTTATCTTATTTTACCAGATACATCAGGTACTTTAAAATAATAGGTGCATAAATTAAACAAAATTGAATAGATAAATAAACTAATTTAATGTTATATCAATAAACTTCATTTATAAATTTGACTAAAACAGAAGATAAATTAAACATAATATATTATTTTAAGGCGATAACATTTTATATTAAAAATAAATTATTTACATAAAAGTTTAATGTGGTTTTTAAAAAGGTTATCACATTTAATCTTTACATTTTACCCGTTTAAAATTTTTTTTATTATTATTACAATTTATCATTTGGCTTACAGTTAGAATAGCAGCAGTAATTCCTAAAATTGTTCCAGCTAATACATCACTCCAGTGGTGTTTATAGTCACTGACACGTGATAAAGCACAAAATGCTGCCATTGAAATAGCCAAAAACTGAAATAAACTTTTCGCCATTGCATACTTAGATGTCTTAATCCGTGCTTGTAAATATAACTAATATGAAATATATAAAAAAAATTATTAAATTATTAAAATATTAAAATAAAAATGCACACTTACTGCCAAGTAAATCATACAATAAAATGATAGTGAAGAATGCCCAGAAGGAAATGACAGTCTGCTATCAGTATATTTTTCTTCTCTGAATCCAGTACATTTAAAATCTTCAATGTATTCAGTTTTACTAACATCACATTCAACATTAGGTTTACAAATATATAAAAAATGAGGTCTCAACCTTCCAATGGTATATTTGCCAATATCAGTAGTCAGTTGTGAACAAGCAGCACCAAATAAAAACCATAATAAATTGTTGTACACTGAATACAACCAATTTGGAATATTTGTTCCTAAAAGTGAATAACGTGATTGTTCATTATTTTGCAATGAATACTCAACAAACAAAATCTGGAATCATATTAAGGAGATTTAGATTAATAAAAGCCACATACTATTAAAGAATACTATATAGGTTACTAGACGTTTTGTTCAGTAGATAAATATCTTAAAAAATATAAATATAAATTATCAAATTATAAACACAGATTTATAAATGATATAATAGATATAAGATATGTATTTATTATATAGAAATAGTTGTTATCAATTTGAACTAATATCACAAATTATACAAACATAATAATATAAATAATAATATATAGGTTTTAGGTGATTTAATATATGTAAATATATATATATATATACTTTAATTGAATACATATCTTTAAATATTATTGAATGATGATTCAATGCATTAATATTTAATATATATTATATAATTAAATAATAACATGCTAAAATAATTTATAATATATATAAATATAACAATATATCGTAAATATTATGATTGTCAAAATAAATTAATTCCTAATCATACTTATGATTTATTCTAGTAGACAATTTTGATTTAATAAAGATATTATTTTGAAATAAAATTTTAACAAGAAGATTAAGATCAACTTTAGTATAAATCTGTTGAATCACATATATTATTGAATATGATGCATAACTATTTTGTTATATAATAATTATTTTAAATAATGATTATGAACTAGTCTTATATTAATCAGCTGAAACAAACTGGTATTTAAAACTTATTTTCATTTTCATTAATTTTTTCTTTTAAAAATGTGTTAGGTAATAAAAATGATGCAATGACAATGTTATCATCTGTTTGTTCTAAATAGTATATATAATAATATATATATATATATAACAATGCAATATATTTATTACCACTTAAAAACTAATGCTAAATAATTTAAATAGTAGTCTTGGTTAATAACATGAATTGTTACATACATACTCATGTGATTGGAAATTTCTACTCTATGTTAATTTACTATCCTTGATAACATATTTTAATTTTGATATTAATCATTTATTTGAAAATTAATAAAATATCAATAGGATATAATATCCTATACATTTCAAAATAATAATATTGTAGAAAATACAACAGTATTCATAATATTAATAAAAAAAAAAACGAATGAACTAAACTTCCGGTAAGCTTTGATATTACTTACTACTAAAGTGGGTAGTCCCAATCCAACTGAATATAAAACTTTAGATGAAACTGTTGATTCTTTAAATGGATATCGAATAGATTCATCACTGCAGAAGAATCCTCTATGATATGGAGATCCAAACATATAAAACATTAATACAGGAAATCCAACTAAAAAAAATAAAAATAAAAATAATTAGTTAAATAAAACGAATATAAATACATAATTAAAATAGAGTCAATTATTTGCTATTATTCACTCTTTTATTTTGAAAAACTTTATACATTTTAGAGATTATTTCTTTTCTTTTCTTTAAAATATATTAACTGATTATCTGTTTTTAATGCAAAAAATAAGATATTATCACCTAATTTAGCTTCATAAATATTAATAATAATAGTTTACAAGGTATTATCACGCTAAGAGATATCCTGAGCAGTATTTACAATAATTGTAAAACTAAATTAGTCTTAGATAATATCATATATTTTTCCAAAATTATGCATTATATGTTTTATCACAGTTTTTTTTATGATTTTCTTAGATATATTGAAATTTCACAGGAAACAACAAATTATTACTGCACTTGGGTACATCATTTTGGATTTTGGGTAGACATACCTAGATATTAATATTAGAGCAGTATTTTAATATCAGAAATCAGAATGCTTATATAAAATTGTGAAAGGATATTAAAACAAAACTAGTCCAGAGATCTTCTATAACAATCAACTATATGCAACTGTACCTGTTATTGTTTATTTGGGTAAGGAATAATTATATAATACAAAATAGGACAGTAACATTTTACTTTAGCGGTAGAGCAAAACAAAACAAATGAGAGGATTATATAAGTAAAAAAACTATAGTATAATATTTTGAACAAGTATAGCTGATAGGTTTTTTACGGCATAAGTGTTTATAAGTAAATAGGAAAATATAGGAGATAAAATATTTAATAATTTATTATTCTCTGATTGCAGTAAGAACTGTAATGAAAATAGAAAGTAAACTCAAGAGTGGATAGGTAGGATCTGTTTTCTTATAGATACCTATTTAAAAAACAAAATGTTTAGTCAGAATTTTATAATGTAATAGAAAAAATGATAAAAATAATTTAGAAAATAGATTATCTATGTAATTCAGATAGATGATTTCCAATTATCACAGTTAAAATATGTATTATTAAAAAGACGGACATATTTCACACGATGGGTGGGTCACTGTTGTAGGTGAGAAATCGGGAAGGTAAGATATAAGAGGAATTTAGTTTAAATCTGTACTCAATGATATATCATTTTTGACGGTATACGATTTTGCCGATTAATTTTTTTTTGAAATATCGTGATTGTTACACGATTTTCGTCAAAATTTGAACTTTATATGCTAATATATTCTTTTATGTACTTACATTTTACCGTTTTTCTTACTTTCTCCTCCAATTATAATATAAAAACTGTATGGAAAGTCAAAATTTACCTCCCTAAAGGACCACCCAAATAAAATTTTCTTACAGAAAAGGTAGTTGAAAATCGAAGCGAGATTTTTGGTAAAAAAATTGTTAAAAAAAACAATAATTATAAAACCATTCCTCGTTACGCTTCATACGGATAAAGGGGTCTAGGCCAAAATAGCGAAACATCATCAGAATGGACGTAAATATGAATAGGTAAAATAAAATATGATGAACTAAACATTTGGTTGTACACTCATTATCGGTAGGTATGTAAACAAATATTATTTTAAAAATAGATTGCGCATTGAAGTATAGGTAACAGATAATTTTTAAGATAAAAAAATCTAACAATACGTACAATTCAATAATGAAATATAAAATCCTGTGATTTATTATTTTTGAAATTGGTAGGAATATCAGTGCTATTAAGCTAGTGCCTACTCAATATTTTTGTACGTTTAACAAAATGTGTACATTTTTTTACATACATTTTAAACATTAATGTATATTCAACATCTACGCAATTGATTGTGATACTAGTTTGAGTAGTGTATTTTTTATAAAAAGTGTACTTTTTTACCGAACGTAGCTAATGTATAGACAATTAAGCATCTTGATAGTATTAAATAACAAAATAACATTTTTTGAAACACATAATGGAAAGATTAAAAAATGACTATAATTAATAGAATAGAAAAAAAGAACATTGAACTATGTGTAATCGAAGTGATTATTTGTCTAAACTTTTGATCGATACATTTTATTTTCGATTGTCTATGGATATTTTTTTTTTTTTTAGAAAAAAGCGTCTTTTTTCCATTTTCTTTTTAGTTTTCTAGGCAGGTTATTGGGAATATGGTGATTGATAACATACGGGAGTTTGGTGGCTTCTTGTTTGAGAAGAGTTTGGAAAGGAAGTTTCCAGGCCTGGATTAAGGGTAAGAGGGAAGGGGCAGAGGGGCTATGGCCCCAGGATATCGTATAATATTGTGGGCTCTTGGCCTTGGCGTGTAGTACGTTTCCTATATTACGGATAATGGAAATAATATTATTATTATTTATGCTATCATAATATCGTTTATTTTTACCAACATGATTATGGTAAGGAAACGAGAATACCGCCAATTATAAATATACGACGCACGACGATTGAAAATATTTTAATATATGAACTTATAGTTAATCTTTGTTATATTATAAATATATACCTACTTTAAAAATGTTGGGGGGATATTCAACCTCCCCTCTCTACATACGGACTTATGCTTCTATATTGTCTGTTTGGTACTTCGTTAATTGGAAGAATTTGTATATCGTGCAAAGTGTGTGTTGTTGGTCATATACTAAATGGTTCCAGTTATTTGATTAAGATCCGTTCTCTCCAATATAAACGCTTTCGTTTATCTGATTTTTAAACCCAGCTTATAGTTGATAACTGACCACGATTGGCCTGTTTACTTTTAAACTCCGTTTAAAAATTAACGTTTATCTTGGTGAGAGCGACCCTTGGACATATTGACTGTAAAGCCTGTATGTGTCTTATATCAGAAGGTTTGGCTTGGCTTCAAATTCAGATATCATATAACCAGAGAAAGGGATAATAATGGGCGGAGGAGGTGTAGACGAGTGTTGGATTGTTTCCTTTTATATTTTGTGTATTTAGTCAAAGTTACCGTTTGTTAAAAAGAACAAAAGATCTCTTAAGTATTTAGTTACATTTTGAATTTGTATAAGTATGGATATTTTAAATAGAAAAATTGTTACCTATAGTCTGTAGGTATACTTGTATTTGTATAATAGTTATAATAATATAGATATATTATTATAAATGAAGGATGAGGAAATTTGTTTTGAAAGGGGCGAACCGATTATTCATATCCCTTGCCTATTTGACTTTCTAAAATGAAATAATAGATGGTATAGATGATTGTAAAATAATAAACAAAAATTGTATGAAACTTGTCATAATAAATTCATGTAGGTACCAGAGAAGACAACACCATAGATCGCCTTAAAAGTGATGTCACCTTAAAATACCTATGGTTATTTTAATAATAATAATAAAAAATGGTCTATTGTTAAACTAGTTCAAATAAGTATCATTTTGTACTGTAAAAATGTAATAAAAATTATTACTGTATTTGTGAATATATTTGATTACAACCTATAAAAATTACTGATCAACTATTTTTAGATAATTAATTAAACAATTTAAACGCCAATGACTATTATCATAAGTATGCGCAGAACTAGACGACACCGGGTCAACAAGAGTTAACAAAGAACAAGAATATGAACAAGAATAAATAGTGGGTGCGTTAGTTTTTAACGTATTTCATTAATAATTTGAACTTGAAATGATAATAGAAAAAATATGGTACTAGGACAAATTAATTTTTCATTTAGCTATAAGATCAACGTATGGAATTTTTATGAATATTTTTACAAAGCACAACTAAATATTATCATTTAAATTAAACATTTAAAATAATTAACGTGAAAATATTTAAAATATTAATAAAATTACATAAGTCTGAGAATATTAATATTTGCGTTTCGTAAATATTTTAAATCTATAAGATTAATTCATACTGTATTGCAAAAAAAAAAAACCACGAAATGTCGTAATTTTTACAATTTTTGTCAAAATTTGATCTCAAAACAGACTAATGAAAAAAAAAACTGAAATTGAGGACGGGTGCGGGCACTGATGTAGGTAGAATGTAGATAGGAAAGTGGGATACATTAAATTATTAAATTATATAATTTATACTTGTAACCAACATAAATCAGTGTTATCGAAAAACGATTTGAATCGAAGTTCGGTTGTATCAACCTGTTTCAAAAGGTTGTAATATTTACGATTTGAAAATAATACACTTCGTACATTTTCTTTTTTTTCCTACGTTTTTCCCATTTATTATGTAAATATAAAAACTACTAGGAAAATCAAAACAAATGACCAGCCAAAATAGCCAAATATTACCACCCCTGTCAGATTTCCTTACAGAATAAGTTCTACATATGAAATTGAGTGAAAATCTGGTAGAAAAATTGTTCACAGATAAAAAAAAAAGAGAGAAAGAGTAAACATTATTGTAAAACCAATACATTTTTCGATACACTCAGAATTTAACAACAAAATGTATAATAAAATAATTATTTTCGTAAATTTTCCAGTACTTTCTATGCATTTTTCGGCTTTTCTCAATTTTTACAAAAACTATCTAAAAAAAAATGACTGTTTCATGAATAAGATTCAAAATACAATAAAAAAGGCATCTTGTCGTTTTTCTATTGAAGTAATATTTATGGTAGAAAACAACAGCAAAAGTTTTAAATAACAAAAAAACAGGCTAGGTGCCTAATAGAATAGTAAATAACACAATATAAAAGTACATTAAATTACGACAATATATAGAAATAATAAAATATAGTAAAAAAAAAAAAAAATAATAATAATAATAATAATAATACAACATAATCAATAGTGGCAGACAAAATAATAATAAATAGGTGGCGGTAATGACCCAAAAAACTAATATAATAAAATAAACTAAGAAAAACTTAGGTGCTCATTAGTCAGATGCATCATACGATGGATGGGATTATTTTTACCATAGTTATTGTAATGAAAAGGAACAGAAAAAGAAGAACAGCATCTAATTGAGTGAGTAGGAACTCTGAAATTTCTTAAAGAAAGGAGAGAAGGAACATTCAGATGACCATCTTACCCAAAAATACTAAATTTGTTTCAACTCTTCTATCTGCTAAAGACGTAAGACCAAGTTTATTCATTACTAGGTTAGTCATGAGATAGGAGGTCATTTTTTGATTTTCCTAGAATTTTCCCCAATAAATAGGGAAAACCGAGAAAAAACATGGGAAAACGGGAAAATAGGTACAATATTAAAGAAATATTATCAAAAAAAAAAAATGAATGCCTATGTAATCATTTTACCGTCGTATGACATATACATTGTTGACAAAGCAACACTATTAACCGAATTCCGCTCAGAATTACTTTTCGTTAACAATGATTAATCGTTGTGTGTAGACTATAGATATACATTAAATTTCCCCTCTAGTAACTTCCCAACGTCTCACCTACAACAGTGGTCCACCCGCGTGCGAAGTATGTTTGTATTGTTTTATTTATGTACCTAAGTATTAAAAACTATTTCACGAGTCAGATTTAACTTAATTAATTATTTACTATTAAATTGGAACTCGTAAAAATGAAGAACTTACAACATTGTCCAGCGAAAAAACTAGCATAATTTGATAGGAAATCAAATACAAAACATAAAAAAATCGAATTATATCTATAAGTTGTAACAACCAAACTTAATTATTTGTTACACAATTGTAACTAAATACTTATATATAATTGATTAATGTAATCTAATAAATAATTATACAAAAAACAGATTGATTATTTAGTAAATCGCATGCAGTCATGTCGTGTACAGGCCACAACGAAGATTTGTGTTTCAATTTTAAGATATAAATATATATGTAGAAGCATTAAAGAGCGTATACGTGCGTATCTGTATACTTTTTACAGGGTAAATAATCCGTATACTCTTAAAACAACACTTAGTAAAACAGGTTTAATTTTGATAAAATTGAAAAATGTTAATATCACTCATTAACATTTCTAGTCGGCGTGATATTCGTTGATTTTTATCCATTTCGAAATTTAAATATTTAATTAGTCTGATTATCATAATGCACTATGATTAAAATATAGTTAATTACGTCCTAATATGGCATTAATTTATTAAACTGTATTATTCACCATATTTTAGATTCTGAGAGCAACGAGGAATGTATTGGTGTGCTTCTTTTTTTTTCTATTCGTAAATTACTTATTTATAATAGAAATCTTGTTTCAATCAATCGACAAGAAAGCTTTTTTGTAGAATTTTGGTTGAATATAGTTGGTGTATTTAAGATGTAATTTTTTAATATTTCTATCCTTTTTTTAAAAAATAATAATGGAACACAGGAAAAAACGAAAATGACGATTTCACATTTTTTAATTTTGATTTTTTATTGTAATTCAGTTAAAAATAATCGTATACCTAGATCTTTTTTTATAGAATACTTAAATTAATTTTTTCTAAAGTGCCTGGTAAAATTTTGAACACGTTTAGATGATTTTTGTGTTAATTATAGGCACTTAAATTTGAGCGTAATGTAGTATTATTTATAAGCATCAAAATGAACTTTTAGAACGATGTTATTAATAGTTTTTATAAAACTACATAAATGCCTACCAATTTTATAATCTTAGAAAATTAATCACACGATTTTATATTTCATTATTGAATTATACGTATTATGTAGATTTTTATAATTTTTTTATTTTTTTTTTGTCTTAAAAATTATGTGTTGTCTTAACTTCAAAGTGCAATCTATTTATAGAATAATATTTGTTTACATACCTGCCGATAATAGTTGTTTACTGTTGAATAAAATCATTAGATTATATGGACTATATCATATATCATAATATATCAATGATTCTTCCATAAATACAACCAAATGTTTAGTTCACCATATTATATATTATTCATATTTTCGTCTATTCTGATGATATTCGCTATTATGCATGATCGATTATTTTAAAATTCGCTATTATTAATTTACGGTTATTTGTTTCGTTATTTTGGCTTAGACCCCTTTAATCCGTATAAAGCGTAACGAGGAATGTATTGGTTTTATAATTATTGTTTTTTTTTATATTTGTGAACAATATTTTTAACCAAAAATATCGTTTTGATTTTCAAGTATACTTCTTTTTTATAAGAAAATTTGAATTGAATGGTACTTAAGGGAGACCATTTTTTGACTGGTCATATAGTTTTTATAACAATTGGGGGAAAATAGTAAGAAAAACAGGAAAATGTACGTATATACAAGAATATGTAAGCATTTCAAGTTCAAGTTTTGACAAAAATCGTTTAAAAATCACATTTCAAAAAACGAACCTATTCAACGGAGTTCGGTTGATATAGAATTGCTTTGTCAACAATATATATGTCAAATCATGGTAAAATAATTACACAATATGCATTAAACATATTTTCTTTGATATTTGTTTAATATTGCACTTATTTTCCTACGGTTTTTCCCTGTTCTTCTCATTTATTGGGAAAACTTCTAGGAAAATTAAAATATATTTATATTGTACTACCTCAGTCAGATTTCCTTTTAAAAGTGCTATTATTGTAAATTGGAGCAAAATTATAGGTAGGAAAGTTGTCCACAGGTAAAAAAAATAAACATAATTGTAAAAGTAATTATATTACACTTAATAGGACGTTATATCCACATCTACTATCTCAGTATACACAGAATAAATAAAACTAGCTTAATTTTGATTTTAGAGTAAAAGTACCTATTATACAATTTATAGAGAATAATATTTTGCAGGGAATGCTATAGGTTTTTTTTTTTAATAAAGAAATATTAAAAAGTTGCAATTATTTAAAAAAAATAAAAAATAAGAACTGATATTGGACATGGGAGCGGCCACTGTTGTAGATAAGAAGTTGGGAAGGTAGGATACATAAAGTTATTTTATTTATATCTCTAAGCAACGATATTCATTGCTGACGAAAGACGATTCCGAGCGTAGTTCGGTAATATATAATTTGAAGTGCCGTCATATTTTTGTGATTTTTGTTTAAATTTGATTTCAAAACGCTTATTAAAAAGAAAAAAAAAGTTGTTCAATGATTTTGGAAATTTTACTACGTCTAGCTAAGTCCAATATAAGTATTATTACCAAGTTTCAAGTCTCTACGTGTATTTATAACCGAATTTTATCAAACAAATTTCCAAACATTAAAATTCCTTAAAAGCTCAAAAGTGGCTCAAAAGTTTTGGCAACGATACCATAAGAAAATAAATCAAAAAGGCGACAAAAAAGGAATCTTATGAGTTTTCGATTAAATCATTTTTTTCTGGTAGAAATTGTCGTTCGTGTTTTTATAAAATAATGAAATTGTAAATTTTCCTACGTTTTTTCACACGTAAATGCATTTATTTAAAAAATAGCGTCGAAAATCAAAAAATAATCTCTCTAAAGTACAATTTTGACGACTTGAGCTTTCGAAAAGTTGCTATACGTAAAAAAAAAAAATATGTCCATAGGCTTGAAAAAAAAAAATAAAGATAAAATAAACATCTTAGTAAAACCAATAGCTCCTTCGCTACGCTCGGAATCTGAAAAGTTTTTGTATCTTTTTATATCGATCTTTATATATTGAATAATACAAAAACCCTATGAAATTCCCTCCGAAATATTAATCTATACATTTCATAATAAATAAAATCAAAATTGAACTAGTTTTATTTTTTCTGCGTAAGCGTTGTTTTTCTATGTATACCCACTTAGTAGTTGGACTGAGACAGTAGATGCAATGTCCTCTAACTTTCTAATTATTTCGGACGGTAAATAAAACATAGTATTATGATGGCAATCGTGTTCATCGAGTATTTTTGTTGGACCGAAACAATTTTATCCATACTAATAAAAAACTAAAAACTAGACAATTTCAATTGACAAAAAGCTCAAAAATCGCCAGAATGTATGTTAACAATTTTACCGCTCATAGAATATGTATTAATTATAATTATACGTAGATAATTTTAGGTGTCTATGATTATTTTTAATCGAATTAAAGAAAAAAATCCTAAAAACAAAACAAAAACGTTATTGAGTAAATTTTCCCGTTTTTCCTAATTATTAAGAAAACTAATAGGAAAATAAAAAAATGACCGACTCGATGTATACCAACTATACAAAACTTGTTTGCCACTAATCAACCTTAAAGACGATCGGAGTAAGATTTCTCGATGGAAAAGTAGTTTACACGATAACATAAATCAACAGATAAAAGAAAAAATGTTTTACGCTAATTATATTTTATACGAAATCGTTTATAAATCAAAATGATTGGGCAATAAAATATAATTATAAACAATTTTCATCATATAATAAATTTGAACAGTAGCAGATCCGGGGGAAGGGACGATTCCCCCTTCTCTCTTCCACTCTCCAATATACTTTTAGCTGCATTACAGTCTTAGCTTAATTCATCATTAATCTCGTCATAAATGCGTGTCTTATATGCATTTTCAAAACCGCCCACCTCTTTCCCCCGTTATCTTGTCCTGGATCCGCAATTGAAATTGATATTGTGTGGACATGGAATGTAATATTAAAATATAATATATACTGTTATTCTAACCAAACCGATAAAAAATGTTTGTCGATGTGCGATAACACACGTGGTTAATATTTTTTTTTTCTGGTCTTTTAAGATATATAATTCGTGGATGCTGAGATGTCCGAATGTCATTGGTTTTTTTTTACCTATATATAGTTACGTATTAAAATATATGTATTAGATAAGTATTAGAAAAAAAAAAATATAGGTACCTAATATATATTATCACCATCATTCAGCAATATATAATATTGCAAAACACATTATTATTATAGTATGACGTAATAGATGTAAACTTAGTTCACAAGTAACACAAAAAATTCCAATAGTAGGTATGCATTAGTACTTCGCATTTTACAATACCTGGGTAGGTGCCTGTATAACCAAACCGTTAGGACTAGACATGCCAACCTTCGGGCGCTACAAAACGACATACAATTATTATGAATCACCGACGTATATTGGTGCGATGACTGAAACGTTACTACTGTGCTATTATTTATTATAATGTACACGAACACGCATGTTAATCTCAAACTGAATTTAACTGAATAATATTATCTATTATTATTCGCGCTCGATCGGCCGGGCGGTCCAGCGGCGGAGGCCGGCACGTAGGAAACGGACGAACGAAAATTCGCTCAAGACGTGTTAGCTAAATGTCCGCGCCGTATAGACGCACCAGCTATACTTACGTCGGCGAAACTGACGAAGGGTCGTATTTTATAGAAAAAAAACAAAAAACAAAAAACAACGTATTGTATCTCACTTTGTGGACGTGGGAAAATTAACTGGCCGTCGCGCAGTGAGAAAAGTAGGTTCTTATAATACTCGCTTGTATACTATTTCACATGCATAAAAATGCACGCATAACTACATTGAAGCGAGTACAATGATATATAATTACAATTAATTATTATCATCCGCCGGGTCGACAACTACCTACCTAGGCACATATTTCCTTCAGGGCGGAACTTTATTTTTGTAAAATATAACGACACGTCGCGGATGGGCGGTTAGGTGGTGGTGGTAATGGTGTAGGGGGCGCGAGAATTAAATATACGATAATTGTATTTTTTCGTAAAAACTATTGCCTAGGTATATAATATTACAAAGATGAGATACGTTTTTTTTTATAATAACCATTACCAGTAATCCACGAGTTTCACTTCTACCCCTACCGGCCCCTAGCCGGTACCTATATAATATTATTATCAGCTACTTACAGATCATTGGTATTTATACATCGCTGGGAAATAAAACCACCCTCAGGCACATGCGATTTCGTAGTACGTGGTTCTCGGTACAAAGGTACGTCGTCAAATTTCACCAAAATGCCATACGTAGAGCTACATAGGCGGGTGATAATTTGCTAAGTTTGCGGGGCAACCGAGTAGCAAACTTATGTCGGTATTAAGAATGGTTCGAACGGTTTTTTGTTCATCGCCAATAGGTACGGCTGTTTTTGCCATATTGAAGATACGGTAAATCAGTATATTTTGTTTAAATTCCGTACAGTACGTGTTTTAAAAATTGTCACGGTTCCAGAATCCATAAACCGTGTAACCTCCCTCTTAATTTTCCGCTTATACAGAAATACCTATTATAAAACTAAACGAAAGTACTCGCTACCCACCTATTTACTCTTGGAAATGCAATGAAATTATTTTCCAATTTGACGTGCGTTTACGCCCGCATAAACTACAGAAACCTCATATTTTAATTAAATAACACCCACAATTAAACTATGTAGGTTAGGTGCCTATTTAACCAAGAACATACTACTATTTGTATAACGTTATTAATTATTATACACCTAAAAATAAAGTATTTTATTGTTACATTTTGAATTTCATACTAAGGGTTACCCATATAATCATTTGGCTCCTGTGGACTAAAAACGGTGAAAATACCTTCTTATGACTATTAAGATAATAATTGTATGTTATAATTATGCAATTAATAATAATTATTCAAATTAATATAGTAATTATCACCTGTACAAACGAATATTTGTAAAGTTAAACTAACAATTGAATACGTTTTATCAATAATATTATAACGATCGACTCTTACCGGACACGGTTAGGTAGATTTTTTCTAAACTATTAATTTGGTATTATTTTCTCTTACCTAAACTCAGGCACAGGATATCGACGATCACTTTGCGGAGCAGTTTTTTCGAAGCTTTGTCCATGACTACGGCAGTTTTTTCTACGGTACCCGGATGTCTGACCGACAGAAAACTGCCGGAAAAGTACGTGGACAACAATCAAATGACACACATTAACGTCAACAACGAACCACTGGCCACTACTAACTGTAAGACTATGTGAGACGCGAATATTATTTACTATTACAAGCCCAACAAATCTATCGTTATTACTAGTTTTACATCAAGGTACGCTGCGATTGGACGTTCCAAGTAAATACGTCCCCACCGAATCGAAACGATCAAATGATAAATTGACGTATCGTCAAACGTCGTAATCGACGGGATGACGTGTGGCCTGTGAAAATAATATTTCAGTGCACTAGCGTAGTTGTGATAAAAATCAGTGTAAGAAAAACAAATGAAAACCCATAACCTCGACGACCGTCGTGGCAGTGTTACCAATTATTTAAATTTAAAACAATAAAGTGGGCTGCTGGATCTCTAGAACACCACATTGACCTATTATTATAAACGGAATATTCTCTATTAGCTGTGCGCTATCAAATACCTTTGACAATTAATAAGGGAAGTCCGTTGGGTTTTTTTGAGGACACAGTTATTTATTTCGCACTCCATATTATTGCCGGTCGTCTGCTATACTTTTGCCCGTATAAATGACACGCATACACCCTTCTTCCGCTCATCATTCATCACCATGGACCAATATGGTACTGATCTTTTGCCGTTTTTCATTGGTTTACGATTACGATTCCGTTTACTGAGATCATTGATTACAAAATGGACCATGCCACTCTATAATCAATGCTGTGAGGTTAAACCGTGAATCGTAATAGCAAATTGTGTTGTAGCTTAATATTGTAATTCAAAATACCGCCAAAAACGATAAACCAATCGGACGGTGAAAGACTAGTGCCATATTTGCGCAGTTCGAGACAGATTTACGCCTATTGATATCGTACCTAGTGTAATGGTTAGGTTGTACGAGTTGAAGGACACATCTACATAGATTGAGCGTTCACTACTTTAGTAAATCGATGTTAGGTCATAGTATGGGCGTGACATACGGTTCGAAGAAATGCCGCCGAAGTGCCACGGCCGATTCGCAATACGCCGCCGGGGAGTGGCGTCCGGTAATACTGCACAGTAGTAGTCGAGACTATAAGCAAAATAGTTGGAACATTTGTAAATAGATGTATAGAGTCGCGCGGTAGTATTGGTAGTACCGTACCCCGCGGCTATCCGCTCCATCTACGAGGACAAGCGCACCGATGTTGCCAACCTGACTCGGTATACACACCGTACGCTGTACGCACTAATGCATAGTGAAAGATACGCGGCGCAGTACTCGCACGTCCCGCATTCGTCGCAGTTCAGCAGTTAATCATCTTCGGATTGTTGCCACTCGCTACTCGCTAGTTTTGCCCATTTTGTTAAACGCGTCGCAGGCGTAGTTTTTATGGAACTTTGCACCAGCAGTTTGCATAACGCAAAATCATTCATTTTTCATCTACCGTCAACACCAATCGACCCACGCCAGAGTTCGGGCAATCAATGCGTTTTTATGGAACACATCATACGGAACACTTAGCACAATACACATTAAATTATCACCATCGTCGTGGCCGTATAATTGGCATTCCGTGCGTTCACGTGTGTTTTGTAGGCGGCCCCCTTGACACCGTTTGTGTTTCGCCAACATTTTATTTATTTTGGTTTGTTTTGCTCTTGTACTTTTACATTGTCCTGTGCGTAAAACATTATTATAATTTTTTCGGAATTAAAAAAATTTAAAGAATAAAAATCACGTTATCACGGAGAACAATGATAATGGAATATTTGTTTGGCTATGGAAGAAACGAAAATGCGCCAACGAGGTATTATCCTTGAAATCGGCGTCGCCATTTTCGTCGTATACCGACATTAAATGCTGCGCAGTGCGCACGATCGAATGAAACCTCGTTGACGAGTTACGTTTACGTACACGTATACTTTGTTACTGACCGGGATTCGGGACCTTGATTCGCCGCCGAAACAGATCGATTTTACTTTGATTTTAATTTAATTTTAATTCTATTTTAACTACATTTCTACAGAAACAAAAGGACATGCATCAAAACGCTACGACATTGATATTATAGTCTAAAACTTACTTTTTAAAAAGTATTTTTTAACAATAATTTATTCTTTGTTAATTTACACTGGGCCAAAACTATTGTAAATCTTAAGAGTAACTACGTTCAGAGGCGCATACCAAAAAACACTATGGTAAGTTCGAGGCTATTATTTGCCCTGCCCTATAAAATATAATTTGACCTTTGGCTGACGTCACTTCAGTGATTAGTCAGTAGTCGTTAACAATAATGAGACATTATTAATAAATAGGCAATTAAAATAAAACTCAAAAGAACTACAGACTGAAAAGTTACTGATATTTAACGTTGTATTTGCTGGTGGCTTACATTGAAGTCCGTATTACAGTGATAGTTATTACGTGTATATATTTATTTTTAAAAGTATTCCTTTTGTATCCTTTTATGAATGATAATTACTCGAGAAAAATCCAAAGCTGGTCTTTCTTTAATCCTGGTTAAATTAAATATTCGTTGATATCTTGGAAATATTCAACATTATATGCGTACTCAATAATATACTTAAATCTAAAAACATTATCTACAAACTTCATTGAGTTTTATATTAGGTATTTGGAATTTTGTTGGTTTTGTGCTTGTAAATCAGTTGATTATTTTAATGATTTTATTTTTAATTTTCAATATTAACATTTGTTATTTCATATTATGCTCAATTTTCTTTCTATCACTGTATTACTTGTGGTATTCCGTACAATTAAGAAGCATACAGTTTACTTTTTGTTTTGAATGGTCTGTTATTGTAGTCTTTATAATGCATTCGAATAGCTTAAATTATAGATCAAATATTTTTATTAAACATTAAAATTAATGAATGTTTATGATTTGAATTGCTTTAAGTATGTTTTCTTTGAACAATATTTTAACAATTTTCATAATCAAATAGAATATATAGAGGTATCTATTCATTTAACAGTGTATTTATAATTAAATTATTATTTATACAAGACTGTTTTATTATAATTTTTCCAGGACCTGTCGTAGATGTTTGGAGAATTTAATTAAAACAACTGGTCATGAATGGATAGTTAAAATTAAAATTGTCTGGGGAAAATATATGATTAAATAAATTTGTACTAAAGAATTCAAGGATTTTTGCTTTGAAATATTTACTGTTGTTTAAAAAAAAAATTCTTTTTAATTTGTATCATTAGAAGAGATGTTCAGCGATGTTCCTAGTCAAACTGTTCAAACCTTATTTTTAACAAATTAATTAAACATCAATTTCTAAAAATTTATGTATACTGTATAAACAATCTAAAAATGTGGCTAATATAATATAGGAACTTACAATAATAATTCCTTGGAGTTCCATTGTCTATTAAAATATGCATACACATTTCCAAACAATATCAGTTATTATTTAAGATAAAGTCATACATTTTATTTTATCATTGCATTGGAAATTATTAATTTTAGATGTTTTAAAAAAAAAGATTATAATTGCGTTATTTCTTTTATTTATAAATTTAATTTTTAAAAATTAAGAGTATACTGCATCAAAATCTTTTGTCTCCATCTTACAAATGCGAGATATAATAAATCTGTGTTCAGTAGGACACATTTTATACTGTTGGTTTTATTATTAAAATAATTTAACTCATTATCAAACCTAAAGGTAAGATTATCATACATGCCTAGCATTGATTTTTTTCTCAATATTTTAATTTTTAAGCAAGATATCATTTAAAATTATGATTGTGATGCCATTTAAATTATAAATATCTAAAAATCACCAATGCCAGAGCACATATAATCTTACCTTTAATTTTGGTAATAGGTCTGTTTGTGTTAATATTAAAACTAACGGCACAAAATGTTTCCTACTGAATGCTCATTTACTATGCTTCCTGTTTGTAAGATAGAGACAGTGGATGTTTGGGTGGTGTCTTCTTAAAACTGTAACTAAAGGTAAGAATTAATATGGTTGCCTCTTAAAAAAATTTCATTTATCCAGTGGGCCAACTTAACTTTATTTAATTACTTCTCAGTTAAAAGTACTGAATTTTTTGTGTAGAATACAGTTTTCAATTCATTATTTTTTTATGAATAATAATAATAATAATATTGTTTATTAGTAAATAACTATAATACATAGAATACATAAAGTACCATACAGTATATATAATAAATAAAATAATATAATACAGAATATAATTCGTAATATTTTCAAATCTCCTGTAAGCTAAAAGCTTGTTGTAATGGAGAGTTATTAAAAGAGTACATATATAATCAACAAAATAATTATGGTTAGTCTAAAGGTTTACACAATTTCATTTAAGTTCACCAACTTTAATAATCGTTTAAAATATTTTAGGTTTTGAAATTTAAAAATATTGATTTTAAGAATCCTATACAAATTAATAGCAGCCTGAATAGAATTTTTTGCACCAAAATGTAAATTTTAGGAATTTTTATAATACTCTATCTTGTACTATAGTCATGGTTAACGGTTGCTATAGTATCATGCCTATATTTATATAAAGCAGTTAAGATATTTATCAAATATAAAACTTTGATATTATATACTTCAAGTTCACAGTAAACATATTCATTATTGGTATATTTTGGTGTATTCAATAAGAATTTGATTAGGTGATATACAGTAGTTTTTAATGTATTGGTATATGAACCATATGCCTGACCCCATACAATTATTCTGTAATTTAATACTGATTGAACAAGTGATATGTATACAAATCTTTTAAACATAATTTTTGGTTTTTTGGTTGGCTGTTCAAAATAATATTTATTTATGTTTGAATATTATGATCCAATTGTCTGAATATTTATATACAGTTTTTGTTGTAATTCAATACAAATTAATTCAAAAGACATGACATTTTTACTGAATACCTAGTTAATTTATAATTTTTGGCACTTCCTAGATTTGATACAATTTTCAAAATATTCTAAAGTTAGACTAGACTTTTGAGTTTTATGTTTTATGTGAAAATTGGTAGACAGTTTGTTAAAAGGTTCAAAACATTCAAATTTGAATAAAAAGGGCAATAGTTTAGTAAATATATTAATTTTTAATGTATGTAGGACATACCATAGGTACTTATTCAAATTTTTTAATCTTCCGTTATTTATTTTTAGAATGTGTATAAATATTTAATCAAGAAATGTATTTCTATTCCAGCCTCCAATTGATCCTATGCAGTTATTGAACTGCTTAAAAGTATTGTTGGATGAAGACACAGGCGGTCTTAAAGGTCCTCAAGAAGCAATGCAGATTTCTAGGTAAGTTAACTATTAGATTAATCATAATATTTTGAGTAAGAATTTTATATATTTAGTGGTGGCGTAAACTGGGTTAAATTGACGCAACTGTGTCATGAAAAAAAGGTGGGTGATATTTATGGTTGAGTAGATACTAGATACTTATTTATATTTATTATATTATACTTTACTTTTTATATTTTGTGTTAATATAAAAAGGAGAGTGGGTGTTTAAAATTTGTACTGTGTCATTGAAATAATAAGTTCACGTCACCACTGCATATATTACATATAATTTATTTTGGTATGTTACACATATATTTTTAAATGTTGACCATAGTAAAATATTTATTTTTTTTTTTTTTGGGGAAAAGTGCAAATAATCTTGACATAAATAATAGGTAGGTCATAGGTGTGATCATAGTCTCACGTTATCATACAGTGTGCACATCTCCACACTCAGCCTATGTCATAATTTTCCATTTTTATTGCATTGGCAATAACGGCAAGTGTTGGCCAATAATAAGTGGAGATCTATGATCATACCAAATACTATAGATATATAGTATTTTATGGTACCTATCTATTTTGTGTTAGGTATATAAATAATATTGCAGTGGTTTATAAAACATAAGAAATAAAAAATAACCAAATATGTACCTATTATTATTGTAAAACAGTATTTAAAGCATTGAATATTACTCATATAGGCTTAAATATAACGGATCTATTGATTAGTGGCCCGTGTATTTCCTTATTAGAGTTCAGTCTATTCTAATAAATTTTACTGTAAATGTAACTTATTTAATGAGATACAGTGATTTTAGTTATAAATTATAATAGTTATATACTTCATATAATAATGATAATATTTGTTTTTCATTGGTTTAACCAAGAATTTGTTGTACATGTTTGAACGGTAAAAACTAAAATTGGAAAAATGTTGTACATATTTTAATCCTTGAACTATAATATAATTATTTAAATTATACTTTTTTTTTTTGCTTTATCTAATGATATTTAATCTTACTGTGATTAAAAAGTATTGGGTTGAATGACTGATAATGAAAAATGAAATGATATAATATAGAGTATAATAATTCTTCTTCTTCTTCTTCTTTGCAATCGACCATTAATCATGCATTCAAACATACATCTTGCCATTTCACTCTATCCATCGCTATGATATTCCATTCGGCCCTTGGGTTTATTGTTTGCACGTCCTTCCTGACTTGGTCTTCCCATCTTAGTCGGGGTCTTCCTAAGGGTCTCTTTCCTTGGGGAGTCCCACATTGAACCATTCGTATTAGAGTTCCTTCTTTTCTCCATGCATGTCCTGCCCATTGGAGTTTCCTTTTAATAATAATTATTAATTAGGTAATATTAATCAATTAAAAAAAAAAAAAAAAAAAAAAAACACATTTACTTTGCATAATGGTTGGGCCACTGTTCTAGATAAGAAGTTGGGAAGGTAGAGAGGAAATTGAATGTACATCTATATGTAACAATTAACCATTGCTAACAAAAAACAATTCTGAGTGGAGTTATTTATACATGTTTTGAAAGGCTGTAATATTTATGATATACAAATAATACATTTTGTACATTTTCCTGAGTTTTTGCCGTTTCAGGTTTCTTTTCAGAGATAAAAAAAACTTTGTAAAATTAATACATTCCTTGCTTCGCTTGGAATATAAATACTAATATAACAAGATAAAACATATATAATTTCTGTTAATAACAAAATAACATAAATTATTAAATTAAGGTAATCCATAGGAATGTTGATTGTATTCTATCAGTCTAGTGATAAAATTTAATACTGTAAATTTATGGTGAAGTCTGCTGATATTTGCTTAACATGTCTAATATTTTTAATTTGTCTCCTTAAATTTGACTATTACAAAATTGATAAAAATTGATATACTTTTCATCTTGGGTAGGCTATTGTATGAAATTATTGTGAAAAAAAGAATAAAAGATTTTATGTGGGGCTCTGTTAAAGAATTTTCGGTACTTCAGTGTTATTTTGACTACCTCTGTATATGAATCTATTTATAAATGTATATTCCTGTGTTGTAATCTGTATACAATTTATATTTTGTTTTATATCTGTATATATTTCGTCAGTCAGTTGACAGTCTTTGTATTGTCCATAGTATAGTAGCCAGTTATTATATACTATATAGTACCTACGTGCTTTGTCTTCGTAAAAAACAGAGGGGAACAGATCGCCATCATCTAGATTCATACCTGACTGAATTTATTTGGCGACAAAACTTTGCAAATGATCCACCGTTTGATAGAATTCTAGTGGATATTAAAACTAACTTTCCTCTGCAAAAAAATTATTAACTAAATGTTTTTTTATTTTATTTTTGCTTGAAATTGTAAATTGATTGTTTTTATAAGTACACTTTAGTTTTACCAGATTTTTTTTACTAAATTATTATTTAATTTTTGCTTGACATTTTAAAATGTTAACTAAATTTTAATTAAACATTAACAATATAATACGAATATATCTTAATTTTTTGTTTGATAAATTGCGGTACTAGTCGAGATAACACGGATAATAATAATAGATAGTCTTGAAAATATTTTTGGTAGGTGTGATAACACGGTTGTGCACCCAAAGTAGTCAAGATAACACGGAGGTACCATTTTTTCTTTGTTTTAATAATTTTATCTACAAGCACTTAAGAATATTAGGTGTTTTTAGTTGTGACTTACACCAAATCTTTTGTTAAGTTTGTTAGATTCGATAAAGTTTAACATATTGCACATGTTTGAATATTTGATGTTAAGACATTTTGCAATATTTGATAGATTGGCTTCGTTTCTTTCTGAGTTGAATTGATAGCATTCTAATAAAAGATATTTGAAAGTAACTCGAGTTTTCTATGACATACAGAGGTCTGGCCCCAGGGGGGGTTTTGAGACCTTGGCGAAACAATTAAATTTATTATTCTAATATTATTGATTGATAAGAAAAAAAATGTCCTCTTACCTCCTGGGGGGTGTCCTCCATAAAGACCCTCTTGTTTGGCTCATGGATGTTTATGTCCTATTCTGAGTTGTGTTAACATCTTCACTCATTATGTGAAATCTCTGTGATCCATCTATCAGGAGTAGATTTTATTTTCTCAGTGTATTCCATGTGTAATGATAGGCATTTATTATAGGTTTTTTATTTTACACTAATAAATTCTTCCTTTTTTACCAGTTTGGAAAACTTGTATTGGACATTGTATTAATCAGAATTTCTTTAGGGTCAAATAGTCACTCCAGGACCTCCCCCAGGTTTCTCCCATTTTTTAAAAATTTTTTTTAATGCCATTAGAGTACAATAAAAATGTTGATTATCATAGTAAGACATTCAAAATAACAATTGAACAAAAGTAGGCCCATTACAAATAGTAAGAAATAAAATAAAAATATCAAAATAAATCATAAATGGAAGGAGGAGTTTTCATTGGCAAGTGACATGATACGTCTTGGAGGTGCATTCTGTAAATACAGTCAAACTTGCGATGTAATGATATAGTGTCCGCATTATATGTGTTGGTCTGAATTTTAATATTGGAAAATGCAAATCTATGCCATTAACTAGAAGGCATTTTTACATTAAGTATTCGTGCAAAATTAGCGTATCTTTCTTAATATCAGTTATTTCTGTTGAAGATCATTAGTATTCCCATTACTTTTACCTTGGGCTTACCCCTCACATAGAGCTTGTGCTGTAAGGCTCTAAAAAATGTTGGGCTTAAAAAACGTGTTTCGAGTGAGTTTAAACTTGTGGCTACTATAAAAGCTATTTACTAATCTTTTGTTTGCTCTATTTTAGAGTTCTCTTCAGTGATTTTGGACCCGTACACTGCTACTTTGTTTTAGCCATTGAGAGTGCAGTGTTGTTTTTTTGCTTTGTGACTTACATTTTTAATATCAAACATTCCCAGCATGATTGCACTAGCGTCCTTAGCTACCTTTCTCTTGATTCACTTGCAGACAGAAGAGTATTAATATTCGATTGTTGAGTAAGCTATTAGATGGCTCTATTAACTCCCCTTCCCCCCTTTCCCAAGTAAACTTCAGTGTTCCTCCTCGTGCCTTTCACGCTCCCTTTTATGTTCCAATTCATATTATAATTCATAACCAGACTAAACATTGTATGCAAAGAAAATCCCAACATTTTCAATTTCTAAATCTGCATGTTTTATAGTACATATATATATATACCTTATATTCAGTGTTTTTTTTGTTCTATTATCATTGTTAACTATCATTTGTACTTTTAGTATTATGGTTAGTTGTTTAAGGATTGGTAATCTAATGCTAAAGAATTTTCTATGTAACAGAACTACTACATTTCTATGTTAAATTGCCCGTTGAGATATAAATAAATAAATAACAAAGTTCGATATATGAAACTTCAAGAATCTCGTGATGTAACAAAAAAATTAAATGTATTTTAGTTCCCTTGATATATCCAAGTCTTTTTTGCCAAATCTCTCGCAACAAATTTTCACCTACAATTTCGTTGCTTAATATTGTACATTTTTAATTTTTATTAAGATAAAATAGACATCTACTAATGTATAGTAACGAAAATACATAACTAATAAATATAAAAATAAATAACATAATATTACTAAATTTTTCTGGCATTCATATTGTAGTACATTATTGCTATTAAGATAAGATGTCGATAAATGCATAATGAGTATGCAAAATGTACAGAAATATGCTTTACTTTACTGTTCTTATTTGTATATACATCATCGTATAGTCATTACTCGTGTATTTTATACATATGTAATACATACTGTGAATTTACTATGTATATATTTATAATAGGCATGCGTGTAAATATTATTAAATGAAAATAAATATATAATTTTATTTATTTATTTATTCAGCCAAATCAATTATAATTTACTAATTGTAGTGTGTTGATTTATAAATTTTGTTAGTTTATGTTCTTGATATAATGAATTTTGATTTTTCAAACTTTTTTTTCTCCCTTTAAATTTGTTATATCACGAGTTAATTGTAGTTTGTGTGTTAGATCTAGGAATATGGAAGATATTTTGAAAACTACATGTATGTGTATGTATGTGATTTACTTTGTAAAACAATAAATAATTGAATACCAAAATAATTCAACACTATATTATACTACAATTACTTTCCAAAAAAATCATGAAATTTGAACATAAAAATTGTAGGGGTGATGTTTGTAGAAAATGTGATCTCTCTCTTTTTATTTGCGGTGTTAAAATCAAAAAAAAATACCCATCAACCAAATTTCATATTAAAATGCCAACCAATCAACTTTTATCACATTAATCAGCTTATATAGAAACTCTAATTCACAAAGTTTAGCTTATTTAGTTCAGAGGAATTTTGCTAATAGTGTTCAAAAGTAGCTCGGAAAATATATATATATCTTAACAGACATTTAATTTCTGCATTGGTCAAATATATTTTGAATACACAAAATAATAAAAACTAACATTACTAATAACAAATTTATGTTTATTTTAAAGAAAATTAAAATTAAACATTATATGATTTCTTGATAGATTTTATTTGACATTTTAATATTCAAAAGTACTTACCTAAGTAGATTTTCTGAAAAATAATAATTTGTCATCAATAAATAATTAATAATAATAATTATTGAGTAAATATCTAGTTAAATATCATTTATAACATGTTATATAATGTATATTGTCATTCAGTAGTTTAAGACGTCAAATGTACTTATTTTCATTGGAGTCTTTTATTTAACAACCAAGTCGTATTTTATAAAATATTTCTTCATGATAGCTTAGTGGGTCTTGAAGTTCCATCCCTACCACCACAATCCTATTCTATCAATCATATGACACATTTTATGTTTATTAAACAGGCAGTATTATATTATTCAATTACTTTTATTTTATTTCATAAAATCTACCTTTATTATAATTGGACCATGTTTTAAAAAAAAAATTAAATTTTCATGTACTTTTTTTCTAACCGGAGAAAAATTAAAAATTAGAAATTTGATTTTTATCAATAAAGTAAGACATAATAACTGATATTAAATTTTTAACAAATATTTATTATATATATTTTTTTTAGTCATAAGTATAATTTTAAAAATATTTTTCCTTGTTAAAATTCATTAATAAGTGATTTTTAAAATTAGCTTTTTTTTGTTTTTATGAATTTTTCTTAAGTAAAAAGGCTTAAATATTTTATAGAAGATAACATATAAGTTATCCATATTATGGGAATAAAAAAATATCAAAAAAGCATTGTTATAATTTATTTAGGTAAATACACAATTTTATTATAGGCGCTGAAATAGTTATATATTATTTTGTAGTTCCAAATTAGTATTTGAATTTCTAATTGAACAGGGCAGAATCTTACTATATTTGCAATTATATCCTTGTACATTCCCAACTTCCCAATTAAATAGTGGTCTACTATTATAATTATTATTCAAGTTATACAAAGGGTGATCAATTCTCAATAAGATACTAAGATATAGTTTCAGAACGTAATAACTATTTTAAGAATTTTTCTTTTCGGCAATTAAAGAAAAAAACATTTAAAAATGTTAATGATATTCTACTTTTAATTTTTGATAGAAGGAGAATAGTAGAGCATTATCAAAAATGTCACACTGATGATGCTCACTACTCTCCCCCTACCCAAACTTAAAAGTAGAATATGTCGTCAACAGGTCGATGTAAATTCAAAATTTCAGTGGGAAAATCTAGTTAATGTAGTGTGTGTTGACAGAAATCAAAAATTTGAATCCCAAAATGTATTATTTAAACTAATATTTCACCTACTATTCTAACATCGCAGACTATGCTGTCAAAAAAATGACGTCTACCATGATATAACAACATTTTTTAAACTTATTTTTTGTGTTTTTGTGGAACCCAAGTTTAGTAAACTTAGCTCCAATAATCAAAAATATAAATTTAGACATTTGGACAAATAATATTAATGGTTAGAAATTTATAAATAAGTATTTAAATACTACTAATCAATTTTTATGTTTGTTTAATTCGAAAGGCACTTTGCCAGAGGAAGACACCAGTCTGGAGCTAGTCTGGACGCTCCAAAATTTAAGCTTCTCCCCAAAAAATCAGATTATTGGTACAGCTGTTTACCAATAATTATTGTTAAATTATATGTTTGACCCCACTCTCCATCCCAAAAAAAAATTAGATTGATTTTTTTTATGTTTCTACTGAAATATAATTGATAAAGTGATATAAGTGACACAGTACCTTAGAGTTAGGTAGGTATCTAAGGAAACCATAAATATACAACATATAATACTAGATAGCTAACATACATGGTGTCGCGTAAAACCATACACTATTTACAAAGTTGTCTATGTTTGTAAATATTGTTATTAATTATTATTAATAAAGTTAATTGATATATTATAATTTAGTAAGTTTATATTATTCACTTAAGTTTAATCAAATAAAACAAATCAACAAACTAAAACCATTTAAGATTGTAACATTTATATTGTCATTTAACTATATACCTATAACCTATACATTTATTATTTATTCCATATTGATTATTACTGTATCGTAAATATAAAATCTTGTATCGATAAATAATGGCTATTACAAGAAAATTAAAATTTTGTTCAAATTGATCTCAATATATCAAATATTAACCAATAATTTTAGTATTTCGTATATTCTTCGTAGAAAATAATATGATGATTGTATAAGTGATGTACATCTCAAAAATTTGATTACGATAAAACTTGGAAAAATTAAATTTTAATGCCAGAGGCATTTAAAGCCTTAAACTAAGCCATATCCATAATAATGCCAACAAATGTTAACTTCATTATGTTCAAAGTTAATTCCTAAAAGTAATAATAAAGTATATAATAACTTATTAAAAAACCTCGTTAAAACCTAAATTTTACATTTCTTTTGACAATTGAACTATCTAAATAAAACAATTTTCAAGGGGGGACTGTAACTTATAGAATTTAATTTAAATTAATATATAGCATTGCAGGTCATTTCAAAAAGGGTTAAATTGGAATGGAGACCCTTGGGTTATATAAATACATTATAGTCCTATTGATGTTTTTTAAGTTAAAAGCTTTATTAGAAACAAATATAGACTCTATAGTAAAATTAAAATTAAATAAAATTTTATAGAAAAAGGTGAATCAAAACTCCAACAAATTAAATTATTTGATTCATTTTGTCATCATTATTTGAAATTTTACTAAAATTGGAGATTTATCAAATGAGAAATAAAATATAAAATTATGAAAATTTGCTATTGACTAAAATTCAACTTAAAACATACAAAATTTATTTGAAGTTATTATGTGAATTACACACAAAATTGTAACTTATTATGTTAAAAAGTAACTCATTAAATAGCACAATTAATATTAACTTATGTTTAAATTTAATTTAAACCTTAAAACTTTATTGCACAGTATTGCCATGTAACTTGTATAGTTATATTATGCCTGTAGGTGATATAATTGAAATTACTACCTTCTGACAGCCAGTCAATTTTTTTTTTTTTTCATGAAAAACTGGATGTTTTATAATTTATGTTTCACCTATTGTCAGTAAAAATAAAACTATTGTTAATCACAAACCTAATTTTGATTGTTTAAATTGAATTATGATTTTAGTTTTAATGTAGCTTATCAAATAATTTTATGAAAATTACCCAATTCATTAAATTGCCATAAGAAATGTGCAGGTTGGCAATTCTCTTGTTTTCATATGTTTATTGAAAAGGTAGATTTTTTCATAAACCTTAAAATTAATTTTCTCCTTGAATACAAATATTAAACATCTCTTAAAATTAATTGGAATTATGTAGAAAACAATTAGTTAATAGGAAGTTATAGTCTGTCTCACAAAAGAACATTTCTGCACATACATATTGAGTTCCTGACAATCTGGTAGTCGACTGAGCTGTCGTTTCCCCCTCAATGTAATTAGATGCAATGATGGTAATGCATAGAAAAGTGTGGCGATGATTGGTTTTGGTCAATGCGTGTTCCGTTCTCTTGTGGGGCAGTACTGTTTTTAATATTATATTTCTTTCACATGTTTTTTTTTTATATTTGTACACTATTAAGTTTTTAAGATTGATTCCCACCATTATAGAATTATCTTAATATTTAAATTTTATTTTGTTAGTATATATTATATTATTATAATAATTATTTGCTTTGTTTTTTTTAGACTCATGGCGAAATTTTCAAAAAAAATTGTCAGTAAAAGTTTATATGTTTTCATTTTAAAAGAATCCACTCCACAACTATTAAATATGTAAGTAATAATTTGATATTTATGCTATATTTCTTACAGTTTTTGTCTTGAAAGTAATATGCTTAAACATGTTATATATGATTGATTAATTAAATTAATCAATAAAACTATAATAAATTTAAAAAAAACTTGTAAAATTAGTGTAGTAGGTACAAATATTAGTTTATAAAAACAAAAATATAGAAGTGCAATACTTTACATATTATATTACAATGATTATATTATAGTAATAAATTTTAAGCTTTTAATTGCTATGGTTGAACTAAATCAAAAAGTTCAAATTCAAAATAATTATTTTATATGTTTTATTATTCAGTCTACGATTTATTAGTAATATATTCTAATTAATAGTTACCTATTTTTTTCGTCTTAAATTAAAAGAAAAACTCAAATTTGTATTTTCTCTACAATTTTAACTCCCAGATGAGTAATCATACACAACTTTAAATTTAATAAGTTCTTCAATTTTACTCCCATATTATTCAATTATATTATTCAGTTTTTTTCTTAAATAAAATGTTTGGACCAAGTTTGGTAGGTTATATAAACGTTGTAGGTACAATCATAATTCTTAATCTTTTGAATATTGCCATTTAGTATATTATCTATATGGTTTTTGTTACATCATAATATTTTAGTATGGCACTAACATTTATTTATGCTAGAAGTAGAAAAAGTAGAAGTACTTACTTAAATTTGTAGGTATTCCAAAAATAAATTTACAATGTCCTACACGTTATGGATATTTTTCAAAAACCTAACAAAATATAAAATAGTTTAAACAGGGTATGCATGATCATTTAAAAATTAACATTGTTAACAAGTACACAAATATTCTATTACATAGTTTTAAATACATTATGTTTATTTAAAAATTATTTATCAAAACTTAAAATATATCATACAAATTAATATAAGGAACTATATATTAAAACTTAATAAGTTATGAGAAATGTATCATTTAATTTAAATTTAATAGGCTTCATAAATTATTTTGAAAAAAACATCTTGAAATTGTAAATCATTTTATTCTATGAACATTACATTATACATTTTATTTAACATTTTATTTATTGTTTACAATAAATCAGAATTTATCAGAATTTGTTTATCAAAATTGATTTCTTATTCATCTGTTAATATCTTTTCAGAATTATTTTTAATTTTTTCAAATGATTCACGGCTTGGCTGCCTATCTTTATTATTATTTAAGGATATGCATTTCAAAAAGTTTTCATACATATATTTTTTTTTTTTTTGTGGTTTAATATTTTTTTTTTGTTCTATTTTGTTGTACTGGTCAACCCCCAACTCCAACCGCATTTTTTTCAATTAATAGCTGAGTGGGAATATGAAAATAATTTGAGAAACCTAAGATTCTATCCTTCAGTTTCGTTGTTAGTTATTTAGCTAAAACTATAAGTATACAAATCTAACCTTAACCCCTTAAAATGTTTTCATTGGGTATTTTTACCTTTGGACATTTTTACCTACAACCGATTAAAACATTTATTTTAATAAAAATATAATACATTTTATTGTTAATTTTTGAAAGTACTATTTATTCATTATATTATGGTAGGTATATTAGTTGCCATGCAATATTTTGCTATTGATTATACTGATTCCTAGTAAAATAAGAAATATTATTTTTGCACTGTCATTTTTCATTATATTTTTGAGTTATTCTGAGTTATTTGAGTTATTCTATATTATTATGATTAAATAATTATTTTGTATGCCTTTAATTTGTATAGATTTATGGATGCTGGTGGTTGGAATTTGATATATAATTGGTTAAAAGACGCTGTTGAAACTGATAATATAGTATTAATACAGGATCTATTAACAATATTTCATATTGTGCCTGTAACAATGGACCGATTAAAAGCTAATGGAGGACCAAAATTAGTCAAAAAGTTATCCAAAACTCATCTTGATGAAGGTAATTATTAAATAATATTGAATTTAAGTGCATAAACCATGGCCTTAGAATGATGTATTATACATATTTATTTATTTACTTTTTTTTTATAGTCTTATGGCTAATACTTAAAATAGTTAAAAACTGCCAACAATTAAAATAGTAGGGGTCTTTTAAGAATACAAATTTGTTGTAGGTATTTTTGTAATGGTTTTTAAAACTTTAATTTCAGAAGTAAAATCAATTGCACAGCATTTAGTTGACAAATGGTTAAAAGTAGTTAAAACTGAGCAGTGGCACAGTATGATGAGTGATAAGGAAAGCTTGTCGAAACAAGAAACCTTAGAAAATTTGAAACCTGAAATTGCAAGGAATTCAAATATGAGTATACCTAATGCTCCTATTCTACCTGTCATTTCTTCGGAACCTATAGGTGACAACAATTTGGATTCTAAAATTGACAAAACAAAGATAAAAATTGAACATGATAAAATTAAAGATCGAACGAAAAAAGAAAAACTTATTTCTATAATTAAAGTTTCAGAAGATCCTGAAAAAGTTAAAGAAAAACCAAAGATTGAAAAAGATAAAATAAAAGATGAACCTGACAATCATACCAAAGAGAAAAAAAGGAATTTAAAAGATAAAAATGGTAATCCTTTCTTAAGAATAATTGGTGAAATGACTGATAATAAATCTGATGAAGATAAGCAAATAGAAAATGAAAATATATCCAAAAATTCTAGCCGAAGAAAACAAAATTTAAAAAGTCTGTCTACCGGAGAAAAATTTATGAAATTAAAATTATCTCATGAGAGTAAAAAGAATACAGATTCTGGTTCTGGTTCAGATACAAAAAAACAATCAAGACCCTTACCTCCTTCTGTCCCTAAACCAAAGTTACCAGAATCTAAAACAATTTTAGAAAAGAAAAATTATTCTATTCATGTAGAAAAAAAAGAATTTGTTGGTGAGAAGAAACCAACTGTTAAAACATTTAAATCGAAATTCCGAAGTACTGGTTTAGAGGAACAAGCGCCACCACCTCCTCACCCTAAATCCAAAGTACAATCTAAAAAGTCTAAGAATGTAACACCTTTATCTTCACCAAAGGCCGAAAAAAGAAGTTTATCACCACCATTAGATTCTCCAAATGAAAAGAAACTTAAGACAGCTCCTTCAGACATCAAAAAACAACCACGTAAGATTTTATATTTATATAATAATATCTTTTTTATTTTCTATAAATAATTGCAGTGTCAGTATAATATACAAATTTAGAAATGCATACATTTTTATAATTTAAAGTAATTATAATATTGAGTTCAAATAAAGTAATACAGGTTTTTAATACCAGATAATAATAGAACTAATTCCTTTTTGTTTTTGGTTTAGGATATTTAGGGAAACTGTTGACTTAGTTTTTTATGTAATATATTTTTTTTAGTACAGCTAAAAATTAATTTGTTTTAATGATTATTAAGCCTGATTGCACAAATGGTCTAAAAATATCTTATAGACGCCTATAAATTATATGGCTCTGTGGCAATAGTGTTGCACTAAAGAATTTGATGAATTTTTAAATTAAATTAAAATAGTTACCGGATAAACTTAACCAACCATTTATAATTGATAATTCTGAACCACGGTTATCTCAATCGAGTAGATAACCGAGCCTTTAACAATGATAAGCGATAAAACTGGTATTTTTGGGCAAAAAAAAAACACATTTTGTTATTAGCCATTATGTTTTAGTACTTGAATCATTGTTTGAAATAAATATCATCATATTCAATCAGTAGATTAAATCTATATCATTATTATATTAAATCAATAATAGTGTCATCACCTCGATAATAAATTCATTATTATTTGATGATGATGAGGATAACATATCTGTACATTTTAGTTACGTTAAATTTAAAATTTAGCAATAGGTTATTTAAGTTCAATAAAAATTTATCAGAAATTTCAGAAATAATAACGTTGATAAAATGATAATATCGTTCTGCAAGGAGTTACAGATACAAATTTGATTTGTAAATTATAGTCACTTGCAGGTCTGAAAATAGTCTACAGAAATAATACAGCTTGTTCATGTAACACATAATCTGATTTATAGATCTGTAAGTGCATTAATAGTTCTGTAAATCGTATTACTTTTAATGAATCAACAATTATTTACAATGTTTATGTACATTAAATTTTGGTTTTTTTCTATTATCTATAGAATCATTAAATGTTGGTATCTCTAATATTTTCAAATTGAAATAGCAACTTGTGTTATTAAACTTCCATTCAAATTATTTTTATTCTCGTTTTTAAAAATGCCTTTTTAATATACAAATTGATTCTCATGGAATCTTACAACTATACAAAATATTTTTTATTTAAGCTTAGTCTTTCAATATTTTAGGTAATTATTTTTATTTTTACAAATTTCAATTACTTAATTTTAATTTACACTGACACTGATTTATTTATTGAAAAAAAATGTATTTAATTTATGTTGTTATTAGTGAATAATTGTTCTATAAGTATATTTCAGGATAATCTCCAGGTGTCCAATGCTCATCTTTAATAAACATCTGGTTTACATTTTTATGTAAGTGTATTTATGTGTGTTTGTATCAGTTCATATATGTTAATTCATTATGACAACAAAACATTTATACACATAAATATACTTACAAATATGGTTGATTCGTAGCTAATTCTTCCCTTTTAGTTTTGGAAATCAAGCTTTAAATGGATATTCATATTGATAATGGAGTTTTGTAAGGGTACTGGATTCTTAATTTAACATATCCACACTAAGACAAGGTAAGTGAACAAATGAATGTATATATTCAATATAGAGCTTATTTAACTAAAATAGACACAAATTTATTTCCAATATCTAAAATATTGAATTTTCTATGTTGGATATATACATTATACATATATTGAAAAATCAATTTAGTTCCAAATTTTGTATTTTGGATTAATTATTATACAAGTGTATTTACTATTTATCATTCTAGTATTCCCAATTAAAACTAAACATATACTTTAATAATTTCAGAATAAATATTTTGGTATTTAATTCATCATAATATTTCATAAATAAATACAGTCACAAACTGCTAGTAGGGTTAAGTTAGAGTTGAATTACATTGGTGTTTGATAAATATAAATAAGTTTCATTCTATAGCTTTTTTGAATTACATAAAATAATAACTTCCCTATGATTTAAATTTGAGTGTTACAGCCAAACAGCAATATAGGTAACGATTATATTTTTTAAATTCTTTTATGACATAGATAACTAGTTATATTATTGTAGGTATTTAATATAATTTTTTTTATAATATTTGATATTAAAAATTAAATTTTATGATGCTTATTTAAAATTTAACTCTAATACAAATTATTCTTTGCCAATGATAAAATATTTTTATAATTATTATGTTTTGATAAGAATTGACAAAAAATATATTCCATTAACAGAATTAGATAATACTTAAAAAATTCTTTAAAAGTTCAATGGTTTGTATTCTATAGCTACAGCTTTTCACTAGCTTTAAAATCTCTTTTTAAAATCTAGTGTTTAAATATTCACAAACATGTGTGACATTATTGTACCATGTTTTAGATACAATTTGCTTATTCTATATTTCTAAGAAATCTGATGCGTGCCAAATACTTGAGTTTTATTATATCTATTATTATTCATGTTAGTCTTCAGTATGTTTATGTATATTTTTACTATTGAAAATTATTCAATTACAAACTGATAACAGTTGTATACCATATAGCATATATTTGAATTCAGAATATTATAATATTCTTAAATACTTAATGTTAATCATTAATTTTTAATAAAATTTGGTATTACGATTTTTTGGAAAATTTACTCAGTCAGAATCATTATTTCATCTAATGTTTTTATTTTAGATTCCAAGCATAGCGAGGGAGCTATTGGTTTTACAATGCTTTTTTTATTTTCTAGTCTGAGGACACGTTTTTTTTTTACTTAACTTGCTCTGATGTACATGTGTAGCACCTTTTATGGAAGCTCAAATTGTCTAGATTGTACTTTAAAGAGGTCATTTTTAAATTTTCGACGACATTTTTTAAATAAATGTATTTACGTGTGAAAAAACTGAGGAAAATTTAAAATTGTATTATTTATAAAAACACGGACGACATTTTCTACCAGAATAAATTATTTAATTTCTTACAGTATAATCGCCAAAACTTTTTAGCCACATTTGAACTTTCTGGGAATTTAAATTTTTGGTAGATGTTTTACTTTAATTTAGTTATAAATATGCATAGAGATTTGAAACTTGGTAATAATACTTATATTGGACTTACCTAAACATGGTAAAATTTTCATAATGATCGGACTTTTTTTTTTAATTAGCGTTTTGAAATCAAATTTAAACGAAAATCGTAAAAAAAAAATTATGGCCCTTCAAATTATGCATTACCGAACTGCACTCGGAATCATCTTTCTTTAAGCAATGGTTAATCTTTGCTTACAGATATAAATGAAATAATCTTATGTATACTACCTTCCAAACTTCTCGCCTATAACAGTGGCTGCTCACATCCCCAGTATCAGCTCTTTTTTTATCATGTACATTATAATACTAATATTTAATTAATTTGGTATCTGAAATACCACCAAAAAAAGTGATCCATTTAATACATTTATAAACATTATTTATTTGTTCATTAATAATTATGAATTGTTCAGATCAGTGAAATTTGATTAACTTACAAAACAAAATTGTTTTGAATTTTTGCTTGACATTATAATTTATGAAAATCAACATACACAATGGAAATATAATATGGGATTGAACATTTATAGTTTTGTTTATGTTACTCAAACCTAAATTTCTGGTTAACGAACTTATTTTCAACTTGTAGTATCATAAGTTAATGGGTTATAAAATTACTAGTTTAAATGATTAATTGATTTAAATTATACAATTAAAGCCATTATTTATCATTTAGTGAAAGTATATTTAACTTAATAGATAGTGGTTTTGATATTATAGCAAAATATAAATATTAATTTTTTATCTGTCCAGGTAATATTGACTGGATGAATCATCGCCTTGGTTGAAAAACATTACAATAGTTCAAATTTGTATAAGTTGTCTAAATGTGTGTAATTATATGCACAAAATGTATAAACTATGATTTAAAATTAGTTATTAAGTTTTTTGAGGATGTTGGGTACAATTTATATTTGTGCCTCGCCCAAATGTAAAGACCTTTCTAATTTCAGATACAAATATACTACAATATTTGTTAATTTATTCCTAAATTTATAAAGATGACAGTTTATGGTTTTAAATGGCTCTTCTGCATGGATACATCTCAAGATCTGTTGCTGCTGCAAATCTGCAAGCAGGAAGAGTGCTGCTTGTGAAGATGTTACAGTTTTGTCATCAACACTTCATTACAGATTGCGATCATTTGAACCATCGACACCATATAATATATACTTTGAATGTTACTTTAGTATGTATACCAAATACTCTCAAGAAAAAGTTGTGATAAAACTTTAATGTTTGATATCCAAAAGTTCTGGATGAAAACTACAATTTATATCCTGTATTTAGGTTATTTGAGGTAAAAACTTTTGTCTCTTTCGTTACTCACTAAAAAAAAAGAAAAAAAAAATAAGAATAAGAAAATAAAGCATTAAATGTTCATATTGAAACTATTATTTTTATCATATTATAATAACTACCTACCTATTAGAAATAAATGTCAAAATGACAGTGGCATTAAAATAATCCCACTTGACCGCCAAACAATTAAATTTGTGAAAGCGTGGTTATTTGGCACTCGGTAGTTTTGGTGGTGGGACAGCTGTAATTGGCACTGAAAAGAACTTATCTAGCTGTAAATTATTATTTATTATTGGTGACCGAAGAAAATGGTGGGTAGAGTTATACAATTAGTGTTAAAGTGTGATAATTAACAGGTAAAAGGAGGTAACACAACTAGCCGGTTATAGTTGGTCAGTATCTATAGCCAGTAAAGTATAATACACGTTTATTCAAATGTTATGTTCCAGATCTATACTGACCCTTGTGGGAGAATTGTAACCACAGACAGATGTCCATGTACCTAGACACAGCATATTAATTTAATATATTAAATCATTGGGAACATTCGTTGAGTAATTAAAAAAAAAAAAAATAATAAATTACATTATAATAATAATAATTATAATTATGGTAATTATCTACCTCAATAGTTTTTAAGGGATGCATTCTTTGCGAAGAATTCACTTTTTCATTAGTTGTATGATTGTGCGTTCTTATTGATAGGCCAAAATATTTATTTTTCAAGTACAGACTTCTAGATTACATAAGAACAATGAATAACGTTGGCGGTAAATACATGCATACATAGCCGACATATTTCTCTAGTGAAAAATGGAAATATTTATTTTATTAATTTAAAAGAAGGGGGAGATCTAATTGAAATTAAAGACGTTCGTATAGAATAAATTGTACAATATTTATGTTGCCAAATTTCACATAAATCGGAAAAATCATATTGGATAAACGTGTTATTGAATTACGAGAACCTATATTAAAACTATGTATAGAATCATAATAACACCCGGTCCCGTCACCTTTAAATGGGTCTTTATTAGTATACTTCCGTTTTTAACGTTCTTTATTCATTATTTTAATATACCTAATTCAGTTGTCATATTTGACATTAATTAATAGGTTTTTATTTTTGGATTTTTAATGTATATATTGTTTTAAAAATATTTAATTTGTTGAAGCATTATTTTAATCCTAACCAATTTGAGTTGTTGAAAGATCTTAGAAAACTCTTAGAAAACAAAATTAGAATTTATTGTACTGCATTACAGTTCGTTCGCGTGACGTCATCTTGTTATTCATATCTTTCATCTCGTGTATTTTTTCCCTCAGCCTTAGATCATATGCAATGGATGGAGTCATCGCATATCACACCTATAGAATTGGTTGATGCTAATAAATAGTGACATCTGCGCATGCGCGACTGCTTATCAAATATCAATCTAGTATGCGCATTTCACGGAGGTCCTATTATTTTTTGTTGGCATCACAAATTGTTAGAATGACTCCATCCATTGTACATGATCTGAGCACAGTCATAGTTTATCAGGCTTATGATCTTTATCAATAGATATCTATTTATAATAAATTGCCTAATCATTTGTTTAGGTACATTTTACTTTAATTATCTTATACACAATATCATATGCTCTCATATTCATCCTCTAATACTTAGCCATTTATTGTTTGTTTTTCCTTTTTCCAACTTCTATTTAAGCTATTTATACACTGATAAGTTTGACTGCGAAATTGAACATTAGATATTATTTTGATTTTATATTTAAATAATGAGCACTAGAAGTATTTATTAAAAAAATATAAGGATACTCGAATTTACTGTCGCAATCTAATTATTATTAATGAGCAATAAAGTAAAATCGTATGTTAATTTTATTCAGGTTGTAACTTTTAGATTGAAATTGAAAGTTTAAACTCTCGATTAAAAACTAGATTCAATACACGTGAACGTGGATGAAAAATGTATCCTTGTGTTTACTCAATACACTTGAATTGAATTTACATCCGTGTTCACCTACTTGTTATTCACGAATCTTTATGTTGCCCTTTATTAAAATATGAACTGGTAAATATTAAAACTCTAAACCACTTGAAACCACATACTCGGTTTTATAAATTCGAATGTTAATTTCAATAAGGAGTTCTAGTTAAAACTCTAAATTTAAACTTCACAATTTAAATTCTAAACACTTAATGTGATTGTGTCATGTTGTTCGCTTAATAATAGACCTTTTACCTTCTGGGCTTTTTAAATTTAAAAAAATGACTTCTAAATAAAATTAAATAACCTCTGCTAAAAGCCGTGTTTTTTAATATTAATGCCATTGCTTTTAAAATTACCTATCTACTTTACACATATCAGGTGATTCATTTAAGTGGATACATTCATTATCTCCGAAAGCATTAACTTTTTTCGAAATTTGTTTTCTATAACATTTTTGAAACAACTAGTTCTACAATTTTATACTTATGCTATTGTTTTGTAATCCTTATTTTTGGGAGTAAAACCACTACCCACTTTTGATTTTCAAAGGGCAACCTATATTGAAAATTCCAAAAATAGATTAAGTATTAGATAAAATCAATTTTAGTGTTGAAACTTGATTTCCGTTTATCCGTTGACGAGATATTCCATTTTTAAGTTTGGGTTGGAGGAGAGTAGTGGAGTGTCATTTATGTGGCGGTACGGCGCGCGACATTATTTATGCACCATTACTTTACTCCAACCTAAAATTAAAAGTGGAATATCTCGTCAACAGCTTGTCAGAAATAAATAATTTCAACACTCAAATTTATTTTAATTTATACTCCATCTATTTATGGAATTTTTAATATAGGTTGCCCTTTGAAAATCAAAAGTGGGTAGTGGTTTTATTCCCAAAAATAAGGGTTACAAAAAAATAGCATTAGTATAAAATTATAGAGCTGATTGTTTCTTAAATGTTATAGAAAACAAATTTAGTAAAAAGTTAATATTTGCCGAGATAATGAGTCACCTAACCTAACTTAGTTTGCAAAAAATATTTTGAAGTACCTACCTACCTACCTGTATACTAATACAGTCATATCTGAGAAGCTAGGGACTTAACTCCCCCAATACTTTTAATTTTTAAGATAAATACCAATTATATTTGAAACAAAAACAATCGATGATTTAATTTAAAACCGTTATATATACTTTAACTGTTAAGAAAAGAGGGGGGGGGAAGTGAAATAAGGCTAAACGTTTCCGCAGTCATCATTCGCGATGCGCAAAGCCGGTGTATTCTAGTTTGCAACAGAGTAGTGTTAATTTTTATAAAAGTAATTTCAATATATTCTATATTTGGGTTAAAAATTATAATACAAACATTCTGATAGTAATCAAAATCATAGACAAGGATTTAACTTGATAGTAATTAAAAAAAAAAAAAATAATAATATTGATTCAAATAAATGAAACTTGTCAAATATGACAAATGTATAAACAATGTTAAATAAAACGAATTTGTATATTATCTATGTTGTCACTTCGTGAAATCGACCTTTTTATGAAAAGTTGTTCATTTGAAGAAAAGGAAACGCCTTTTTCACAGTACATGAAATACATAAATATTTCACAATTGGTCACTTTTTTATGAAACAGTCACTCGTATTTGATATCGTGCAACTTTTTTTCAAGGTGTGATCCACCATTTAGTGTACTGAAATCAAACATTACTGCTTTCAACTATTATTGTATTATTTGTATTAAGTATTTTTGACGTTTTACATATTTGAGCAAGACAGTGAATTTTGGCAACAGCTGTTACATATACATATTGTATATCATTTAACTTTGACATCATTACGATATGGACAGTTTCGCGCAGTTTTTAATTTTTTAATTTATTCAGTCAAATTACTATTTATTGTACCGTACTGCATATTTCCCTCCAAATGTATATATAGAGCAGCTAATACGTATTACTTACATAGTTCTGGCTAGTTTCTTTGGGGAATCAGTTTTGAGTAAAACGCACTTTTCGAGTCAACATTTTCCAGAATAACACGACTATTACCGATCCAAAATTAACTACAAGTATAATGTATGTGATCCAAACAACAATGCCATTGGACATCAGTGTATAATCAAGATACTGATAATATTACGATTTACAATATTAAAGCCTATAGATAATATTCTATACATTTTATTTAATAATCTTCGATATAAATAAATTTTCAAAAAATGATCGGACGATAGGAATTATCAAATATAAATAATAATACAATAGTAGTTGAATTTGCAGTAATTGTTATATTTCAGTACACTAATTGGTTCTCAGCATAGAGAAAAAAAGTCATAAAATATTAAATTTTACTAAGTGTTGAACGATACACATGAAAAAAATTTCACCAAGTGGCTACGCCAAATAGGTATATATTTTATGAACATTGTTCACATTGCTCAGGCAATTTCCACCAAATTATTTTTAAGTTATTGTATAATATTGTTGGAAAAAAAAATAATTTTGATTATATTTATTCAATATTTTTTCAGTTTTTTTTTTTAATAATTAAAATAAATGCTTTACAATTAAAATGTTATTAAGTTTTTTCTAGATGAGATGGACTAAATACAATTTTAAAATCTTACTTAATTTTAAAAAAAAAAATTAAGATAGCCATTTTGTAAAATAGATTTTTAGAATAATTTTGGTGGTTGAAACTTCTGTGTAGGTGTAGTATTAATTTCTAAAAAAAAATGAACTTGGCAAATGTGAATATTATTGTGGTTTATAATTTATTATAGTATTTAATCCATAGTCAGTATTACTGTATGATATCAACTCATTGATAAGAAAATCCTTGTCATTTAATGTGCTCTGACTACTCATTAAATATTATAATGTAAGCTACATCAGTATTCACATTATCAAAAACTTCAAAAAATTGTAGAAAATAAATGTTTTAACCACTAAAAATTTTCTTAAATTTTTTTTTTAAAATATAGTAAAATTTTAAACTTTTTATTTAGTCTTCCTATCTAAATAAAACCTAATAATATTTTAATTGTAGCACAGAATTTTACTAATCATTAAAAAAAAAAAAAAAAAATTGAATACAACAAAAGTTATTTCAAGTGGTAAATAGTTATGTAACACTGTATTCTGAATATTAAAAAACAATTTTAATAATTATTAGGTTAGGCACTTAATATTACGTCATACGAAATTAATAAATGATTATTACAAAGTCAGTCCATTTTGAACCACGCTGTATAATTTGTCTATTAATTTTATTATTAGGTACACCAACATCATTTGGCAAGAATTGTTATACTTTAGCCTTTTAGACCTACAAGTGCAGAACTAGGTGCTAATATTCTATTAGATATATTTACCTATTTGGGGCACCCACTTCTTTACAAAATGACAACGGACGTAAATTCGTAAATAAAATACATAATTTCTGAACTCAGTAATATGTAAAATATTACTTTAAGTAATTAGTTAATAATACAATTATTAATAATAACTTATTTATTTTGTATGACGTCGTGACATCAATATTAAGTATATAATTATTATCATGATAATTATGATTGTTTTAAAATATTAATTAATTAATAATGTATCGAATCATTTTTTTTTCCATTAATATTATATAATTATAAGTAACACCTAATAAATTTAATAAAAAATATTGCACAACAAATAATTTTTATTCGCTGTCCACATTGCTCTAAAATGCTATTTTACCATTACTTTTTTCACCTTAATTTTTAGGGGTAAAATGACAACCTTAGTTTGATTTTTAAATACTAACCTATGTACAAAATTATATCCTATAATTATAAACTATAATATAATAAAAATTATATTATAGTTATCCAAAAGGATAACTATGAAAAGACCTCAATTGTTTGAGTGGTTTTCCAGTTTCAAAATAAAAATGCCAATTGATGACCAATCTCTGGTCCCGCTGGCTGCCCTTTGTCGACTTAAAACTGAAAACGTAACAATTTTCTTGAAATAATACCGAAAAATCGATGACGGACTATTGAAAAAGTTTTGGAGTGACTTACAGGAGTTCAATACAGTGAATTTTAAGTTAAGATTTGGGGATGAGAAGGTTAGCTGCCAAATTCGTGTTTCAATTGTTTAGTGCACATAAAAAACAAGGGTACATTGGACTGAAGTATGCTGTGCTTTCAAAGTTGAGTTCCAAAATGATATATTCTTTTTTTGTTGATAAATTATCTCTGTTCTGTGCTATTTTCCCTAAGTAGAAAGTAAAACTTCACTATCGCACTCTGGGGAAATCGGTTATTGAATAAACAATGAGCACAAAAAACAAATGTTACAAAAAGGTTTAAAACACCCAATCAGAATGACATCAGTTTCAAACTATAACTAGCTTACTCTGAAGTCTAAATTATACTATCAGCCTAAATCGATTTTATAAAAACTACGATCCCCACCATATTAGTCTGATTACTTTTGAGTTTTGAGTATCTCCTAGTATTATGTGGATCGTACGTATAATATAATTCGAACATTGTTTTATGTTGTAGATATTTAATTGGTGTTTTTTAAATGAAATGTAAATTTTTTGATAATTGGAATAAAATTAGTGTAAAGAAAAATCTTTACTTTTTCTTAGTAAACTTATAACGTAATTAATAATCATTTTAATATCCTTTTCTTTTAAACAATATTGAAAGAATATTAGGTTTTACTGAAAAGTCACGTGGCCGGGATTATTTTTAGGGGGGTTTAAACATAAATTGTGTTATCAAATACTAATACTTGCACCAATAATCTAATTTTTTGATTAAAAGCTTAAATGTTGAGGGGTCCGGACCCCATAACTATGTGCCTGTCGCTGAGGTTATTACATCGTATGGAGGACCTGGGTTTAGTTGTAGATAAAATTTTACATAATTGGTACTTATGTCTAATATTAATGTATTATACATATTACACCGGATGATTTTTTTATCGTTCAAACATTCATTATTTCGAAAAATATCCACTATTATTTTTTATTTTTTTTTTCTTGAAAACTTAAGAAACAAATACTTTTCAAATGTTACGTTATCATTTTTTTTTTTTTTTATCACCCTTATTTTTGTGAATAAAACGCAGACAATTTATCAGGGAGCGGCAGTATACTTAATAAAGTTTCGAATTGCTTTTTTTTTTCGTGCAACCTTAAATAAGAACCAAACCGACATAGGAAGGGGCATAATATAATCAAACACCAAAAAATTATGTAAATTATCTAATTATTAAAACTATATTTGAAATTTTGAAGTCCAGGGAGGGGCAAATGCCCTGTTTCTCCCCCCCCCCCGGGCGCCTATGACGTCAACCTTTATTGAAAATGCTTTAAATAAATTGAGTATTAGTTAAAGTAAATTTTGGTGTTGATATTTTTGATTTCCGTCAGTCCATTGACGACATATTCCACTTTTAAGAGTTTGGTTGGAGTAGAGTAGTGGTACATTATTAAAACGCCGTTCGCTGTGCCGCTACACAAATGATGCTTCACTACTCTCCTCCGACCCAAACTTAAAAGTGGAATATTTCGTCAATGAATAGACGGAAATTAAAAATCTCAACACCAAAATGTATTTTAACTAATACTCCATCTATTTAAGGTATTTGAAAATAAAAAGTAGGTAGTCGTTTCATCCCTAAAAGTTAAGGCGACGAAAATTAATATAAATGTAAAAGTGCTGAGCTTGTTTCTTAAATTTTCTATAAAACATTTTCGACTATTTTATGATAGATTGATCACTCTGCATATATATAAATTAATAGATAAATATACATATATACAGGCCCCCTATATATTTAGAAAAAAAGTACCCGTTCAGTTAAACAAAAGTCTAGGGGGCCTATGGCCATGACCATAGGCCCTTATAGCTGATTCACCGCTAAGGAATAGATTTATATGCATTTAAAATACGCAAAAAGGCTGTTAAAATCGTCAAAAAAATCACATAAAAATATTTAGAAAAACAGAAGTTGTAAAGAGGATTAAAAGTCTCCCCTCTAATATTTCTAACCTTGTTAAATAAAATTCTCTAATGTTAAAAAATGATTAACACAAAGTATTTTTATATATATATATATATATATGTGTACGATTTTAGTTGAAAAAATTATTTGTTTCGACCATTTTTGTTGTGCTAAAAAATTATTTTTAATAAGTTCAAGCCATTAGAGAAGGCGACTTTTATACTCCTTTACCATTTTTTGCTTTTTAAATTTTTAAATGAATTTTTAGGGATTTGTTGAGTCTTATAAGCGGTTTTTTGTGAATCGAAGTGCATATAAAATCTGTTCCCTAATACATTCCCTGTACATCAGCATAGATATTAACTATTATTGTATCTATATTTCTAAGTCAATTGGATAGATCACTGACAGTATGATGTGAGTTGCTATAGGAAGTTTTCGGAGGTCAATAGTAATAATCTGTGTACCTAATACTAATATTATGGCTTATGGACATTGAATATAGGAAATAGCATATCATTATTTATTTATCGGACTTTTAGACCTGATCGAAATTGAAAATCCTATTAAAAAAAAAAATGTATACATGTATGTATGTATATTTGTAATCAGTTACATTGCGGAAAAAAAATATCAACTTGTCAAAATCGCGCTATTGTTACATTTTATAGAACTTATCAAGGTGAAGGTATTTTAAGGTGGCTATAATGATGCAACATAGTGTTATTATAGTGACGTAATTTATATTATACGGTTACATAATTTCTCTACAGTTTTTTTTTTTTTGTATACCTATGTATAATATTTTTTAGTATTCTTATTATACAATGATTGTATTCATGTATTTTTGATTTTACCATGTCATCGTAGTTTTGTATGTATATCTATGTTACGGTCAAAGTAGAAAACTCGATAATTGTAATACAGTGCCAGGGCATTTTGGGCCGTGTAATAGATGTCGTTTTTAATGCCTACTAAATTTGTTCCTACATTAAAGTACTACAGTGTAGGACTGCGCGATTAATCGAATATGAATCGATTATTTTGTTATCCGATTAATCAGTTATTCGAATAATTGATGAAAAAACATTTGTCCACTTTCTTACATTCGATTAATCTATTATAATCGCAAACTTTTAGAATAATCGATTATTGCAGGAAAAAAAACCGTACAGTTTTACTGTAGTACAAAGTAGTGAACTCTGAACGGATTTGTGGGGGCAAAGTGAATTTCATTCAGCGTACTTTTATTTCGAATAACCTTCACAATACGTTACTGGTTACTACATAAATTTTTGGTTTGTTAGAAATATTACGATTTACGAGATAGTATCAATTGTCTATTTTATTTATTTCTACAAATAAAATATACTATAAAGTTTGGTGGTTTTTCAATAATTATAAGATCATTTCGTTTTATAATCTAATCGAAAAACTACAACTAGATAGCTAATATTTGGTAGGAATGTAACAGTTTTTATAATAACACGGCTTTTGTACTAACATACTGTGCACGATAATCAGTTTTCCTATTAGGTCTACCTATAAATATCCTATTAAACATACCTACCTACAAAGTGAAGTTTTGGTTTTAGTTTGCTAGTATAGTTTCTAACGTAATGTTTTAATAAAATAGGAGGGTGTGTTTTACATTTAATTTTAAATATTTTATCTAATTTGCTCAATTAGATTTGGCCACTTAAACAATGCCCGGACAATATACAATCGTTCTCACTTTGCGCACGAATATCTGTCAGTGTTATACAATTTCCGATTCCCTACTTTGACTGTAACATATACAGAATGTCCCACAGAGATCAAACAAAATGCAATAGCTTTTGTTCTGTTCAATATTTTTAAGTTTTTCTTTTTTATAATAATTACTAGAGACTTGTGCTATGTTTCTTATATGTTGCACACTTTTAAAATTAAAACAACATTTTGGTACTAAAAATGGTTACTAATAATAAATTATTAATTTCCTAAACAATTTGGAAGTTAACAAAATTATTTTTCATGGAAAAAGTTAGTGAGTTGATTGATATTATTTAGTAGTGGCAATGGGAACAATTTAAATTATTGTAAACTTAAAAATACTGGAAAATTAACAACTTAAGTAAACATTTTGTTTTAAAATTTATTTATAAAATGCTATATTAATTGTTTTTTATTTTTAGTATAAGAAAAGTATAAAATATATGAATTACAGTGCAAGTTTCTATTAATTATTCCAAAACAGTTATTGAATTGCCTAGTTTCATTTGGATTTCCCAGTTTTCCATTATCATTATTGCGTACCTAACAAAAGTTATTGCATTTTTTTAATTTATGAGACCTATATAATATTGTTATTCTTTTACACATAAATGTTTAATTTTTATATATATATTTTAGTACCTATCTATAATTTATTAAATACCTATTTATAATAATATACCAGAAATAAATATTGCAACTTTAGGTTGTGAGTACTATTGAGTAGGTATGTATAACTAATAACAACACTAAGCACTAATCAGTTTTGTGTAAACCATATAATCACACAATTAGGTATATATTTTTTTGATTATTCCCAAATCGAATAAACAATATAGTAAGTGTATTATATTATATAGATTTTAAATACATTGAACATATTATGTAAACTTCAATATTACAATTTTGTAAAAATTATTTAACATTATTGTTGAATTTGTGCTAACGTTAAGGTTTTATTATAAAATTATTGAATAAATATACCTATACATAAATACATATATTATGTTTTTTTTTTTTTTATATGTATATTCAATGTGATCTATTAAGTCATGATCTCAGAAAGTAAATTTTTTTCAACATTTTTTTTACAATTTAAGTAATAAACAACTCAATAATGTTAATTTCTGGGGGTGAAACAACTACCTATTTTTGATTTTCTAATAGTAAACACATTTTAAAAATGCTATAAGTAGATGTAATATTAGGGTTTGAATAATACATTTTGGAGTTGAAATTTTTGATTCCCACTTAACTGTCAAGTTTAGATAAGAGGAGATTAGTGGAGCATTATGAAAACGCTATGTGCTCTGTTACTCTCCCCCACCAAAACGCAAAAGTTTAATATCTTGCTAACGTGTTGACGAAAACCAAAAATGTGAACACCAAAATTTATTTTAACTAATACTTCATCTACTTATAAAATTTTTAAGATGTGTTTAATGTTTGAAAATCAAAAGTAGATAGTCATTTAACTCTTTTCTCCCCCCTCCAAAAAAAAAAAAATGATAGTAACAACATAGTAGAGTTGCTAATTGCTTAAATTGTAAAAAAAAAAAATTGAAAATAGTTAATACTTTCTAAGATAATAAGTATACCTACTTAATTGGATCGTTTTGTACATTATGTATCCCATCCTACATTCTTCCACTTTAAATCTGTATAGCCGTTTGATTTTTAATTTACTATCAATAATTAATTATCAATTTGAATTTAACGTTTAGACTGATGAAGAGAGGGGTAGTCAATTTTTAGATTTTGTGGACAATATCCTCACGCTACTTATAAAACATTTATGTTTTTTTTTTTCGTTTTTTTTTTTCTATGCGTTAAAAATAAATTACTAGAACAAAACTGAAGGAATATAATATGATTCAATTAAAATTCACAAAAATCGAATGGCAAAAAAATTATCAATATCACAACGTTATTGACGAAGTCCAACATAATGAAATATTGTTCAAAGCAATATGTTTGGGCTTAACGTGTAATTGTAATGATTTAAATTTCCTATCTAAAGGAAAACAAATATTCATTTTTTTATATATTATGCTGTGTGCAACTGCACCAAAATCTCGTGGTGCCGTGTTTGTGGGTATCTTCCTACTAGGTATCTACTCATAATTATTACGGTAAATCAGTATACTTTTTTCCTTATTTCGTAAATTTCTCTCTATTAATATTATAAGTCCAAACCAAATTTAAAATATTTGCTTAATAATTATTTTAATTATACTGAAACAATTAATAACAGATATATTTATGATGTGCTATTTTTTTTAACTAGATACCTGCCTTCCAGACATCTAGTTTGTATTAATAAATGTGTACTATAATTATTGTGTTTATATTAATATGTATCAATATTACACGTTTAATTTTTCTATGAATCTACGAATCAACCAAACCGATGTTTATTTTAATCTTAATGTCGCATATAATTTATTAATTTTTGAGTACCTATGTATCAATGTGAATACTTTCTCGAAATTCAATTACGGTTTTTTTTTTTTTTTTATAGCCAAAATTAAAGAGAGCGGTTTGTTTATGGATGCCATGTTAAATGTTTTGAACTCCGCTCCGAAAGTCGTTAAAAGGCGAAAACATAAGTCAGAGACTGTAAAAAAAGTTACAGAGCCTACGTTGCCGGTAGATCAATTGACGCAGCCTCAATTGACTATAAAAACCGAACCACTGTCACCACCAAGATCACCGGTAGTTTCACCATCGGCGTTAGACTTGGATTCTTTAAAACTTCCGACAAATACTGATGAGTCTATGCCATTTTCTGAACCGACTGCGACTTCGGATTATGTGTTGTCCGCAGAAAAAAAGCCTTCTGAAACTGTGGTTACACCCGATCCAGAACCAATAGTACAAGAAGAACCATTGGTTGAAAAACCACCTCAATTAAAAGTACTTGCCTATATTTTATACATTATAAGTCATTCATTATTTTTTATTGTATTATTATCATTATTGTATAGTTTTATCGAGATACTCTGTTGGATACTACAACAGAATCACTCAACACTGATGACAATGAAACAAATATTAATAACAGTCGTAAGTATTGAATCTTTGGGATGTTATTAAATGGATGTCATATATGTATATAATATGATTGATATTTATTTAAATATTGTTTAGCTGGTGACAAATCACCTAAAGATGATAATGATGACAAGCAGGATGGTTTAAAAAGTGTACTGGTGTATGTTCGAAGTAAACCATCAAAGAAGTCGGTTTCGTGGAAACAAGAAACTGATCTGGTGCAAGTATCTTATTTTGAACACGACGAAACTGAAAGGGGTATGTTCTTAAACTATGTCATGTCATGTTATGTTACTCTATATCTCATTCCTCTTGTGGTCTATTAATTGTTGTTATTAGTGGAAATATATAACAGATATAGATATATATATGATCATGTAATCATAATTATTTATGAAAGATAAAAGGTCACAGTTTTGTTGAAAGTGACTGTTTTTAATAAATATGTTCGGTGATTATAGAGAGACTGTTTACTTTTGAAAAGAGTTAAATTGTATGATAGTTAATTTTATAATGGTGTTCCAAAAATTGGTTTATGAATAGTGCTAATAGTACCATTATTGGCTCCATTCATAAATAAATAAAAATTTTGCCGATTAAACATTTGACAATAATAGCTGTTAATATTTTTCCCTTAAATATTATCATTAGAGAACAGACTTTAATACAAAATATATTTTTTATTGGGTGGCATAGGGCAATGCAATATTTGATTCATACATCAGAGAATTTAAAAATGAAACTTTTATTTTCCATTTTTTTTTAAACTTTTTTGCTTTTAATAATTTATCATATTAAATTATTAATCTTTGATCTTATAATAAATTAAATATTTAATTACGATAAGAATAACGATTAATAAATTCTTATTTTTATATTAATAATCCCGTTTATGTTTTTGTAATTTTATTTAACTCATTTGTTTATGAACATAGTCTAAATTGTTGAGTTTAAACTTTAACTGTTGATTAAAAATATTTTTGATAATTTTTTCAAATAAAATTGTATATACAAAACCATTATTTTTCATTTCCTAAAAGTTTTACTTTTTAGACTAAACCCCTTTCATAAATAAATGATATCATGTGTGAAATAAGAAAAAAATATACATTTATTTATTTACAATCCTAATAGTGATAATATAAACAAACTTATCTAATTATTACTTGGATTTCTTTCTTAGAATAAACTTATTTCAGATAAACAAATTATTACTTTACTAAATTAAATAAAATAAATTTAAAATATAACTTCTTTTGGTATTTTGGTGTTATTATCTGGTACTGATTAATTTTATAAAATGTTTACTTCAAAACTAATATTATGTTATTTTTATTATTATTAGTGAATGTAACAAAGAACTTTAAAGCTATGGAAATGCACGAACGTGACATTGAAAGACAAAACTTTATTGCTGTTCGAAAATTAAGTAAGATAGTAAAAGAAAATTACAATTTTATAGTAAAAAATATAATATAAATTAAATTAATACATGCTATTTTTAGATTCTGCTGATAATATGGAACCTAAAACTGCCTGGAGAAATCTAGACGATAGCTTGTTAATTGACATTCCAGAAGAGCCTGGTAAAGAAAAAATAGAACCAGGTAGTGGAAGTCTTGAAAAAAAGAAACAAACTCTTCGAGAACAATCTGTTTTACAAGCTATTTACTTCACTAGAAATATGTACGTGTGCACATGAATTATTACTAATAACTATATGTATATCTTATGTGTTGTTATTATTATTTTTATTCTACAGGATACCTGATTCGCCAGAAGAACCCGACCAAATGGAAGTAGTTCCTTACTCAGAACCTTTAAACATACCTCTTGAAGACATGTCGGGCGATACAGCACCAATATATAACTATGTAAATATACCGTGGCCTGATTCCAAGGGTGAGCAGCCTCCTCCAGTAGAATTCCCAGTCGGAATGAACAATATAATGCCAATGATGCAGCAACAACCGTTCTCAGTATACGGTGGCAACCAAATGAATTGGGTTATGCCTCCCGATAATAATATGATGGGAATGGTATTACCATCAAACAATATGTACATACCTCCTAATCAGATGATGATGAACAATCAAATGTTTATGGGTGAGCAAATACCACAACAGCAGCCTCAGTCCATACCACCACAACAACAACAGCAACAACCACTGCCACCTCAACATCTTGCCCAAGAAGATCAATGGATGGGCCCATCTGGGCCTCCAATACAACATGATCAACATTGGGGTCAACAACAGCCGCCTGTTAATAATGGACCACCACATTTTGAAAGGAGTAACCGTAACCATACCAGATGGGACAACAATTCTAGAGGTGGTAATAATTATGACTCTTATCGTGGGAAAATGAACCGGAATAATCAACGTGGCAATAGAGGTGGTCCGTTTAATCGCAGAGGTGGTCATCCTGGAAATGGAAGAGTGAGTCGGTTATGCAAATACTATGCAAAACAAGGTTTCTGTAAAACATCTAATTGTGCATTTTTACATTCCAAAAGTTAATAATGTTAAATGTAAAGGTGCATTATATGTATATAATTTTTTTTTTTGGCCACCAAATAAGACTGAATTAAAATTAGATAAAGTAGCTGTAATTGTTTCATACCCATTTATCCTCTACCATTTCAACTGACAAATACTGTATGTGCAATTATACATTATATAATATTATACATACTTAATTAAAACCTAATAACCTTTGTTGAATGTAAATATTTTATGTATAGTAGATTTGAGGTAGTTAATATTTAATGATATAATTGCATAGTGTTGTAATATAAACATGTTTAAAATAATAATATTTACCTAGACACGTAGATTTAATTTTATTAATATTTCTATAATATAAAATCAAATTCTTTAATTAGCTCTTAATATGCTAATTTATTATCTACATATTGTTTTTGGTTCCATAAATTGGAATTTGAAATGTTATCTTACTTCAAAATATGAAGTAAAAGAAAAAAAAAATGTTAACTACCAATACTATGATATAAGTTATGTACAAAATATTTCTTTACAGTAATACTTTAATGTGTTATTTAGTGTCTTATGTTGTAGGTTAAAATGATCAATAACTCCAAATGTTCTGTTCTCTCATGCAATGCATGTTATGACTATAATGTTATTACTGCATCATAATTATCAATATGTGCTACGAGAACACAAATGTTTAATTTGATTATGTATTTAAATATAATTTGGGTTATTAATAAATGTAATAATATAAGCACATAGTTTTTTCTCCTTATCCTATTTTCCTAACTATAATAAAAGTACATTAAAATTTATTAACTATGGTATGCTGATAGTCTAATTACTTAAACTGTCATCAGAAGTTAAATTTATTTTCCCTTGAAAATAGTATTGAATTCTTATATGCCTGTTATATATACTTTTCTTGCTACTGGTGACACTAAACAGCTCCCTCTATACCAAATGAGTCTAAACTTGGAATTAGATTTATTTTACTGATGGATTGAAGCAATACCAATTGCGTCAAATTTCAATATGAATAATTGTTGTTAGAAGAGAGTGGTTTTGACCTTTGAATATCTCTATAGACCTACCAAATGAAACTAGGATGATAAAATTTTGAATACCTATGTACCTATTTAATTAGTGATAAAGAAGTGACCTATTTTGGGTTTTCAACTCCCAGCCCTTGCCCTTGAAATTTGTGTCCCAATTAGGATGTAGTCTCACGTAGACATATTATACAGTATGTGTATTATTATACTTACCTTGTATTTTGAATACATACTACCATTTGCTTTAAATTTATGCCTACAACAATTGAAATTCAAACACATATATAAATGATATAATCTGTTTTATTTTTTCTTCTTATTATTTTTCTCTGGTCTCTCTTATCTATTTGCAGTCTAGATAAGTGGTTATCAATTTTATAGTCGATGTAATAGGGTTCATATAATGTTAGAAATATTACAAAAAAAAAAAATAAAATAAGGGGGCCGTGATTCGTAAAAGGTTGAAAACCACTGGTCTTGGCTCTCCACGTGGTTGGTACATATTATTATGGCTGGTCCATAGTACTACTGGTACTATTGAAATTTGAATCAAAAATATATATTTTCCATCCCAGTGGCCAGGAGATCACTACTTTTGAGACTCGGAATGTAGGAGTATAATACAATAAAATAAAAAGTCAATTTTAAGCCTTACAGTTTTATTTACTAAACATTTCGTTATAGTGTTATACACTCTAAAGTTTATATAAACATAATTTACATTTAATTTTAATTTCACTTATACTATAATAACCTGAAATATAATGTATTTATTCATAGATTTTCCTACCAATTTGAAGTTGTTAGATTTCGATTATATTAGAGCATATAGTCATAGTATTGTAAGTACTTATTTGAATAATTATAAATCATTACAAAAAATACAACCGATTAAAATATAATTTACAAGAAATCAACGGGGGGGAAAAAAAAACAATAATAAAAATAATTTATATTTATACCATTCGTTTCAATATTTTATTGGTAACAAATTATGATTTTTAGGTACACAATTATAACTTCATCACATAATGTACAATATTATATTATGTAACAATATAATTTTATAATAATATAAGTACTAATTTTGATAAACTTACAAGAATAATGCAATGGGTGAGGTCGACAAAATATTAATGCCATAAATTGTTATTTTAACTTTTTTTTATATTTTGATTGTAAATATAACTGTATCATTCGTTTATTACGTCTATCAACTGAATTTGAATTCGGTCTTTCAGTAATACTGTGATAGTAAGTAGGCACTATATAATAATTATAATATAGTCAACCTATATTATACTATGGACTTATACAGTATGTCTTACAAATTGTTCTTGAAATTTCAAATTAAAAAAAAAATTATCATTAAAATATTATGTTTCCGATTAATTTGTCATTCCCACCTCACAACTGTTATTATATTATTATTATAGGTAATCGTTTTTGGTAACTGAAATTTCCTATCGATTATTTAATACTCGTATTTCCAATGTATACCTAGGTGCTAGGTATACATTTATCAACAAACTTAACTTTTTTATAATTTTTTTTTAATATTGGTAGTATATTTGTTACAAAAATTAATCTCACGCAGGTTGTGAAAAATAACTGCTATTAAAAATATCATTTATTGTTACTAGTTAAGACTTCCCATTCCGATAATCACATTTGCATAGGTACCATTTTAAATATTATATTAGGTATAGGTAAATATACCTAATTTTGAGTACATAAAACTTTTACAGGGTAGAAAAAATAAACACTTATATATTTATATCATCTCGGTAACAGCTTTATCATAAAATACATCGATATAACTTAACCTCCATTCTTAATCTGAATACAACACTGTAGTAGAAAAATATAAATAATAGGTATGTAATCGTAACATAAGATAAATAGACCAGTCGGAATAAATGGCCGTTTAACATGCTATACGTGTCATTATAGAATAAGGATTGTAGCAAACATAATATTATATGTGAGAGGAAAAGCACGTGCGGCCTTTTCACGATAGATACACAATTGTTTTTTGTTTTTCACAATATCAGTTTTAAAACAAGTATTATCAAATTTTGTCCGTGATTATGTGTTGAAAATATAGTTTTCTAAATGGAAAATAAATAGTAATTCTTATCCGTTCTCTAAGTAGATAACGATTCCTATTTCATGTAGAATACATTGTAACATAAATATATCTTTGTTTTTTTGACCACAGGGGCGGAATAGCCTGCCGGGCATCCTGGCGAATGGCCGGTGGCTTGGTTTATGAGTAGGAATGACAATTTGTTTGTGTATTTAGTGCCTATTACCAAACACTTGAACCTCAAATATAGATTGTAGCCATTCAGTCTCCGGGAATCATAATTTATCCAACTGTACCAATGTAAGAATACTCGTGAACATCGAAGATAAGCAAACATCGATGCAAAATATCGAAACTAAACCATTGATGTCAAACATCGATGTTTTATCGCCATGAGTGGCCCGAAGTGTTCAAAATTATATGTTATTTTTTGTTACTTAAAAATAAATTTTTTATTAATTAAATTATTCTTATAGAATAAAGAACTCGGATATAGATTCGTATTTATTGCGCGATATACCTATTTAAATTCTTAGAATTGCATAGAAGAAATTCCGAAAGGTACTGGTAAATTTCATTAATCGAATCTGATACCAATAATTGACGTTAGTAATATTTTTCATTTCTAAAAACCTTACTTCATTAATCATACTATATTAAAATAATAAGTATTTGCTATTTCGTAATATCATTATTTTATTTAGGTATTTTGGTTTGTTTTAACTTTATAGTGCTAAAAGCGGCAAAAGACGAAAGAAAATCCAAGCGACACACGAACTGCGGTACAGTATAGAGGGGAAGTGTATTGGGGAAGTCATTTAAGTGTTTTATTTGTTTATATAATTTTTGACGTATTTATACTCACGAAGTTGTAAATTATCTTGTCGTCAAAATTGAACAAAATAGTATTTATTTATAATTTTATGTTTCAAATTGTCTAATGTAGGTTAAAACTTAAAACAGTGGAAAAATAGTTTTACCATTGGAAATGGCATACCGAAGAGAGTGGGGGCGATTAAGGAATGACCCATCTCACGGTCCATTTAAATCACGTTTAATATAGAAAAAAAGATAATATAAACTATTCAGCATTAAAAAATGAATTTAATACATATAGAAATAATTTATACGCATTACGTATACTTGTATAAAATCAAGTTCGATTTATGTTTGCTTTTTACGAAAATTTACAAATTTATTCTGATCTGGATGAAACATTTTACACATGATATTTAAAACAAAAGAACTACTTTATCTCGAAATTCAAGCTCTAACGAGTTGCTGCACAAAGTTTTTGGTATTTTTCTAAAATGGAAATATTGAACTTTTTTTGTTGATTTATGGGTTACCTTGGCGATACGCATGAAAAAACCAGTTATTATTATTTAATCTGATTGTCGTGGTCAAGGAACAACCCTTTTTAAAGGATAAACTACTGAGCAATTAATATTTACTATGATAAGAATAAAAATGAGCTCGAAATACTAAGTAATTCAGCTATAGTTACTAATCAAATAATAATCATTACACATTTGCACTACTTATTCAATTAAGTACAAATAATTATAATACAAAATTGTGAATTTTTTAGCTAAGTACTTTCCCCTCCCTCCCATTGAAAAATCCTAGATAAGCCACTGATCATTGGAATTGCACAGTGAGTGTTATAGTTAGTATTTTGACTGAATTATTTTCTCTTAAAAAAAAAATGTATTTATGGTGGATATTATAGAAGGGATGGTAATTGGCGATGAAAGTTTCTATAAATGTAATGTCTGAAAATGTGTTTATAATTCTCTATACAAAAATTGTAATTAGGTATACAACTATCAATATGGCTATCAAGAAATAGTAAAAATTGAAGTGGCCTGGACATATAGTGACCCGGTAAGAATTTTCTAGCCACTTCGTCCTTAATTTGTCTATTGATTAATTTTATAGAACAGTAATTTTACCAATGTCCATTTGTATGGTTTATATTTTTAGTAGGATAGGAGAGAGAGATGGGCATAGACCCCTCGAGTGACCTAGTTTTTTTCCCTGGGGGCTTTAACACCCCCCCAAATGTTTCGTCAAAATCGCACGGGGGATGACAAATAATACAAATTATCAAATTCAAGGACATGATATCAATGTTTTATTGATCCAATGAATAATTCTTACTGCCTTTAGATAGATGGTCTTTGGTGCTGTTCGTATGATTACTATCTTGATTTAATGATTTTATGACCATCCCTGGCCTATTTATCTTATGTCTTTGTATGGAATCTTAAAAAATATGTTTGGTTATCGTAGTCCTCTACACGAATGCTAAACTACGAAATACTTATTAATTTATTATGATTAATGGCTTATTTAATACGTGTACCTATAATAATTTATACATTTTAACATGACAATTACATTTACTTATTATAGATTAGATATACTTATGATAGTCACGCTTGCATTAATTTAACTAAAATATATATATAAATATATATTTAATTTTAATAAAAGTAATAATTGTATTTTAAGCTTAAGCCAAAGTTTAAGTTGTTTTAAATATAATATATACAAATAAGTTTATATGTTTATCCGGACGCATAAAATATATCCCACGAGTATCATACGACAATTATCTATGTAGAATTTAAATTGACTTTTATGAATAATTGATTTACCTACGCTAAGAAATTGAGCTCAAATATGCCATTGATGCCAGTTAATACGATATAACTCGAAAAATATTATCAGCCAAATATTATCGAACTCTGGGCGTTAAAACTTATACTGTATACATAATAATGATAAATTACATAACTCATGAGCTTTGCGATTCTACAGTTTTGTAAAGTAAAAATAATATTATCATTTATGATGGGCTCAGTGTAACAACAAATAACAAGGCAAGTCCAGAAAATGACTTTAAGATAGTTTCGAATAAAGCAATAATTAATGTTACATAATTTGGTGCAACAATAATACAAGTCCATCTATCCACTTATTACGGAGAAAATATTGATGTGGACTTGTCTGGTTATAATCGAATTTTGGTCAAAAAGATTACCTTCCCATAGATATTTACGGTTTTTTTTTCTCTCAACTGAAAGGTTTTGAATAGTGGACTTGGCTTGGTTAATTTTCCTGAACAATTTCGAAAAGTGGTCTTGTTTTGTTGTTGCACTGGTCACTTTATATAGAATTTATTAAAATAGACACATTTTTACATATTACGTAATAAATGTGTATACACGAGTTTTTATTTTTTATATTTTTATATAAAAATAGCCTGATGTTTAATATAGTATATTTATTTATTTTATTTTCTACGAAGTACTTTTTTTTTTTTTTTTTCTTTTTTTCATAGCTTATTATTATTTTTTGAATTAACACTTATTAATTATATTATAATATTTTTTTATAAAGACTAGTTTGAAAAAAAATCTCACTTTTTTGTCTTATTATAATAATAATAATATTATTATTATTATTGGAGTAATATACAATATTACGAATCAATATTTTATTGTCTATATTATTGTTTTAATACCATAGCTGTGGTGAATAATATTACACCTATATCTATAAATACTGCGCGCCGATCTTTCGATGTCAAAGTCAGACTCCGAATGAGATTGTGTTTCGCTAAACACTGTTGCCAACCGGTAACGTAAAGTAAGTATATTATATTAGATTATATAATAATAATATACAATAAGTGGGCATAGATAAATACACGACACTTTTGTCAATGAGCAATTTTTAGTTTTTTTTTTTTTTTAATTTTAAAATTTTTTTCAAAATCTATATATGTATGTATGTAATACATACGGAATGACTGGTTAGGAATATCCATATAAGTCAAATTTCTTTAGTGTGCGAATAGAAAATTAAGAAATATTCGCGTCGAAAATCGCGTTCTATCTTTAAATGTAATGCTGCGTTATTAGATAGATATTGTTATATTATAGTATTATATGTGTTTCGTTTCGTTAAAAAAATAAACATGTACAATTATTACTCTTTGCTAATAAAACGGGTGAATGAATAGAAAAAATGAATAGAGTTATTGTCAGCGGTACCTGATTACGAGCGATCGTCAACGGCATTTTACATTAAATACGAACTATAATATTTTCATAGCACTACGGTTGTAAACCTATATAGTTTTTTTTTACTGTACAGGTAATCAGTGCTAAAATATTGAAAAAATAAAAAATATGTACCATGAGACATAAAAAAAAAAAATCTCGGAAAGTCGTTGACGGAAATTAAACACTTCAACGCCAAAATGTATTTAAACTAAAACAGCATCTATTTATGGAATTTTTAATACAGTTTGCTGTTGTAATAGTGGTTTCATCTGCAACCGTATGGGTGATAAAAAATGAGAAACTAATTACATTTTAGAGTTGCTTATTATTTCATTCAATTTTCTAAAAAAAAAAAACAACCATTCGAAAAAGTTAATATTTTCTAAGATAATGAGTGTCTTACGTTATATTGATTATTCATTATATTATAATATAAACTATAATGTACCCAATGTTAAAATAATATGTGCTCGGATGTAATGATACAATTTAACAATGAAGTCGCCCAGACAATCGTTCGCAATCGTTTTTCAGGTATGAAAATCGATATTATCTTTGAACGAACGACGTGTGTTCACGATTGAGTATGTCAAGTAGCTATAACTATTTTATAAAGTATTCCGTTTCCCATCTAAATAGTATTCATCAATAAAGACAAAAAAGATTATCTTAAATATAAGATTATTTTGGTAAAATCAATGGGATTGACATTTTTCATGATGTTTCAAACATTGATTTATTAAATTAAGTGGTCGCGCGCGATTGGACGGAGGACTTGTATGTTTTATACAAAATTTATTTTCCTGACACACATTCTATACATTACTATAACTTATAAGCTTTGGTTTTATAACGATAAATATAGATTTATTATATTATAATAATAGTATATCAAAAAATAAAAACGTTGACCGATGATAAACAGTTATTGGATTTAACAACAGTCTCGAGTTTAGTATGCAATAGATAATATTGTACGTTTTAGTTTAATTTTAAATTCTCATCTACCGTCAATCACTAGTTTATTGGGGATTAGTCATTGTTTTATTAAAGATAATGTGAAATGATATCTTAATTAAGTGCCAAAAACCGTTCACAAGGACTCCCCAACCGTTAAAGGCGAATCTTATAAGGAAGGGACAAGGGCTTAAGCAGCTTTCCTCCTCCTCCCTCAAATGAATTGGTATATTATATTTATGGTAAACGATTCGCAACGTAACGGTTGTTTATACCTACTATTTTTCATTTTAACTACCTATTTTCTATGGAAACACAAAAATAAAATCTTGGGTGCGTCGTTGCCGTTGTATGGTATACTTGTGCTGATAGCTAAATTATGATTCGGTTTGGAAGCGATATTGCCGCGACAGAGGTCTGCGATGACCACCGTCATGGCCGAATGCTCGTGGCGATGTCGTGCGTTTGCAGGGGAGGATCAGTAGGAAAACGATTCGGCCGGTATTTTCGTCGGCGAACCCGTCTCAGTGCTTTCTGTCGTCGTCGTCGCCCTTCTTTGATGATGACTGTTCGTCTTTTCTTATGCGGTTTTCGATCCATTCCACGTACATGGGCACGTTGACGTACACTCCTGGCATGCTGGGCGTCGCGCACTCAACGCCCCAGCTAACGATGCCACCCACGAACCACTTGTCCTTAAACCCTTCCATCGGGCACAGCAACGGACCTCCAGAGTCACCCTGCGGACACAATAATAATAACATAGTCGTTTCGTATATAAGATGGGTTCGTATACAATTATGTGTCAAAAATATCGTACGCGCACGTTGAAATTATTTTATTTATAATATTATGCAATAAATACGTATCTACCAATATAAAATCCAGTTCCAGATGTCTTATTTGTTAAAATAGAAGGAAATGTAACGCAGTGTTTTAAAGGTTTTGTAATTAATATATTTTTATTGAGAGAAGAAGTATTAACGTGATATGAGTAAAAACGTACAAAGAAAAAGATAACAGAAAAGATGACCTCAAGAGAACATAATCAGTAAATAATTGCTAATAACTTGTTATCAGTTATTACTCTCTCAGATCTCAACACTCTTCCTCAATATTAGATTGCATTAAATAAAAGAAAATTAATATTGCATATATGTAACAAGTAAAAAAAAAGAACTGATACTGGGGATGGGAGTGGCTACTGTTGTAGGTGAGACGTTGGGAAGGTAGAATACATAAGGTTATTTTATTTATACCTGTTAGCAACGATAAATCATTGGTTGACAAAAGACGATTCCGAAAGTAGTTCGGTAATACATAATTTGAAGTCGATTTTCGTTTAAATTTGATTTAAAAACGCTTAATAAAAATGAAAAAAAATCATCCGATAATTTTGGAAATTTTACCACGTCTAGAAACCAAGTCCAATATAAGAACTATTACCAAGTTTCAAGTTTCTACATGTATTTATAACCGAATTACAGCAAAAAACTTCCAAAAATTAAAATTCCTTAAAAGTTCAATAGTGGCTCAAAAGTTTTGGCAATGATACCGTGAGAATGTAAATCAAATAAAACAACAAAAGAATTATCTAGTGATTTTTCGATTAAATCATTTTTTCTGGTAGAAAACGTCGTCCGTGTTTTTATAAAATAATGAATCGGAACAAGTCTACTAGGAAAAAACGTGTCCACAGACTAAAAGAAGAAAAAAGAAAGAAAGAAAGAAACATCATTGTAAAACCAATAGCTCCCTACCTATGCTTGGAATCTAAAATAGTGATAATAATACACATTACTAATTCAAAATTACATTTATAAATTTGTTAAAAATATCTAGAGGCAAGGCTTTAGTTAAACAATCGGCCAATTGATTATCTGTTAGTGTGTATTTAACTTTGATTTGGTTTTCTTGAATACTTTTTTTGATGAAACTGTATTTTATATATATGTGCTTAAGTCGCTGGTGCTTCCTTGGTTCCTTGCTTATGCTTAGGCAAGACTGATAGTCCTCATACATAGTTGTTGGAGATTTTGTTGATAATCCTATTTCTGCCAACAGTTACCTAATCCATATGCACTGAGTTATGCTTGTTGCTAAAGCTATGCAATCGGTCTCTGTTGTGGACAGAGCAACTATGGATTGCTTTTTGCTTGCCCAACACACATTTGATTTGAAAACTTAAAAAAGATAGCCGCTTGTCGATTTTCTGTCATTGATATCCTCTGCAAAGTCAAAGTCACAATATCCGATAAGAATATTTGTGCTTACTTGTAAATGTCAAAGCATAGTCGATGGTTCCCATCAAGTACTTTAATATCATTTTAAGGCAATTCCAAAGTTCTATGGATTAGATTGAAATCTGCTCATGAAGTATACAGAGAAAGATACATCTGATCTAGAATCCATTACTAGATACATCAGGCGACTAATATGTTCACGGTATGGCTTGATTGTAGTTACTATCGTTTATGCCCAGCTTTAATTTTGTTTCGATTGGCGTTTTGATTGGATTATATTCGATCGGGAGTCATAAGCGGATACATAAGAGGTTTTAGATCTCCCGGAATATATTTAAGTAACGGAAGGTTTAAGCCCTTCCATAACACTATTTAATTACCTAGTTTACTAAATATTTATTCGTAAAATTTAGTTCTATATGTTTAATAATCATAATAATGTTTTTAATCCACTTCACGAAATGTACTGTTTTTTTTTTTAAAAAATCAACTGTCAATAGTGAAAATAAATAAAGAAAGCTTTATTGTTGGTTATATAAATTAAACATCCATATTATAAAATAAAATAGAATGTAATGTAATGTTTTTAATTTTAAGTTTAAATTTTTATGAAAACCGTGAAAATCATGGTATTTTTTTAACAATAATTAGTCTAGCGAAGGGACTAAAATTGGCTTCATTAAATGTTTACATCTCTTTATAAGAAACTGAAATCGCACCCCTGAAGAAACTCAAAATTCAATTTTACGTTATACTGAACAGTTCAAAAATATGTCCACTAATAATCTGCTGTCGTAACGATCGATTAGTATAAATATCGATTAAGGTTTGAACCGCATTAGGGAGGGTATGGTTTATATTACCGTGATATTATAATAACAATAACGATCGAATAACTTGTGCAACTCGAATAATTCAAAGGCGAAGAAGATTAATCGAAATGTAATTTGAATTCAGCCGTTGATCGCGTGTCTAATGAATAATAATCGTAATGACGAAAACCCGATACAGATGTGCGCAGATTACAAATCGCAGTGTAAATTACCCGGACGCATCACCAGTGTCTTATGGAATCATTCAAAGATGAAATTAATAAATATTGTTTATTTAGATTTGTAATGTGTGATTTTTTTAAAGTGAAAAGACAACAAATATAAGGTACATTAATGCATCATTATAATAAAATAGGTACCTATAATAATTATAGTATGTATAATTGTTGGTTTTAGGCTATACCCAATAACATCTGGCTATTTATAGTAATAATTTTGCTAAAAAAATTTCCTTGATGTTAGACGATGTTTAATATTGTAATACTTTGGTGTTATTTATAATACTATTACGCCATTAATAATGAGTTGCTTATTTTTCTTTGATAGTGTACGAAAAAAATATTGAATTTTAAAATTATATTAGAGGCAGATAATGTAAAGAGATCGTTTTTTTTATACATTTTTGGATAAATTTTTATACGATACTCAAATATAAATGTGTGTTTGTAAATAAATAAAAAGCACATATTAATCTACTTCGTAATTGTTATGAGATATTAATATTTGACAATACGTTTTTTTTTGCGCAGCCCAGATATTGAGTAAATTAAAATTAACTATAATATTTCTTGTTAATATCCGATAAGTACACTTACGTTTTTATATGTACTACAGACTTTGCACAGATAATACGGATTGTCTGGGCGTGTACACACAAAAAAAAAAAAAAAAAAAACAAAACTATAATTGTATAATTCTACTTACTTCGTATAGGTACAAACATAATAATATAGATTTTTTATGTTCGTGTAAAGTCATGTAGGTAACAAAACTAAGTGTATCTATGATTACCTAAATTACCTAAATTATCTAAATTACCTAATTAATCTTAATCAACATTCAACGTATTTGGTAAACCGCCCATCCACTTATTTTAGTCGTGAAGTAGTTGCCTAAAAAAAACTATTTGGAAACACCACTGACTACAGCAGTATATTATACTTTTTAGAAACGTACATATACTGTTTCGAAAGTATCCTGGCAATCGGTAATCGTATACGAGAATATCCGCATATTTAATAGACGACAACAAAAATCATGTCTTGTAAATAGTCCCCATAATCCGTATGGCATATAGGTAGGTAGGTACTGCATGTTTTTTTTGCAAGACTGTGCTGTACGATGTTAGTGAGTCGTTTACCTACTTGACATGCGTCTTTGCCGCCCTCCTCGTACCCGGCGCATATCATCCCTTCAGTAATGTTCACGTCTTTCTGTTTTAGCCACGTGTTGCACAGATCTCTGTCCAGCACGGGAACTGTGACTTCGTTTACTGTTGGTTCGTAGTCAGCTCCTGTGAGAAAATAATTCACCGTCAGTATGTATACATATTGATAAATAGTATGTACCGTGTTTGATATTGTACTGCCATAATACAAAATATATTTTAAAAAGCGCATTATAGAAAATCGGCAGTGTTGCGTTTTATCCTCGATAGGTAAATTTGTATCTTTTATCTTATGTACAATATATATATATATTATATGTGCCTATCTAGATTAATGAAAAGTTACCTATTTGAACAAAAATGTTAAACAATTAGGTCATCCATGTAAATCCGGGTAAATTTTAAATCCTATTACTATATTTATTAGGAATAATAAGTAAAATATGTATTAATATATCTAATATGTTTTATAAATTGATTATTAAGTTAAATAAATCATAAGACTTTTTAAAATTTAGATGTATACTATCATATCTAGTACATTTCGAGCATTTAGTTTTATATAGTTTTTTGGTTATCCATTAAGTATAAATCTTTTTTGTTGATCTTGATAAACAAATAGCTGATATTTATCTTTATCTAGATAACTATGTTTGTAAATATCATTTATATTCGTCTTGATTATTTTCCTAGCAAGTATCTATCTTTATCTAGGTATTTTAAAACGTATCTTTACAGAGCACTGAACATAGATACGCACGTATAGAACCTCATTACATAAGCTGCTTCTATAATTTTTTTTCAAAAAAACAAAGTGTATATTATGACGTATGGTTTTTAATAAACATCATTCAGTTAGTATTCTTATCATAATTCACCTGAATATGTATGTTAAATTGTCAATCATTTCTATTTGACCAAAGTAATTGTAATCACGTAAAACCAAATAATAAACTCGACAAAATCAGATGTCTATATTAGAAAAGGCTAATATTCTATATAATAACTATTCTGTGAAAATTATTATTTTACTGATTTCATAGTTTTATTGTATAACATTATAATATTTTTGTGAGGTAGCTGATTATTTGGGCGAAAATCAAAATGGTTTAAACTTAATTATCCTTGTATAATTATTAAATTTACAGTTGAACGAGTTTTATAAAATAAAGTTTATTCCAATGCTTTAAAAAGTTTTTTTTAAACAAAAATTAATAAGGATTATAGGACTTTCTTATTCTTTTACAGTCCAACCAAATTATTTATTTTATAAATAATTGAAGTAAGAAAACTATATGGAGAAAAATAATTTTACTTTTAAATTGAAATGCATAAAAAAATATTTTCAAAACGAATATACTTTAATAATTTTGTAAACGTTTAAAAATTGTTTATACAAATATAATTTATATTTTATAATTTGCTTTACAATATTGAACTACTTTTTTTTTCTTATTTTCTTATATGTAGAGGCCAAAATTGAAAAACACTATGCAAATAAGTTTATTGCATTTATAACTGTGAACAGAAAACTAAATTGTTAATTATTTCCTCGTGTCGAATAATTTGATATTATAATTTCAAGAATAATAACAAATTGTATTGTACTCCAATATTTTGAAATCTCGTAGAGATAATACGAGAAATATAATTCTTTAGCTACGATCTAAGACTCAAATTTAAACTAATCCCATGACGTATTGTGTTCGCAAATATTTATGTATAGTAAAATCTCCTTACAACGGAACCGCTCGGAACCAACTTATTTTTCGACTATAAAGGAGTTTCCGTTACAGGAGATTAAAAAATACAGGATATAGGTTATGCAGAATTGTTGTTGTTTTCCGGTTTAAGGAGATTTCCGCCTTTTAAGTTATAGGGGTTCCGTTATAAGGATGCTTTACTGTATTTACTATTTAGGCACATACTAGATAGATAGATTCATTCGACTACATATTCAGGTGAATTATGATAAGAATACTAACCGGATGATGTTTATTAAAAACCATACGTCATAATAAACACTTTGAGTTTTTGAAAAAAATTGTAGAAGCAGCTTATGTAACGAGGTTTTATACGTGCGTATTTATGTTCAGTGCTCTGTAAAGATACGTTTTAAAATGCATGATATTATAAAAATTGTCCTCTCATTGCTACCAAATAGACAAAATTCGCCATCAAACCACCAAAGAAATTGATAGTCAGTGTTAGAATTCTGGAGGAAAGGTTGTAACAAACATAAAATAAAAGTACACATCATAATACGTATAGTGAATAGTCAGTACGTTTTTCGCTACGCTTACAATGTAAAAAGTTATTAGATCCGGTAGTGATGTAACGAGACAAAAGAAAATTTTTAAAATTAGTAGTTTCTTATTGATATTTAGTTCAAGAACCCTAGACCAACATTATACAATATTATTCCGAATTAATGTGAAAAACCACACATATATCATTTTTAAAATATCAATTTATAATATATTTACGAGTATTATTGTTTCACACTGCATATTTTTTTGTAGATTTCGTAATTTAACGTGTCGATTTATTTCAAGGGTTTATTATTAAAATATAGCTGCGTGTATTGTGCATTATAACTTTTTTTAGTTTATTACAAAACTTTACTGTACCTATACGCAATACATTCTAAAAATTCTTTCAAAATTAACAAAGGCAATAATAACGTTTAGGTTGCTGTAATATTTTCAATATGGCGCGAAATAAATACAGCTTTTTTGTCTCCAATAAATCCTGCAAACTCGACTGCCAGGGTTAATGTCTCTTTTTTGGGTTAACATACCAATATTTTAATTTATTTTCTCAACGTTTAATAATGCCCTGAAATTTAACATTCCCGTTAAAATCCTTTACTTTTTATTAAAAAGAAAACTCTAATAAGTACCTATATATTGTATATTGCTATAATACCTATATACTCACGATAATTTCGTATGGTTTCTTTTTTTAATTATCTACATTCAGAAGACAAAAAAAAAAAAAAGGGAAAAGCTGATACTGGGGATGGTAGCGGCCATTGTTGCAAGTGAGAAGTTGAAAAGGTAGGATACATAAGGTTATTTTAATTATACCCGTTAGCAAAGATAAATCATTGCTTGATGAAAGACGATTCCGAGCGTAGTTTGGTAATACATATATGGAAATGCTGTAATTTTTTTTGTGATTTTCGTTTAAATTTGATTTCAAATTTTTCGATTAAATCATTTTTTCTGGTAGAAAACGTCGTCCGTGTTTTCATAAAATAATGAAATCGTGAAATTGTACGTTTTCCCACGATTTTTTCCACTTAACATATTGACGGACACTTGGAATATAATTTTTACCATTATATTCGTAGTGCTACAATTGCATCCAGAATCTATGTAATTTATCAGTGTAGACTGCCGTAATGTTGCAGTTCGTTGTCTTCTATGATTTGATACCATTGAAAAGATTACTGCTTCCGCAATATTGACGTAATATGACATTTTACATATTACTGCTATAACAGTAATGTCCGTCAATGTGTTAAATGCCATTATTTAAAAAATGGCATCGAAAATCGAAAAATGGTCTCAAACTTTCAGTAAAGGTGCTACACTTATACATCGGAGCAAGTTTACTAGGAAAAAAAACGTGTCCACAGACTAGAAAAAAAAAAAAAAAGAAGAAAGCAATAAACAGCATTATAGAGCCAATAGTCCCCTCGCTACGCTTGGAATTTAAAATATATCGGACGGAAGTAAAATGTTTTATATTTTTCACGATAATATTGCCAAACCGATGATAATGATTTTACAATAATTGAAAACTTTTAAATGTATTTATAAACTCGCTGGTACCATAATATATTGATATAATATTTCACTTACCTATATATTAAATACATTATGATTCGTTGCGGTGAAATCGTATAGGTTGGTACTCGGCAAAACTATAAACTATACCTGCATACGTCCATACGCGCCACATAAAACTGTTATTCGTATATTAACTTTATGTAACCGAAAACTTTGATCGGAAATAACTATATAACTGGAATTTATATACATGCTACGTACCGTTATACCTAGGTATACATAGGTGCATTCACACGTGTGCGGAAATAGTATGACTTCTACCGGAAAAACCGGTGAATTTACGATCCGTAATTTATGAAGACATTTGGTTTTAAGTGCTGAAAACTTTGAAAACGCATCTGTGATGTAGCGCGATGTGGCATCGGCGAAGTGCGATTTCTCTATATAATAATAAACACGCGCAATATATATACGAAAAAAAAAAAAAACCGAGTAAAAATTTATTGATCGGCCACCGAACAATAGCCGTCGGACCCGGAACTTTTAAACGTGCAGTCGAAAAGATAAAAGGGATGACCGAATGCGACGTTTAAACTCGATTGCAGGTGAAGGGAATGAATAATCACGGTCATTGACAACCTCGTGGGGATTATTATTTTTTATTTTACGTTAAAATTAATGAACACCTTGAATATGGTAGTAAACAGCACCTATTAAAAGAATTTTTTTCTAGTTCATTTATACAATATTATAGAAATATATTTCATTGTATTTTGTAATACACGTTGAAAATTGTCGAAATACACAAAAAAAAAAATTGAACTCATGTTAGGTAAATGTGCTACCTATGTTTACCTATATATACCTAGGTACCTATGCTATACTATACAGTATTATCGTGCGTCGAATTTTAATAATTATTTTCAAAATTATAACATTCGCGTGTATACAACGGAAATATTACGAAAATGCATCCTGTTATAACTGTTATAGCTGTATTTATTTATTTAATATAAATAAATGTTAGGTACAATCATTAATATTTACACTAAATTGCGAATTTACCTTCTTGTCCGTTTCGTCTGCCCCATCCGATAACCGTGCAGCTGATGTTGGGTTTCAGGATCATGTACGGTTTTGGCAGACATACCGGAAGTAAAAATTCATGGAACCTCAACTTTTCACTAAGCTAAAACACGTTGGAATTTGGAATATTTAGTATTATTTTAGTTATAATAACGAGAAACAAAAATCACGTGTATACACCTTAATAATATATTGCGCGCTATAGATAACAATTTGATATTTGTGGCCGAAAATCGTCAAAATTTGTTAACAATAAGTTAAAAATTACTTACGTGCAGAGGAAACCGTTACATAATATTTATAATACTTGTATATAAGATAAATAAATGTAGTATACTGTATATAGGTACCTTGAATAGCGCAACATCATTATCGTGTTGAACAGGCCCGCCATTGTTATATTTTTCATGTCTGATTATTTTTGCCACTTTCATTTTGCTACCGAAAAATGAATGAGAATGTCTTCGCGTCATTCCGAGTTGAATTGTCCACTCGGTGAGGTCGTCCAAGACTTTTTTCCTGAAAACGCAATGCAAATCAACAAAAAACAAAAATAAATGATGATACTAATTTTGTCACTGTGTCACTGTTGTTGACGGGAAGTTAAGATTATACGTATATTATAGACCAATTTATTTTATATTTGTACTTAATGATAAATTATTGCTAACGAAAAAAGATTCTGAAATTAATTCAAATTGTTGAACTCAATTAATTAATACATCACTTCAATCTGCCTATGAAATAACATCGAATCCCGAGGTGAGATTGAGCTTATTTGATTCAGGGGGAGCAGATATAAGTGCTCAAAAATAGCAGGAAATAGAAATAACACAATTCAACATTCCCTATTTTAGAGGAAAAATTTGATGAAAAACTATACACATTATATTAAATGATACGCTCAATATCTAAAACAAATATTGCTATAACTATTACTACGTATATATTATGCCATTATGGTTTTTTGTTGTTTTCCTCAAACCTAGGGCTGAAATCTATTTGGTCTTACCCTCCAGTGCAGTGAGCCGCTGTCAAAACCCACTGATCGGATATCAATACGCCGGCGCAGTAGAATATTTCGTCCGGACCCCCGAGGATTGCTGCCAGAAACGGCCAGTCGCCCGGCAGTGAAGCTTTTCCTCCCACTATTCTAGTTCGGCGTATGGTTTGTGGTCTTCTTCGGACACCACACTCTGTGTTTAGTAAACGTAGACAAGCAAAATTGTATTATTACTATATAATAAATGAAAATAATCCTCGAAAACTGCAGAAAATAAAAGGAACCATCATACTACGTGTTTTTATATGATGGGCACAAAGATAGTAGTCAAATTTCGAAAATTATTCCGTAAAAAAAATTTTTTTTTACAGTAGTGTAGATTACATTCATTTTTAACCAGTACATCTAATATTCTACCTTCATCTTCCTTCATCATCCTTATCTAACTAAAACCTTTTTACACTCAACATTCGATTATAATTTGAAAACACTATTAAATGGTACCATTATCTCGAAAATTTAATAAAACGGACAAATACATTTTTTCATACAATTCAATACAATTTTTCTCTGTAGCCTTCAAATAGATAAGAAAATCATAAAATCATATTTTGAATAAACGATCACATAAACAATTCCATATTAACTGAAATTACTTGAGGTTTCGTATGATTTAAAATAAATATTTTGTATAAAAAAGTATGCATCTGTTAAATTGGGTTAATCATATGAATATATGTATATATTTTTTAAAGCATCTTTTTGTTTTGAAATTAAAAAATATTCGTATACAGAACACTAGACTGTAGTACTTACCGAAATTGGTACAAGAAATACTTATTGATGGATAACTGTACGAATCGGGACAATCGTGAATTTCTCTGTAAACGGTCATTTTGTTTTCGTCATAGTACTCGTCTGATTGGTTGTACTTGACAGAGGCCAAAAGTTTGTTATTTTCGCCGAGTTTACTTCTGGAAGATACTCTGTAATTTATAATAGGCCACGATTAAAATTCGCAGTTCAAAACACTTTGCGCCCGAATAAACAATATAGTAGTACTATCACTGCAAAAGTTATATTTTATGTGAGAAATTAACACGAATATAATATATATCTACCTACGGATTATATATTACTATATTTTAACCAAGGAAAACTTTTAGAATTTAAGGATAACTTGACGCGTCCGTTATAGATGTATTAATTTTCCTTAATATTATAATACAGTGTATATTAAAACGATGCTGAAACCAAACGGAAAATAAACGAATGCAAAATATTAAATATATTTTTTAAGAGCTTAATCTAAAATCGTATGAATATATTATTATTATATATCAGTTAATGTTTCTTATTTGCATAAGATATTTGTAATAATATATTAAATAGTGGATTGATACTGTAGGATATAATTTATTCTTGATTTGTACAAACATTCTATGGTGAAGGAGTGAAAAAAAAAATTTGTCGTTATAGATTACTTATATCCGAGTATGTTGCAAATTATTGTGGCTGACATCGTTGAATCCCAACTCTGAATGCACGCAGGTTTCCAAGATGTCGAGTTTGGCCAGTAAAGCTCTAACACTCCGTCGCCTTTCTCGCCCATTTCACCACTCAGTCGCACTGTACAGGAACAAAAAACTAATTTTTATGCCGTGTCAAAATAAAAATTTGCAGTGTGCGTGTATGTGTTTTTTTATCACGGAATATAGCAAGTCGAAATGATAATTTACCACAATTTCGTTCGTCTTGTCCCCATTCGCAATCGGATACGCCGTTACAAATATGCTCCATGGCTATACATTTCCCGGCGCCGCAAAACAATTGATCTAAAAAATAATTTTAAGTAAATTTCATCGGTTATATATTACCTAAATATCATATTTTATGGGCATTTTCTTCCAAAAGAAACGATCAGACTGTTTTCAAAAATTAACCGCCAAATACATTTTACTCAACTAAACCGGATAATCTATTTTAAAAATAGTTTAGGCCGTTTAAGGTATCACGGATACAGACTATTGATTATAAGTGTCGTCTAATTTTCTTTAGAATTGCCTACCATTTTATTCGAACTGGAAAAAAATAAAAACAATTTCGTACACGTTGATGGTACCAATGCATAAATGTAAACGGCACGGTAGCGATGGGTCCAATAAGTAGTCTTCGTACGAGCTCGAATCATCCTTTCGTATATCGTATTGGTGCATTCTTCCAGGACGTTAAACACGATAAGCACTATGCGATTACTTTTTTTTTCTATCAAAATTCTTCCGACACGCGCGTTAGCTATAATAATAATAATACACTGCTACACCGTATCTGTACCGTGATGATATTATTTTGTGCATAGTCGTGTGTACCTCTACATATATGTATATAATAGTGATATATATGGTATACTATGTAACGACACTTAAAATTTATGATATTATATGACAACAATAGGGCACTGCACATTCTGCCTTTGCGGGATTATAGGACGTCTGCTACGACCGTTTTTCGGATGTCATTTAATATCTACACCACACACTACACACGCGTCAACGATAAATCGACACGATTCTAAACCGTAGGTATATATATTTATGCATTTGCTGGAATATTAATTATTATTATAGAGGGCCTACATATAGTAAGAGAGTGGCCAACACGCTTAACACGCGTTCTGATTGGTTGATCTGTAATTTATATCTATATATGGACTGCCATTTTCTATAGGTAATAATGTAGACATATTTATAACCGTTAACATTAACTCGAACATTTTTCCAACAAAATAACTTAATTATTAAATTTATCAATTTGTCATTCATAATTTGAAACTATTGTTATTAATTATCGCGCAGAGATGTTTTATTCACAATTTAAGATATATGCTGAATTAAATATGGATGTATCGTCGTTTTATTAATTATTATTTCTTAGTAATAATTATTACTCCTAACTATTTTTATTATTGTTTTATATCTTTTCTTCAAAATCTAACCGACGTCCTTATTATTAGATTGATAAAAATGAATGTTAATAAATTTAAATTTAAAATTAAAATTATTATCGTTAATAGTACAGAATTTTTAAAAAAATTGTTTGTCTTTGCCCCCCTTCCACCCATTTCAAAATTTTGGCTACGCCATTGATAATGATACGCTGTGTTGACTTGTCTTATACTATTTTTGGTTGAGGTACACTCAGGTACTCTTTCTAGTCTCTAGATATAAATGATATTGATATAATAATTATACACTGTATAGCATCTTATTGTATATTATACGGGTAATAATTTCATAAGCGATACCCTATCCAAAGACCACGATTAAAGTGATGAGAAAAGATACAAACAAAAACCGAATAATCCTATAATTTAAATAATAAAATGTTAATATCGATTTTTATAACTGTTATAGAAAATGAATATAAAATAATAATAATATTCGCAAATTAACTCGTAAATCGAAATATGTTTTTAGAACTTAACAGATAGTGAAGCAACATAATATTGTACTTATACCTACCATTTACCCGGTGAATAATTAACCAACTAACGGACGGTCGATTTTATATTTGCCTATGGTTTATTGATGAACAGTTTAAACATTATACTGACGACTCTTTTATGGTAAACAAGTTGGTTTTCGGCCCTTTGATGTAAATAATCGTCTTTACACAAAACCATCACAGCAGAATAATTTCGTTTTAAAAGTCCAAATAAATATTTAATACAACTTAATAGTAGGTGCCTATAAATATATTATATACATTATACAGATGCGTGTTGTATTAATACAAAATCTACACACATTTTTTGTGTGAGGGGGTTTGAAATTTCTCTAAAATATAAGTGATTTTATAATATTATAAAAATACGTATAAGATATGAATTGAGTAATAATATGACGTATATATTGATTGACAAAGCAACATTATCAATTGAAATCCGCTTAGAATCGTTTTTTCGTTATCAATGGTTTATCGTTGACTACAGATATACATTAAATTCCCTTCTGTATCTTATCTTCCCAACTTCCCGCCTACAACAGTGGCTGCACCCATTCCCATTATCCTAGAACAGGTTTGTTTGTGTATGTTTATTCAAACGGAATTCAAGGTCTAGTATCACGATACCTATTATATACATATTTCACAAATTTGATGAATTTCAAAAAATATTTATAACAGATAAAATTTGTTGAAAAAGGTGCATTGGGTTATTTTGTTGTTATTTAAGTTTATAATTCGATGAACGATAAACGCATTGTACTTAGGTATAGAACAAAACAATTTCTAATAAAAATTGTAAATACTTCAATATACCACATTGATATAAAATACCTACAAAATCTTTTATAATTTGTTTTATTTGATTGTGAATTATATCTAATTTAATTTATTGTTTTATTAAAAATAATATATTAAACAAATTGTGTACATTATATGCAGAACGTTTTTTGATTGGTAAAATCGACGAAAATATTAATTTATTTATTCAATTACTAATTGTTGTTATTTCCGAATTCGTCTAAATAATGTTATTGTTGTAGTTTGCTTTCGGTTCAATGCTTACATAGGTAATAAATAGGGCAGATGACTTCTAACATTTGTATATTATTACTTTGCGCAGTCCTAAAGAAAGGCCAGTTTGAAAGAAATTAGTTTCATGTTACAATAAATCTAAACCAAAGGTTTCCAACAAAACAAACCAAACAAACGACACAACACTTTACTGGTCTAATAGTATTATCTGTTTGTTGAGTAAGTACATATTTCTTCTGGCATATTTTCTACAATAATAACAGAAAGTAAATTAATATTATATGTATATCACTGAAAGGTGAAAACGTTGTTTTGTTACAGATAAAAATGTTCACAAATTACCTACATATTATTAATTAATTGTTAACGAGCATATTCTAAAATTATAAATACTTATCTGTGCTATTATCTGATTCACCTACACTTTCTTTAAAACTTTTTTTACAATTATAAACATTTGTATAATTTATTTTAAGGTAATCCCACTTTAAAATAAAGCCTATGTATTCTAGACGAAGCTGTTCACAAGATAAATTGGTTTGAAATGATACAATTTTTGTAAAAATATTTTTCAATGCACTTTTTAGCAAACAGTCTTTATTAGTAAACAAATTATTTGAGTTAAGGCAATTAAAATTAGAAAACAAGGCCTTATGTTTTTAAAATCGTAACTTAATACTTTGGATAACCTAGTCAAATATTATATTGCAAACATTAACATCAAAAAACTTCATTAATTCATAATTAGATCATCTGTAGATTTGGGTGCGAATTGTTTAGTCTTTATTTTTAACAGTTTAGTGGTAAACTATTAGTAATTTTTATACTAGTTTTTTCTATTTTATCTAGTTTATATTATTAGCCCATTTAACAAAGTTGTTAGTTTGAATTATTTGTTTGATATTGATAAAATTGTTGGTTGTCATAGTATATACATATATTAAGTACTAAGTATATATATAATATATAATATACATACTTACTTATACTTAATACTTATATAGGTAGGTATAATGATAATAACTTTTGTCTAGGCATTGATAATAGTATAGACACTGTAACAGACAGCAGTGCACTAAGTTCACTAGGAATGGATTCCCAGTAGGTCCAATCCTGTATTGATATATGAGAGCTCGGATTAATTTGTCAATATTAATGAACTTAATTAAAGATACGTTTGTGTGATAAAGATTAAAATTATAAATAAAAAAATTAAATCGATAAATTTAATATATATATGTTTATGTTATTTTTCTGGTATAAGAGGTGTAATTCAAACAAATATTACATACGGGCCGTGATCGTCTAGTGGTTAGGACCTTGCGTTGTGGCCGCAATAACCCAGGTTCGAATCCTGGTCACGGCACAGAAATTTTTGCAATTTTTTTTTACGACTAATGTACCTAATACGTCTATTTCTTTAAATCCCTTGTACTTTTATTAGGGTTCCAATTGAAATTCTGTACAAAAAGTATTTTTTTTTTTTTTTTTTTTTTTAAATTAAGTTCAGAAAATAATTATGACATATAGCTACTTATTTATATAAGTTATCATATAATATTAAAATATGAGATTACAATAGCCTCTTTTTTGTGATAAAAATTAATTTATACATTTATAACTTTGGCTAATGACTGTTTAGTTAGAACAGATAATCTGGTTACCAGTTATATTATTATTATTAGTTACCACAAAAAATATAAAATATAACTTTTCTTAACAAAATTAACTATATATTTTGATTTTTTAATAATATATAATAGAAACAAAAATAAAGGCTAATATATGTATACATGTAGAATATTTGACAATGTTACGTTTTAATAATATATTTTTAGATGGATAGTTTTAAAATATTAAATTTTTGGCGGTAAACTTCAACGAACGAAGCGATAATTTCGATTTCACGGTACTTTTTTATTGTCGAATAGAGGTATGTGCAATTTACTCGTATTTAACACGAAAATAATAATAACATGTTTGTGCATAAAAACAATACTTAATAAGAAAACAAAAACATATGATTCGGAATTATAATTTTTTTTTCGATTCAATTATGGATATAGTATTTTATTTGATATACCTACCTGTAACTATAATTTATGATTTTTTTTTTATGTGTTTCGTAAAAATGTTTTATTGCGTATAGGTACCCACCTATATACTAATGGAACGCCGCAGCATACATATAAATGACTAAAGGATGTGCCGTCGTGACCTATATATATATTTTTTTTTTTTATTTTTTAGGCAACTCTATGTTACCGCCGCCGGGACTAATCGATTGCGAGTGAACAACAATATTTGTATGCGTGTATAATATATCTCATCATTTTACAGAAGAAAAAAAAACGTCGCACACATTTTACCAGGATAGAAAAATATTATTATGTTCTTTAACGGCGCACGTTGTCAACGCATCACGGCGATGCGGAAGTCGGCGACATTTTCGATTAACGTCTGCCACGGAATTTTGATTAATTTTGCGGTAAACTATTTGATATATAATATTAATACATAATATATAATATTATTACATTATAGAATACAGTATTTTCAAATCTCCACATCGTCGCGTCGACGATAATGATGGCGCCCGGTTCCGTCCGAGATATTTGTTGACACTAAAGATAACCCCAGAAAGGGTTCATAAATCAATTTCTCTGTACCCTGTAGTAGTTATTCGTTGTATGCGTTCACGAAAGGGTTTCACGGAGAAGATATAAAAATTAGTTATCATTATAATAATATATTATAGTTCAGACCTTTTTACCAGAGCTTGAATACCAGTAATACTGATATAAAACCGAAATCGAAACCGCAAAAAAAAAACTGATATTGTTAAAATGATTCAAAATCGAAATCGAAAAAAACAATTTAAACAAAATGGAAACGAGATAAATATTGTTTTCGGTTTTAGGCCTCGCACATGATGTACCATGGTCTGCAGTACGTAGATAGGATGACCGACGCGTTTAGTCGGAATATCAGGAACAGATTTACATCCCCTTAACCTAGGAAAATCGATCTCGTACTTTCCCGTATTTTTTATTCGATTGTTTACCTGCAGGTTGACTGAACAGTTTGGCTAAAGGTCGAATGATAGAACAAAAAGTTATCGAAATAGCATGACGAACAGTTTTGTCATTTTTTGGCGAGAAATATTTTATCGAAATTTCTTCGTGAATTTTAAATAATTTAACAAAATAATACGGTCATCGCACATTATTTTAGATTCTGAGTGGAGCGAGGAATGTATTGATCATGAAGTCATTTTTTGATTCCAGCTGGGGTTTTCATTATAAATGGGGAAAACCGTGAAAATCGAGAAAAATAACAAAATGTATTAAGTATTTTCAAATCGTAAATATTAACTCTGCTCAGAATCGTTTTTCGTTAACAATGATTAATCGTTGCCTACAGATATAAATTCAATTTTCCTTTTACCTTCCCAGCTTCTCAACTACAACAGTCACGGCCCAATCATTAAATATGTTTTACAATACCTAAGATAACATATTACGTATTTATTACATTTATTTTGAAACAAAATATTGATGTTATAAGTGTTTATTAATGATGAGGCATTACATTTTTGAAATTTTTTCATTATCTCGGAAAGTATTAACTTTTTCTAAAATTTTTTTTCTAGAACATATAAGAAACAAGCTGCTCTACAATTTTATATTTATGTTATTTTTTGTCACCCTTATTTTTGTGGGTTAAACCACTACCTACTTTTGATTTTCAAATAGCAATCTATATTAAAATATCCATAAATATATGGAGTAGTTGTTAAAATAAATTTGAGTGTTGCCATTTTTGATTTCTGTTAAGCTGTTGACGAGATATTCCACTTTTAAATTTAGGTTGGAGAAGAATAGTGGTACATTATTAACACGCTACACAAATGATACTCCACTACTCTCCTTCAATCAAAACTTAAAAGTGGAATATTTCGTTAACGGCTTGACAGAAATAAAAAATTACTATAATTACTTATTAATGGGAAAATTAGTAAAATAATTTATATTTATGTCATTTCAAATTGAATTGTTCTTTCTTAGTTCAGTTAATGTGAAAAAAAAAATAATTATTATAGTTAAAAAAAAAAAAAAATAGCATTGTAAACACAATGGCCCCCTCGCGGTTTTATTAAGATGTTTATTTTTTTTTTTTTTTTGTAGTCTGTGGACACATTTTTTCTCAGTAAACTTGTTCCGATTTTTATGTGTAGCAATTTTTCTGAAAGCTCAAGGTCATTTTTTTGATTTTTGACATTGTTTTTTAAATAAAAGCTCTTAAGTGAGAAAAAACGTAGGAAAACGTACAATTTCACGATTTCATTATTTCATAAAAACACGGTCGACGTTTTCTATCAGAAGAAATGATTTAATCGAAAAATCATAAGAAATTTTTTTTGTTGCAGTTTTGATTTACTTTCCAACGGTAAAACTTTTTAGCCACATATAAGCTTTTAAAGAATTTTAATTTTTGTGAGTTTTTTTGTTATAATTTGGTTATGAATGAGACATGTAGATACTTGAAACTTGGTAATAATACTTATATTTGACTTATTGGACCTGTTTTAGTAAATTATTTTTAAGTTGGAAATGAGACAGTTTTGAAAACGGGCTCAAAATTAACGTCGTTTTAGAAGTGAATATTAATATTAATATGGTTATGTTAGTAAGATAAAATCGTTAATAATCTTAGGGTCAATTGTTTCAGAAATTCGTACAACATTCGGTTTCACATTTCCCACTCCCCGGTTAAATAATAAATTCCAAACGGGACGCATTGATTGTAACATGGTGGCGTTACGCACCGTGTGAGGAATAAAGTTTAAAATACATTTTATTGTTTTTTATATCATATAATATATAGCGGTATCGTATACTGGAAGAGAATATTAAGTATACTTACAGAAACATAAAAAAACAAAACGAAACAAATCTGGAAGACGAGTTGAAGTGAAACCGTATGAATGTGTATGCAAACAAAAACGCACGTATAGAAAATAAATAAAAATGTATTCGATTTTCCTGAATCGGAATTCGTAGGGCGCATTATATATCTCGAAGAATTCGTTTTTTACTACTTACTAGTTATGGAGTCAGTGTTTCCCAAAATTTTACGTTTCTCACGCAAATAATTATTATGAATTGAATCAAGTCGTGATTGCAACGAAATTAGCGTTTTCGCTGTAAAATTACTATTCAATCGATTTAAGTTACATATAGTATTTTTGTAATGTGTATTTCGGGTACAAACATACTCTACGATCATCTGTACGGGCTTTGTAAAATATTGTTTATTATTTTATTTAATAGTTAATATTTGTTGATAGACATCAGTGGATAGTGGCGTGTAGAATATATTTGTTGGCGTGAGACCCCTAAGGTCATCACCACCATAAACCACGAATAATAGTCGAAAATAAGTTGTTTATTATACTCGTAATTATTAAAATGTTAATATCAATAGAAAAGAATTCAGTTTAGAGTTAATAATCTTTGTAAGATCACAAAGATGATTGATCAGTTCGTTAAATTTAATAACCCAATTACAATTACAATTCAATTTACATCTTCGTATTGTGTAACTTCATATGTAACTGATTAGTAAATAATTTATACGGTTATCATTAATAATAATTAATTACGATATATTAACATTTTTTATCTAAAAAAAAAAAACAACATACAAATAAAAAATGTGTTTAAACTGTGGCGAGAGTACCACCAAAATTAGAAAATAGGAATTTCAGCAAAATGGGATTATTATTTCAATCCGTATAAAACCGATTTTTGGTCGGTAAAATGAGCTTAACTGAAGTGATATATTATTGAAATTATTTTAATTATAACCAGGCCTGTTCTGAATATTGATCCTAGGCACGCTTCTGGGCACCCCTCTAGTTTTTTAAATCTATGTTTAGTGTTATCATTCTAAAATTTCAATTTCCTTCTATAATTAGAAGACGATGCTTCAGCATCCTTAAATTAAATATCGAATAGGTTTATTTTATTTTTGGTTTGAATTTGTAAAACATCGACCTATGATCAAACATCTATAATATTAATGAATAATACGTAGGTATACTGTTGTCACAGCTCTGACTATTGATTAAATATTAAAATAGACTATAAAGCACAATAATATTCACATTCGCAAAAACTTCTAAAAATTTTAGAAAATAAAAGATTACACCTCAAAAAAAGTTTCAACTACCAAAATTTTCCTAAAAAATTATTTTACAAAATGGTTGTTTTGAGTTTTTTTTTTTTAAATTATTGTAAACTTTAAAATTTTTATTTTAAGTTCCCCCGTTAGTGTAATTCGCAATCAGAAAATTATTTATCTGTTGATATTCCGTCAGTTACGACGAGTATACAGAGCTTACTATTATGCAATATATAGAAACTACATATGGTAAACGATATAGATCGTTTAATAATATTATTATTTATTATTGACGTAGTAGGTACAGATATTAGAATATCAACGGGATAAAATGCCTTTCGATAAAATTATATCATCGGAATTAGATGTATCGAAAAGAATACAAACAATTTCTTTTTGAGGCGTAAACCGTTAAAATTACTTATACGCAACTCCTTAAAATACAGGGTTCCTTTCTATAATAAATTATATTATTAACAGTTATATTCAGACTCTGTGTAATATTTCGTAAACAAGATCATCGGTTTGTTTGCGATTTTGTGCATCACAAATTTTTTTGTCGGATAAATTTTTATTTTTATCGCAAAAACAGAAATGCTGCTGCTGCCAAATTAATTCCTCTACCCTCTGGCCGACCTTTTACTAATAGCAAATAAACTTTGTATGTATGTTTCTTTCCACTCGTACATATATTATATTAACACGACTCGCAGTGTACTGCACCTGTAGCTCGTATACGAGTGGAAAGTATAATACTAACGGTTAATATTGCCTAACTGTTTTATATTAATATATTTTTTCAAAATTAATATAATGTATCCATTTTTAATACTCAAAAAATAATTATCTCATTTAGAATTCTCTTCACGCTCTATAATATTATAATATAATTTACTTAAGAGCAAATAAACTAAGAGCGTTATGTTTTCCATACTAAATAATTCCTAATGAAATTAATGCTTCAATTCACTATTTTTTTATGGATGACACAATATTAAAATTATAGGTTAAAGCTTTTAATCTTTCAATTGATTTGACTATACTTCTAATTATTATTTACAAATGTGGTACAAAAAGGGGAGATGATGAAATTAAAATACATTTTACTTTTGATAATGGAAAAATCCTCTTCGTGACAGGGTGCACTTTCACATTACCCACTAAAAATAATTTACTATTATTAATATGGAAAAAACCACACAAGATCAGAAATAAGTATTAATTAATGAACTGCATTCAAATTATATAATATTATAGTCATTAAACTAGACACAAAAAAAATCATTTTTTTCGGGGAGAAAAAAAAATTTAATTTAATTTCAATTATATTTTAACAGTTATTTTTTTATCCATTATGAACTACGTAGGTACATAATATATATTATGATATTATTTGAATTTGAAATTAAAATACAGAACGTATTTATTTTGAATTATGAACTTGATATATCGAGTTAAATAGGTATAAATGAATATTAAAATATTTCAATTAGTTATTAAATTCCAATCGGAAATTAACCCTTTTATGTACTAACCTTTCACTGTGCGATTTTTTTTATGAATAGTTTTTTTTTTCTTTTCACTGTAGAGAATATCAATAGAATCCATGCAATTCAACACATTTTTTTTAACCGTTTTTAAGATTTTAGTACTAAACTCGAGTATTTTTTTCTTGGCATACATAATATAACTTATATAACTCATAATAATACGAGGAGTAGAAATCTATAATGAAAAATTATAATACGAGATGACCAAAAATATTTGCAACTTATAAAATTTAAATTTTGCATTTTTTTCTCCAATCAACTAATGACAAAATTAAAATTGGAGCTCATTTGTCGCAACCGAAATTACCAAATATAATAAAATGTACCGGAATTAAAATAATTTTTAAAAATCTTACCTGGACATTGGGAACATTTCATCTCGTCCGTGTGGTCTTTACAATCAAAGTGTCCATCACACCTCCAGTCCCTTGGAATACATCTCTTTTCGTCACATTTGAACCCACCGTGACAATCTGAAATATAATAATACATTTATTGTACTCTGAAATAATTGGTATGCACCTAAAATTTGAATAAAACATAATATGCACACTCTGTTTTAATTTTACGTTTTGAAACTAAGGGGGTATATATAATAAGTGATAAAAGAATAAGGTAGTCATAAAATAATAGGTGATAATTATTCTAGCTTAACAAAAACATGATAAAAAAATTAAGTGGCCTCTTTCTTCACCGAAAATTTTTTCTGACTACGGTACTGGGATCATGAAAAAGATCCTTGTCATTTGGTCATATGCTCTGACTATTGATAAAAATAGATTAAATAGATATTATAATAGATTATATGCAAAAATAACAGTCACATTTTCAGTAAGTTCAAAAAGTTGTAGTAAATAAATTACTATAACTAAACAAAAGTTTTAAATACAGACATTTTTCTAAAAAACAATTTTACAAAATAGCTATATTGAATTTTGTTTTGAAAAAAAGTATAGTCAAATTTAAAATGTTATATTTTAAGTCACCCCATCTAAAGAAAAAATAAACGTAATACTATTTTAAATGTAGCGCAGGAGCAAACAATCAAAATTAAAAAGGTATCCTTAGGGTAATGGAGATGGGTGCAGTCACTGTTGTAGGTGAGAAGTTGGAAAACAAGTAGAGGGAAAATTAAATGTATGTTTGTAAGCAACGATAAACCATTGATAACGAAAAAACGATTGTGAACAGAGTTCAGTTGATAGTGCAGTTACTTTGTCAACAATATGCCACATTACGGTAAAATAATTGCATAGGCATTATATAATTTCTTTAAAAATATTTGTTTAATATTGTACCGATTATCTCGTCTTTCCTAGTGTTCACCTATGGTTTTTCCCGACGTTTTTCATTTCTTGGAAAAACTAGTAAGAAAATAAAAAAATGACTTATTTAAAGACTCTCCCCAGTTAAATTTTCTTTCAGAATAGATGCTATACTTAAAAATCGGAGCAAGATTTCTGATAGAAAAATTGCACGCAGATAAAAAAAAAAAAAAAAAAACATATTTGAAAAACCATAAGCTTCTTCGTTCCACACGAAATCTAAAATATTGAATGAAATAAATGTTATTTCAGATGTCAAATTTTCGTTTTACATTTTGTAAATGATAATTTTTAAAATTCCAGAAAATCAAATAAATGTTGTCGTCTATATATTATTATTATATAATTTTGCATTTGTGTAATAATAGTATAATATTCTGACAACGACGTTTTGGTCACTAAATTTCGCTTTATGTCACCCGAATCAGTCATACGACGACGTCCCGACACCACGTAACATATTAATTTTAAGATCTTAGTATTAATACATATTCATTATTCCATAACGGAAAAGATACGAGTTTCAATTGAATAAACCGCAATTTCGACTCTTAACGTTGAGAATCGAACTCGACGGTTAAATTTTAATCTAATACATAATTTTATGTAATATATTATTCACTTTGTAATATTTTCCTAGTCTAAAACCGAACATATTATTTAAGCAAAATGCATATTGTTATTAAATGTGTAAAAGTACATAGAAAATGGGTTTGTAATAGGCTCGAACTTATATATGCTCAGTGACAATTATACGATATTATGATTATATTTAGTCCCAGGGAAAAAAGGTTTAAGTAAATTGTAAACATTTTTTATAATTTTGTCAGGTGTAATTTTGTTTAATTTTTTTTCAGTTTAATAAAAATGTATGATATATTTTTTTTTAATGTTATTAATCACTAAAAATATTTAATTTTCACTTGTAGCAATTTTCAAAATTTAATTTGCTTGTATTGAAAATTATACTTATGAATTTAATAGTTGAATTAAGCCCATTTTCCCTGGGACCAAAGAAATAATTGAATAGGTATGTTATTAATATAGGCAGATACTCACGTGCTTTTAGTTTCATTTTCTTGACGTCGATCACCTCCTTGTGCCCAACGCAATATGCGGTCGGGTTGACGTGGTCATCTGGGAAATGCATGCATTCGCGGTTTTCTTGATTCGCCTCGAATATATCGAAGAAGAAACCACAGCTCCGAATAGTCTCTGTGAATATTGTAAATCGTAAAAACTCAGCCATTTTCCATGACCAGACCTCGTGGAAAAATAAAATTATGAAAGTAATGTAGTTAATTAATTAGTTTTTACCTTGACAGAGCGATAGACAAGGCCTCACTTTGCGGAACCCACAATTTTTAGACGCAAAAATTGCGCAAAAGTACAGAGCCGTTAGCTCGTAGCACCGGACGTTGATCACAGACTCCAATGCCATGAGTTCTTTGGGATCCTTTAAACCGTAACAAAAGCAAGTTTATATAGTTAGTCATAGTTCTCGTAGTCTGTTCTGGTGACGAAGTGCAATCGTCAATTATATTTTGTTATCGAAAGAGGATATAAAATTTGTTTACTTAACTGTTGTTATAAAACTTATTTAATAATATTATATATTACTATTGTATCGCGAACGGTTCAAAATCCTATTCGAAATGGAAATTTATTGACATAATTTTCTAATGCAAATAAACATAAAACAAAATTGTTTTTAAAAGTTCATAAAAAAAATCATAAACATTGATTAAAAAAAATGTATTATCGCCAATACATAAAATATAACAATATACAGGCAGGCAATTGTCTATTATAATAATCTTGGAAAAATGTATTATTTTTGATGGACCTACCTAAATAAATAAACATAATTAAAATAAATTTAAAAAGAGCTTTCTAGGGATATTTCCATGAGATTTGTTTTTCTTTATTCTAGAAAAAATGTCACCTGAAAAATCATTTATTTTTCATGAAAATGATAAAAAAAAAAAATAATAATAATATTATTATCGTGAATGGTTACCACATCCATCTGCATTTCGATTCTATTTCGCAGATAAAGTGGCGTTTATTTTTAATGGAATCGAATGAGTTTTTCTGTTTGGGTGGCTTTCGTTTTATTTGAGACCTCTCCTCAACCCTCTCCAAAAACCACTCGTGAAATTCAAGTTGGTTAAGTAAAATAATAATATCATAAATAATGTCATTCTAGCGGAGTGAATAACATAAATATCGAGTGAAAAAAGTAATTTAAATACTTATTATTATAACGTTTACAATATTATTATTATACTTATATCATGACCGTTCATTTGTTTCAAGTAGGGCACGTTATATATTACTTAGATACTATTATATTCTCCTTCGAGTCAAACGGATAGCAATAATAATAATAATAATTACGTATTCTTTGTTGTAAGGTGCAGGATACAGGTACTGTGCTAAAGTGGACGTGACGTTTTGACAAAAAGACGGTAGGCAAGTGCCTGTGCAGTGATAAAATTGTGCGTTAGTGACAAAAAAAAAATAAAAATAAAAATAAAAAATAAATAAAACGTGTGTGATAATAATCGTACTAAAATAATATACATATAACCTTACATGACATGTACAGTGTGTCATAATTTTTAAACTATGTTAAAAAAAAAAACTACATATTTTTACTAATTAAACTAATTTTGTTTTACTACAGGAGAACATATCTTGACGACGACTCACTGTACATAAAATATATTACAATATCTATTTGAACGTAAACTAAAGACTACAACTAAGTAAATATTATTACATTATACACAGGGATGGGCAAATCCAAATTACTAGATGGTTAATTTTTAGAATAATAAATTCTAGCGGGCCATATCAAAATATAAAACAAAAATAATACAACTTAATAAATTCTTAATTTTTTTTTTTTTTAATGATTTTACATAAATAGTTAATTATTTAATTCAGAGACGTATTCACATTTTTGGTGCCCTGGGGCTCTGTTCCTTCACCATACTTTCATAAAACTAATTTACCTTAGAACTCACTATAATTTTGAACTGCACGTTTTATATTAAAACTGCACACTTTGTACTCAAAAACAAATTAATTTAAGTCCTGCTGAACGACTGTAAACGATAGGATAGGGTTAATCTTAAAAACTACTATTCTACCATATTTTAAAAGATTATGATGCTTCCTAGAATTGTGAAAATTACTTCGACCCTAAAATACGTCCCTGATTTAGTTACGCTTTTTTTTTTTACATTCAACTTGAAACTTATTAAAATTATTATAAAATTATTATTTACTGAAATTGTATTAAAATAAATTATTATTATTACAATTATTTTACATTATGAAAAAGAATTTATTGGTTATTACAAACAAGTTTATTTTTTATTTTTTATTTTAATGTGAACACTTTTCTACAAGAAATTTTACTCTGATTTTATAGCATCTTTTTTATACGCTAATGTCCTCTGGGTCATTTTTGGAAATTCTCGTTAATGTTCAAGATAATGAAGAAAACTTGGTTCTTTAGGTTAAAAACGATTGAAAGAATATAAATAAGGTTGTCATTGACAACCGTTTTTAATAATTTTTTGTTATAACTGAGTTTTATTATTTAAATCTTTTTAAACAATCATTGTTGTAATCATTTTTACCATAATATGACATATTTATATTGTTGACAAAGCAACACTATTAACTGAACTCCGCTCAGAATCGTTTTTCTTTAGCAATGGTTTATCATTGCTCATAGATATACATTAAATTCCCGTCTGTATCTTACCTTCCCACGTGCGAAGTATGTCCGTCCTTTTTTTTTTTAATGTGACTTTAAAATAAGTAATTATTATTAAATTGTATATTTCAAACACACTCATTTATCGTATCAGTTTAATGTCGGCAACGTAGCAAAATTACGAAACTTTGAACATAAATTGTGGCATTTAAACTGAACTTAATCACAGATCACGGAATTTAATAAGGATAACATTTTCGAGGGGAATGAGAACGAGTTTTTTTTTGAAATATTATCAAACACAAAAGTCATAGTAATAAAAAAAAAAAGCAAGAAATAAAATGACGGTGATATTTTTGTTTGATAATTATATTTAAAAATAAAAATAAAAACAGTAACATATTTATTTCGAAAATGTTTTCCTCTTACATGTTATTTGCGTTTAAACTCTAATATCAACCTAAACGTCACAATTTATAAGTTATTTTATTAAAGTTTTTCATAATATACGTATGTTCGTTAGTCAGACTGACTCTCTAAATGTGCTGTATAGCCAGCTGCCCATCCCTGATCGTATAGTGCAGACCTAATTTTACTGTATGGATTAAAAAATAATAATACTAATAATTACGAAATAAATCATTCAATACAAAATTAAAAATCTTAACCGTATATATTTAAATTTACAAAAGATAAACTCTATACTTGCTATTTGTGACAATATAGTATAATATATGCATGTGAGACGTATAGTCCACTACGAAAAAAGACGAACAAAAATTGCATATATTTGAAAGGAAAGTTTTGCGGAAAATACACGGGGATCTGCGCGAAATCTAATTGGGCAATATGCATAATCTATAGATAACAATGAAACAGACGGGACAAGTATACATTATATCAGTATTTATGGGGTATATAATTTTTTCTTGATGTTATCTCTCTGTAACAGTTTGGGGTACTTTTTGAGTTTATGTTACCTAAATTACACTAAATCAATTCACTTTAGACATGAATATAAAATTAATTATTATTATTATCTTGGGTAGTTCATTAATATCATAGTATTATTATAATTATTTTGAATTAAAAAAGATAGAAAAATCAGTATCATAATAATGCAAGAAGAAAAGTAGAACCCCATCATAAACGATTTTAAAACTGACTGCGTGATAAGCTGGTTAAAATGAATGTGACTTTTGTGCTCATGAGAACGTCACCATACCTACCCGCATGTGCTATCTCAGACATTGACGCACATTCAGTCTAAAATTATTTACGATAATATATAACGTGGGAGGGCTTTGAGATACGTTACACTGACACCACAACTTAAACTATTTTCTTTTAAATTAGTTTCATACTTTAGTAACCAATTCGTAACCATAAATTCGGAATTCGTAACCTAAACCAAGTATCATAAAAACCATTTTCCCACTGATATTATCATAGATGCATTGTTGCATCTAAGCAAGCATGTACTTGATCAAAATACGTAAGGAAGATACCTAAGTACCTATGTACTATATGTGTTTAGGAAATAGGGGGCATGGAAGGGCTAGAACAATGTACTTCAATAACGATACAAGTTTTATTTTTTTTTAGTAACAACACTGTATGGCTGGATTCAAGATATGAATTTTTAAAATACTGACCATACATTTTCACACGTCGGGTTAAAATGTTTAATTTAAAAAAAGTTAGCATATTTTAAATATTCAATTGTATAAATATATATATAGTTGTAGTATGTCTGCACTCTATTAGTCAGAAAAATTTCTTAAAGTTAATTATTTTATTGTAAATGTGTGAATAGACCTTATTTTTTTTAATTCCTGTTTATTATAATTTTTATAATTTTAAATAATGTAGACTATGTTAAGATTAAAAATGTTTTTTATAAATATATTTAATAATGAGTTTTGAATTATTATAATCAACGTGTACACAAAAAGTAAAGTCGGTACTGTACCTATTTTCTTGTATGTGTCCCGCTAAATTATTGTCTAGTTAAGACAGTAAAATGCGTCGATTTCAATTGAACACGCCAAAGTTGGTTTGCTCATTCCATCACAAATTTGAACAAAGTTTTGTGATGGCATGAACATTAGAGTCCTCTAGTATTCAAGGTTAATTTTTAATCGATAATTATTTTCATCAAAATTATTATGACGATCTAAGAATAAATAGCCGTTAGGACGTGTTGTAATATTTTAAATCATGATGATGATTATCAATATTGTGTGATTATCAGTTTATTACTTAAAATAATTTATCCTACTTACAACAAAATAATATCACATAGTATCTCTATTATTTAATAATACGAGCATTTAAAAGTTTTGATATTTTATATAATTTTAACTCACTTTAAAATTAAAATATCAATAAAAACCTATGAGATGCCCTAGATAATATTATTACATTTAGCATTACATTAGCATTAAATTTATTCCGCTGAATTAAAATGTTTGATGTATGTATGTATGTAAGACGGAGATAACACATGCGAGTGTGGCGACGTCTTATTAATCACTCATTGATTTTGTATCATATACCATTATAGTCCATGGAGTTACTCTGGATTAGTTTAGGTTTTTATCACGATTTAAGATAGTATTTTAAATCATGAGTCATACACACAGCAGATACGATAATAACGATAATACTAAGAAGTATCTATAAATAGATGTGTATTATACAAAATAATAGTAAACACTGGAAAATATTGTTTTAGTGGGACGAATAAAATTTGTATTCGCAAGGTAATTAATTAATAAATAACATTTAAATATATTTAAAAAAATAAAATATTAATAATAAATTTGATCAGGTATATGCTCGTTTAGATACAAATGTATGCAAAGAGTATAAGAAGGATTATAACACCAGCGGGAAAATGGTTTTTCTGGTATATAGTTTAGGTTACGAATTCCGAATTTTTGGTTTGAATGAATACGAATCGGTTACTAAAGTATGGAACCAATTTAAAAGAAAATAGTTTAAGTCGAACTTGATTATTATTACAAGGAGTTTATTATTTTTAGGGGACAAAATAGATTGACGGACCGCTTATAGTAACCGGTCTACGATAATCGGTACACGATATAAAAATGCCATAAAGTAATATCGGGGGGGGGTGCTTTTTATTTGAACTTTTCGGCGGTTTTACTACACGATTAGTTTGTTTCGGATATATATATATATATTTCTAAAATAGGACAGAGAATCAGCCACGTGCCGTTCCCTCGGAGTTCTATATAGAAGTTATAATAGTATAATATTCGCAATAATAATTCGTCTACTCCTTTAATATGACCTTTCGAAGGGAGGACTATTATGGTCGAATTCAATACGTGCCGAAAATTATTGTTTCCGGATGAGAAAATCATTATTCTATGTTATAGATAGCAGGTAAGTACGGTAGATAATAATAATTCGCTAAGAAATCGACGATTGTTCGGTATTAGTTGTTCTCTTTGTTCGGTACAGGTTATACCAACGAATTACTCGTACTACAAACTGACGACTTTTGGAAGTTTGGAACGTTGCCGTCGTAGTCGTGTATTTTCATACAATAATAATAATAATAATAATACATTTACACAGGGGTTTATTCGCGGTGTATCGGGTCCCAGCGACTAGACATTGTATACTATACGGGATTTGCCGGTTTTCAATCAATCTATGTCATATTATTATAGATGCAGTGATGTAGCAGGCAGGTAGGTTTACCTATCTATAATGTTACATTTGAATAAAACGTCAAATGTTTAATAATATTATATACGAGTACCTACCATCGTCGTCGTTGTCGTTACCGCGTTCGAATATTATTATATCTATGTCGAGCATGATAAAATTAAATATTTCGTATCCGAAAAATTTAAACCGAATTCACGAATGTAAACGTATCGTTATCTTATTAATATTATGTATACATGAAGGTATTTTTAGTTATAAAAATGCATGCACATTCGAGCGAATAAAAAATACTTATACCGTGTACATAAATATTTTAATTTATAAGTATAGTGCACGTCTATTTACATGTATTATATTATGTATTAAAATATATAAAATAGGTACTGAATACTATTTTCGGTATCATATTATAAATTATTAAATTACTTTTGGTATAGTCGGGGATAGGATTGAACTGCGGTTTGAAAATGGAAACTTCAAACATCTCGTTTCCTGGTCCCGAATTCGGCAAGAACATCGGGTCGTAATTATTGTTCGTAGTCGCCGCTGAAAATAACATGTTAAAATGCACTCTTGTGTTATGAAAAAATAGTTCAAAACAACGAGTATAAACGAAGTTTTGCTCTGCTCTACAGTTTTTCGAATGTTTTAAAAATTTTACCACGTATAGAAAAGGCCAATAAAATTATTTTGTGAACATGTCGGGTCTTTACGGTTTTTGTTTACCAAATTATAGTTACTGCAACCTAACCCGACCAAACTGAATTACAGCAAAAGAACAAAAACAAAAACAACGAAACCATATTTTTCAGTTTTTTCTATTTTAGTTTCATGTTAATCAGATGCATCGGCTTTTTATTTTTTTAAATATTCCCTTGAAAAAATTCTCCTTTTAAAATTTTGTATAATAGCTATCCGAATCTTTGAGAATGATCGTAGATATACATTAGGTGTTTTATAATATATAAAAGTAACAGTTTTGTCGTTACTCTGTAAGTATATAATTATATAACTATGTCACCAGTAATTTTAGCTGAAAGATCGGTGGTCGTAGGAGGCGTCAGTGAATGATCTACGACAATGGATACGGTGTTCAGCGACGAAACACTGCTGTTGGCGTAGTTTGTGGTGGCCTCGGCGTTTGTGTAGCGCACGATTGTTGATGCTGTTTTGCTGATTGAATCTTGACTACCTACGTTGTCAGGCAGGCCGACTTAAAACACACAAAATATCACGGGTATATTAGGTTAGACGCAAAGCCGTAACAAGGCTTTTCACCGTCTCTGACCACACACAATTTCCCGCTTTTAAAATCTAGGTTATAAACTACCTCTGTTCATTTCCATTTCCATTGAAAATCCATTTAAATACCGGATTTCGCTTTTTTTTTTTCTGATATGATATAGTATGCATACTAAGCTATATATGAGACGATATACCTACCTCGTACGAAACATATTAACAGCACTGTTATAAATATCAGGATGGCCGCGTTATACAGAACTTGTCGTCTTTGTAACCGAATAAATACTTCGGTGACGTCGATGGATTCGGTTCCCAATACCTGTAAATTATTATACATTTATTATATACGGTTTATCCAAAATTATAATATGGTTACTGTACATAATACGTCGTTACCGCATATTATAATTCGAGGGCTTTTCCGCTTTGTGTACCTAATACCTATGTATTATATGCATCGGTTATTTTAGAAACTAATTCAGTAAGTTGTCAGTTGTTGAAAACATTGTTCCAAAAACGTGATAAATGTGATTTACAAAATAACTTATACTAACTTGATGTTTAACCGTTCGTTCTAATTTTTTTTTTATTCCATTAAATAACGTAACTAATTTGAGTTTTTATAGCAATTCAATTTGAACGCATTTTACAACTTTATCATATGAAATAAATTAGGATTTATTTATTCATGTCCTTTTGTTCTTCAAGTGATATGTTTGTAAATAGGTTTTATTTTTTCTATGTCCTGTTTGAAAAATCACGAGAATTTTCCATCGATTTCATATTAGATACAATGGTTCAATTAGCTCATAAACCTTGGGGGGGGGAAGGAAGTTTGAGTTCCATTTTAATATTAAATAAATGTGATAAACGGGGTTATGTTTCTGAATTGTGGGCTTCAGACGACTTAGAGGGAAAAACCCACCTTGCCCATCTAATTGCGCAACTGCATAAATACAACGCATTAATAACTGTATGTATAATAAGTTATAGAAAATATAGTTTTCGAATAAAACGACTCGTATTAATTTTAGAATGTGTTTTAAAACAAATCATATATTCCTGGATTTCATAAACTATTCAAACATGGTTTTAAAATAAGGTATACAAATTTATACAGGAAATTTAGGTTTTCAATAGAAAACTATTTATTTAATTATAGGTACCTATTTGCTGTTGAATTGCTGTTCATATGTTGTGACGTCACTGGTAAAACTGTAATATTTTACTCATGAATGCATTTTAAATTTTAAACCGATAGAGGAATTATTTTATTATGAGTTGACGTGACGGTTATCCTCGTGAAGATTTTGAGCAAATTTAATCCTTTTTATTTTAGATGAACAAATTTAAGAACTTATTGTACTATTTAAACATTAAATCAGATAACTATGATCTTTAAAATAATCAATAATAATTGAAAAATCGAGATTAAAATATTTCTTTAAAATAAACTTAGCTGAATCATTCTGCATGCAGAATATTTAATATTTTAATATTAAATTTCTGTCATCATTAATTTAAACGATTAAAATATTATAAACGGTGACCTTTAACATTTTTGCGTATGGTTATCGCAATGAAAAGCGCTTAAAACTTTTTGAAACGCTTACGATTATGCTCTGACAATATTTATTTAACAATCTATACTAGTATTAATATAAGTTTGATATTATGATTAATCAGTGTTGGCCTGACCATGGGTGCTGGGCTGCGAACGCGACCGGTGCCTTCAGTCGTATTTGTGTGTGAGGGGTCCTCAGGCCACAAGATTTATAAAATATCGTTATTTAACTACTTATTGTTTTTGAGATTAAACATACACAAACAATACTGTTCAGACTTTAGTTGACAGTTGACTATTGCAGACTCTAGTGTAAATAAATAATAATAATTAATAAATACAAGTATTTATTAATTATTATTAATATTTGTTTTTAATTTTATACACAAATAACTGAAAGCTAAATTATCATTGAAAATCATTTTTAAGAATTATGTCACCACGAAATTTAATTTTAGAAATATTACCCATAATATAACCCATAATGCAAACTTCCGACCCAATCCCAAATTGATTTTCGCGGCATTTAACTTTTTCATCTAAAATAAATGATAACGACCAGATCATTTAATCGTAAATGTTAAATTAATATTTAGAACTATATTTTTAAAGCGTGGATCAAAAGGAATTATACTGTTGATGAGTGTGAAGTATGTTACTGTTCTGGTCGTGATAGTAGAAAGCGATTTTTTAATAAATTTAAACTGAACTACCTATTGTAGTTTGTAATCATTTAATAAATGAAAATATCGTTCATGTTTTTAACGAGTTTTATTGGACATTTGAACTTTAAATCCTTATAAAATAACCAACGATGTTACGCTCAACTTTTCTTTTACCATTCAGTATAATTTTTGATGGAATTTAAGTTAAATCTTAGTGAACTTTAACTAATACAATTTTATTCAAGTAAAATCTAAATATTAGAGTATCGCATCCAAATGCGCAATAAAAAAAAAACCACCTGCTTACCGGATTTGAGAAAAACAAGATGTTTCAGTGAACCCGACAATTTTGCAACAAATAATTCTCTATTGGAAAATTTGTTTTAAGCAATAATACTAACGCGATTGTCGGAAAACCTTTGTCTCGCATAAAATGATCACGTATAAAACTATTGTGAAAAGATATAAAAGCGTTCTCGATTAGCCTTTACCTGGTCGCACGTGCCGTTCGATTCGGATAAAAAGCTTTTATGCTTCGGTATTAGAATTTCTGCGATTTGACTTAAGTAGTTTTTATACTATACAATTACGTTTCGCGCAAGTATAATTTTATAGGATTAGATAATGGATAATGCATTTATTTTTGCCTTATTTTCATAAATATAATCGATGGATATATAATTTTAAAGACAATATCTAAAACAGTTAAAAAATTCACATTACGTATTACGTCTGCTCGAAATGACGGAATAAAACTCTTTTTGCGGTGTAAATACGGAATTACGAATTTCGAAACGCGTGTTGCAAAATAATACGACTGGTTTGGAGGAGATCGGAAAAAGTCGGGGGACCAACTTCACTGACGTCTCGGAATGACTATTAACTTAAAAATATAGGGTATGGTCGGTTTTCGTCGAACACGTAACTACCTATTTCTTTCCCGAGATTATTCTTAAATTAGTTGAATTTGATTGATTATATTGGTAGGTCAAAAACCGAAAAGTGACACCACTTATGGTGTCACTTTTCACAAATATGACGTGATTTAAATACTACATTTTTTTAATTAAACATTATTAATAACAACCTACATTATTAAGAATGTTAATCACCTTAATTTACAAAAATAAATCAGAAAACATCCAATAATTATATAAACATAGAAGTTTAATTAATTAATTTATTTATTGTACACTTCTTTTCTCTGAATTTTGAAAAGTTATTTAAAATCACAAATTTAATGAAAAACAAAATTGATACATTAAAATTTTCAGAAGAATAAACCCTATAAAATGGCTATTTTAAAATTTTTTGAAAATAATAAAATAAGTTATTTTTTTAAATTTTTTATTAGCTATAAATCCAGAAGATTATTCAATCATAATGCAGTTCTATGTTTAACTGTAGCTAGAGTTAAAAGTGTAAGCAATTAATAATTATTTCATAAGTAACATGTACCATGATAATAAAATAAGTTTTTTTTGTTATAATGAAATATTTTTTTTTTAATCCATAATTCCTCCCCCTCCCTGAAAATAATTCCTAGTTGTGCCACTGTATAGCCATAGATATTTAAAATATGTTTGGTTTCCGAAAAAAACATTTTGAAATAATTTTTATACAGTAAATTTTTGAATACATTTGAAGAAGCACCTTAAAATAAAGCCTACTTAGATTCTATAATAAGTGGATCTGTATTACATTTAACACCAACTCGATGAGATTGTTCGTAACTTTTCGTTTTGTATATAAGTGTGCTGTTCGTATCGCGATTTTATGATCACTTTTGGTATGGAATTTTATCCTAATCGAAAACACAATGCTGAATAATATATTTTATATTTAGTAATATGTGACCGGTTTATGGGTAGCAATACTTCCATTAAAACATAAACTTATGAAATACCTAGATAGCAAACTCGTATCTATTACTATAGTCAGACCCCAGGTTGGGCAAAAGACGATAGTGAATTATTGGTATTTAACGGCTGTTATTATTATATTGCGTTTACTGTCCATTATGAGGTAATAAACATCGAATCGATAATACTTATATCTATATCGATTGTATCCTATTTTGCCCCACCTGGTTGACGACTTCAAATTGTTGCCAAGCCACTATACAGAGTTCGCTGTCTAGTTATTTTATATATCTATGCATTGAAATAAAAACATCGAAATCAGGTATTATTGCTGGTTCGACAACGAGGGTTTTTTTTTATACTATCATTTATTTATCTTTTGTACTGTATTAACAATATTATACACGGAAAATACGCAAAAACAATTATTATTATTTCACGAGTTGGTAATCACAAGCGAACATAATAATATAATAATCCGAGAGAAATATCCGTGAAAGAGATGATCGTAACGTATTTTCATAACTAAAATAAAATTACGTGTGAATACCGCCGGGGATATTATTATTTATTCACAAAGGGTTTTCGTTTTGTTGTTATTATAATTAATTTCGACAAGTACAGAGAAGGAACTTTCGAAGAAATATTATTTTAGATATTTAACGGTAGTTAGGTATTATAAAGAATATAGACAAAACGCGTATATAATATAGAATATTATTTTCACGCTTTTAAAACTATTTACCGCAAATTAATTAGGACACGTTTTATTTCCGGTGCAGGAATCGGCATTTTCACTTTTATCAAAAACGAATTTTCCGTGAGAAAAAAAATATACATCATAGAAAAACTAATAGCTTCTCCGTTATACTCGGAATTTAAAATGATAGATTATTGTTAAATGAAAAAAATATTAAAAAGAGCTGATACTGCTGATGGGTGCGCCACTATTGTAAGCGGGAAGTTAGAAAGGTAACACATATAAAGTTATTTAATTTATATTTGTACGAAACAATAAATCATTGCAGCCAAAATACAATTTTTCACGAAGTTTGGTTAAACGCGTTTTAAAATGTCGTAATATTTATGATTTTCGTCAAAATTTGCTATTAAAACGCTTATAAAAAACGACTTCATTACAATTAACTTTTCTTTTTTTTTTACTAATAACTACTAAGTACAATTAATAATAAACCTCATAATACATTTTCAAGTATTATTGTTTGGTCGAACTATTTATCCATATAAAACAAAAATAAAAGCTGAAAAACTCTAAAATGCTACTAAGATGATTGGTACAAGATTTCTGCTAGAAAAGTTATTCACACACAAATCACAAGGTATAGTAGAACCAATACATTTCTCATTGTGTTCATAATCTAAAATACAATGAGCAGTGTTCACAATATCAAAATTAATTTTTATACGAATATGTTTTTGGTCGAAACTCAGAAATCAGTAAACATTTGACAACGTTACCATGTAAAGCCCCCCATACACCGTAAGTCTTGAATAACAATCAACGTGATTGGCAGTCGAGACTGATTATTGATTGACGATTGATAACTTCCATACACGGTTAATCAAGACTGACAATCTTCAGTCATTCGTTTACACAATTACTATTGAAAATAAGGTATCATAGTTGTCCATTTAATATTAACTGTTAAAGAAATATTTGTATTTTAAAATTAAAATTAAACTTTTTATCAATTTCTTTTAATTTATCAGTTAATTTCATATAGCAGTCATGTTTTAAATTTCTATCGTACAAATCACTTTTTATTTCCCATGTACGAGGTAAATTTCAATATAAATGCACAAACTCTCGCCAAAATTCTTCATTATTTAACTTATTTATCATTTTTTGATGAAGCTATAAAATTTACAAGACAAAAAAAACACGAGTCGTACACGGTCAGTCTTGAATGAAAATCAATAATAAAAAATAATTAACTTTTTTAACGTTTCTATTGGAATTCTTTCGTAACTATCCAAAAAATATTCGACGAAATATGTACTAACCTACACATTATCATTACCTATATATTCAAGTTTAGTCTGTAAAGTTGTATATTAATATATTATTATAGTTTAATATTAAATAATATAAATTGGTAAAAGATGCATTATATTATAATATAGTTTTAGAAGTCATTGAACTTTTCAGACAAATTATAGTGCGTGGTTTAATAAAAATCGTAATATTATTATCGAATTTTCCGTGAAAATAGACTATTGTACTCTATTATTATGTCTGTTATAAATTATTATGTCTCCATATAATACATACGAGAATTATAATATTATTATAATATATTTCCCCTGTTTTTTTTTTTTTAACGTTTCTAGCGGCTTCCATTTGATCAACATGTGCTCAAATGCACGATTAGAGTTGTTTTTAGACAAACTGAAAGTTGGATATAATTTCAATATTAATTTTAGCGTGTTTTGCGGGAGTGAGTATTTTTCAGTCTTTGAACACACAGATTCATCTCTCTAAAACGAAGATGGCTAACGAAATTTTGTATTATATTTTGCGAGAACTGCTACAAGTTAATTCTGATAACTTCGAAAAAAAAAAAACAAAAATTAACCGAATTTTAGTTTAATATTATATTTATATTTTCTGAAATCATTAAAAGCATGTATGAAACTACTTATAAATACCGGGTGATCCATTAAGTGGGCACACTCATTATCTCGGAAATTATTAACTTTTTCCGGAATTTGTTTTTAAAACATTTAAGAAATAAGCTGCTTTACAATTTAACATTTATGTTATTTTTGGGGGTAGAACCACAACCTACTTTTGATTTTCAAACAGCAACCTATATTAAAATATTTATAAATAGATGGAGTATTAATAAAAATAAATTTTAGTGTTGACATTTTTGATTTCTGCCAAACCGTTGACGAGATATTCCACTTTTAAGTTTAGGTTAGAGGAGAGTAGTGGAGTATCTGTGTGGCGGTACGGCGCCTGGCGTATTAATAATGCACTACTATTTTCTTCCAACCTAAACTTAAAAGTGGAATATCTCGTCAACGGTTTGACAGGTTTGACAACTTTAAAGTTAATTTGAGGAAGAAGAGAAGGGGAGTCAACAGAGCCAGATAAGAGCTTATTAAGAAAAATAAGATTATAAGAACGGCGACGGTCAGCTAAAGAGGATAAGTAAAGAAGGGCGCAATTAACATTCAAGGTATGCTTCATGAAGCAAAAAAATTTACGTTATACTTGTTCGAGTTATTATTAGTTTACCAGTGACATATTTACAGAGGAGATTCAGGGATAAAAATAATTAAAAAATCAGATACTATTGTTGTACTATTATTTAATTATATTATAATAATTCGGATTATTCTTGAAAAAGGAAAGTTGCAAATTTTCGATGCTCTCCAAAAGATACCATAAGGTATGTGACTACAGTTGTTTATAAACTTAGAAACTTACCCCCAAACAAATTATGAAGTTACTCTACTGAATATATAATAACAGATATGTTGTTAAAAAAATTACCTAAACCTAAGGTTTATTATATGTATGTATATTGTATATATAGTATAAAAACGTGAGCCGATTTCCTTGCACAAGTATATCTGAAGTTCCTATCTAACAGATTTAAGAGATTTTTTTTAAAACTCAAGTGTCCAGTGTGTAGAATGTAAATGAGTTAAATAATGAGGCAATTACTAAAATTTGATTAATTATTGAGTTATTAGAAGTATCGGAAATAGTTTTCTGTGTGGTTCAAGGGCGGATATCGGGGGGGGACTTGGGGGGAGAGCTTAAACCCCCCAGAATGTAAACGTCAAAATAAAAAATTATGTTTTTCAATATTTGATATTTATAAATTTTATTTTATTTTGTTGAGATACGAGAATGGTCTGGAATATTTACGGCTTATCGTTGTTGGGAAAATCATATTTTGTAGGTATATATTGATAATAGCGAACATTCTAGAACTTGTTTGCGATAATTGTAAAGTTATAAGTNCGTGCTAAACAAATAAACAATATAATTTTATATTATTTGTGTGAATTGTGTATTTATCTGAATTAACCGATTAATTTTAAATTATAAGTTGTAATTAATTCAATAATGGCTAAAAGAATGTTTGATGTCTTTAATATCAAAAAACAAAAATTAGTTATTACTAATTCCTCGGTAACAACAACACTAGAATCTGAAAATGAAGATTTAAATATTGGTTTAGACATTGATAGAACTACACAAAAAAGTGTTGAAAATATTGTAAATAAAACTGTCATTTCCGACTTGGGAACTTTAAAACAGGCCCTGTGCGATCAATTTTAACAGTAAGTACAAATGTAGGTAAACACTAAACATAGTTTAAGTTATTATATTATATTTAAATTAAATATATTGCAGTCATATCTACTAACTAAATTCGGTACACAAAATCGCGCTTTCTATCATAAGCATTACAAAATGGCTTAAATATAGTATATCAAAAATTCAATTTTTTGTTTTGCTTGTAGAAATTTTAGTATTGGAAATAGTAATAATTTTGAAGATAGCTTTTTAGTTGGTTTTAGATATTGGAAAAAAGCAAGTGCTTTGTATTTATGCTTTATTTATAATTTTTTAATTATAATTATTAATATAAGTATATTATAATTTATAGTTGAATGTTTGTAGTGGATCTAAAGGTGAGAATAAAAGTAAACTCAATTATTAATATTAATATTAGGAAACAAGGCATGTGTTCAACACTTTAGAATCCCTGTACGTACATATTTATCATCTGTCAAAAAATTAAAAATTAACTGAGAAACAAACTAAACTAGGAATAAAACATACGACAATGATTAGACTTAGTGACACTAGATGGAATTGCCGTTATCGAAATATAGAGTCTGTTACAAACAGTTATAAAGCAATTATTCAAACTTTAAAAGAGGAAATTGGAAATGAAGATGATATAGGAGTAATTGAATCAATTGGTATAATAATAAGTATAATAAATAATAAGTGATAATTAATGATTCAAAGTATTTAAATTCCAATATCTTTGTTTTAGGTATATTAACAAATTTAAAAAGTGGACGATTTATAGTTTATTTATTTATCTTACATAAAATATTAATTAATATAAATACTGTTTCTAACAAATTTCAAGAAAAAAATGCAATCTTAGGGTAATCTAAAAATATTATTGAAGGTGTGATGATGACTTTTAAAAATTTTAGAACAACAGAGTATTTTTCTAAGCTTTGGTAAGAAATAGAAATCTTTGCTAAAGACAATGAAATATCAATACAAACGCCATCTAAAGGTAAGACTTAATAAACATATTATATTTATTTATAATTATAATAATTTTAAGTTAATATTTATTTAACTAGGATGCAAAAGAAAAATACAAGAGCCACACAATCTTAAACATTTTGATACTACTGCAACCACAAGTGCTGAACAAAATATTAATGACACCATTGAAATCATTGAAGATTATTTTAGAAAAAATGTTTTCTTTCCTGTATTTGATGCTATCTTGATAAATCTAGAAAAAAGATTTTCTACTGAAAGCCTCCAAATGGCTACAGCTGTTGATCAATTTTTTCAATTAAACTTTGAGGAAAGTCTTTTCTTTGTAGATCAAAGTAAGTAACGTATCGGTTTCTGAAAATTGATTTTTATTAACCTATGCTCTAGTTTTCTAGTTTTATTAAAAGTGAACCTGTATTTTGTATATTTTTCAGGATTTGATGAATGCATCTAAATATCTATTACAGTCGGAAATAGAAGAGGCAAAGAATTGTATATTGCAGTCTACTGATGAAAATTATATAACTTTAAATGGTGTGAAAAAGGTTCTAACAAAACAGACTTTCCCTAATTTATATAAACTATTTCTAGTTGCTTTAACAATTCCTATAAGTTCCTCCACTTGTGAAAAGAGTTTTTCGGCCATGCGTAGAATAAAAACTTGGCTTCAAACTTCTATGCTGCAGGAAAGGTTCAGCAACACTTCAATATTATATATTGAAAACAAAATTTCTAAATCTATTAATACTGAAACAATTGTTAATATATTTGCACAAAAAAATAAATATATACAATTAAAATAAAAATAATTTAGTAGCTATTCAATATTTTATTTTTTTATGTTCTTATTACCTATATATATATATATATTTGGTGCCTCAGCTAGAATCAAGTAGGAGTAGCCACTNAAGCGTCGGAAGCGACTAAAAATATTTGTTTCCACTAATGAATAAGACAAAAATGTTAAGCCCCCCACAAATGAAACCAAATATATGCCAATGGTGTGGTTATGTAAAGAAATACATTGTCTGCATTGCACATATTAATGACTTCCACTACCTCTACGTCTATAGCTGCGTTATCAATAAGATGAACGCTGTCTACTTTTCTTTTTGAAATTTAACATTTAAAGGGTGGCTGGTTTTTGGTATTTATGAAACGTAAATGTATTATTATTTTTTTTTGATTTATGAATTACTTTAGTATTAAAGATGAAAAAAATTATGTTAATAAAAACGTTATTTAATTTATTTGTTCTTTTGAAAAGATGAACTTCCGGACAATAATGATTAACTGCAATAGGGATAAGAATGGAAACCTGGAGAAGAATTGATTTTATTTTATTTGTCTTTGTTTTCGAAAGGATCAAACCCGGGAAATACTGGGCAATACAGGTAGTTATCATTTAATATATATTACTGTGGTTATTGGATACTACGTAGGTATAAAATATAATACAAGTGTATCTATGTGCAAAACATGAACCAAATATTGTTTAATACTTGTAATGCCATAGACGTAGTATTATGATAAATTATTTGAGATAATATTAACATAACTTATAATGAACTAAGTTTAATTAAAATTTTAATCAAAATACGTCGATTCTAATTATCGACAAACAATGATTAGCGTCGCGATAATTTCCGACACGGTAAAATGTTTATCAACCCAATGTTATACTACTCGTATATTGCTTTAAATATTATAAAGTTTATAACATAAATTATAGAATAATAATATAACAATTTTATTACAATGATAATGCACAATATTGTAATGGAACAATAAATTTTACTGGAAAATATATTAGTGTCATCTAAACTTGGAAGTTGTATTATTTTAAACGTAACATTAATAGACAACTAGATAGACTAATAAATAGTTAACCAGGATTAAGAAAAAAAAAAAAGAGCTGATACTGAGGACGGGTGCAGTCATTGCTGTAGATGGGTACTTAGGTAAGTGGGATACATTAAGTTATTTAACCAATGATAAAACATTGCAACCAAAAAATGATTTGAAGCATTTGATGTTAATAGATTATAAATATATTTTATACAAATGTGGTAACTTGGTAGGTTGTGGTAATAGTGATAATGCTTATAACAGATGTTATCAGTAGTGTAACGGGATGGAGTGGAGACGCAAAACATAACAATTACTCGGTCCACTGATGAGATTTGTATGTCTAGTAGCTATAAATAGTTTTTTTATCAGTAGTTTCACCCGATTCAAATAAAAATGATGTAAAAAACTCGTAAAATTGAAATGTTTATAAGCAGCTCAAAAACGTATTTATAAGCTCAAATATTTTGAAAGTTTTATGATGTTTAGAAAGAACAAATTTAAGTTTGCTGTCAAAGTTTCAAGTCTTTATAATATTTTTAACTGAATTAAATTTTAAAAAAGAACTGATATTGGCGACGAGTGCGGCTACTATTGTAGGTGAGATGTTGGGAAGGTAGGATACATAAGGTTATTTCATTTATATCTGTAAGTAATGATAAACTATTACTGACGAAAGACGATTCCGAGCGCAGTTCGGTAATACATAATTTGAAGTGCCGTCATTTTTTTTGCGATTCGCATTTAAATTTGATTTAAATAACCTTATTAAAAAGGAAAAAAAGTCTGATCATTATAGACATTTCTAGGTAAGTCCAATATAAATATTATTACCGGACGCATGTAGAAACCCGGAAAATAATCATAATCATACATAACGTAAGGTTCTAGATTTTAAATCTATAAATTTAGATTATAAATTGTACGTTTTCCTATGTTTTTTTTTTTCCACTGGTGCATTTATTTAAAAAATGGAGTCAAAAATCAAAAAATTACCTTTTCAAAGTACAATCTAGTCAACTTGAGCTTCCGGAAAAAGTGTTATACATAAAAATTGGAGCAAGCTTACTAGGAAAAAACGTGTACACAGACTAGAACAATGAACAAAGAAAAAAAAAGAAATAAACAGCATTGTAAAACCAAAAGCTCCCTCGCTACGCTTGGAATCCAAAACAAAATTTAAAATAATTTAAGTAAAAGAATAATTCCCCGTTCTTTTTTTGTATTTTTCGGTTTTGCTGAATTTTTAAATTAACTACAAAAAAAAAAAAATAAAAAACTGACCTCCTTGATCACTAATTAGATTAGAAATTTAACAAAGAAAGTTTCTTGTTGTTTGTTTTTATTTTTGAACACTATTTTTGGTAAAAAACATTAGTTACAAAAATTAAAAAACAATGAAAACGGTAACGCCGCGTCACGCTGTTAATATTTTCCGTTTTACTTATAATTTTCCTTCAGGGGTTTCCGAATTATTTTGAAAACTCCTCGGAAAATCAAAAAAATGACTTCCACAGTGTACCAACTAGAGAAAATTATCTTTCAAAACAATGTTTCGTAGAAAAGTTGTTCACCACAAAAAATAAAAATACACAGTAGTAAAATCAATCGATCCCTCACTACTCTCTGGATCTAAAAACCTATCATATTCATTATGATAGCTTTATTATTATTTAACTATTACTATTTAACTTTATTAGCTTTTATTAGCTCAATTAAATATTTATATAGATTATCATCTTTCACCACTTCAAAAAAATTGTTCAAACGATGTTTTTAAGTAATTTTAAAATGAGTTGATATGTATTATATGAACTTATAGGTAGGTAATTTGTAAAATTACGTTCCAATCGATTAAAGTAGATAACTGAATTCGTTAATTATAAGATTTCGGTGATGAGTATTTTGAATTCCAAGAGTAGGTTGTTCCGGAAACGAATAATTAGTCCATTTATGGGTAGTTTCTAAAATAAATCGTGAATACCTCGATATTATAATTTTTCGAAGAAGCTCAACTGCTAAAACCTGTAAATTTAGTTTTAATAAAATACTTTTAAATAATAATTTTATAGACGAAATGTAATTTTTAAAGAGAACTGGCGGAAACCAGTGCCATGTTATTTGAAGAAGAGATAAGTGACGGAAGAAGGTTGAATAAATAAATGAACACAGAAATACAATGGTTTTTGGTGATTTTATAGCTAAAAATTGAAATACCAGAATAGTCGCTTAGTGGCATTTTTAATAGTTTTAAAATAATTATAGATATTGGACTGGTCATATTAGAGATTTTCCGAGCGAAAATCTTATCCGTTAGGTAGGTATACCCGAATTCAGTGTCGAAACACAGCTATTACCAGAGTAATGATTATCGTAACTACTTGAAATGTATTATTCTCGTAATAATGTTTAATAACGTGATTTTTACATGATTCAAAGTACAATATTTCGTCTGTGTTCTCTTAAGAATGTTGTTTTTTTTTTTTTAATAATAATATAAAAAAACGAGTAAGTGTTAGTTAATGGTATTTTATGGTATTTTGTTAAAAGAAAATTACTTATATAAAATTAGAGATAATCGTATAAAAAAAAATATTGATGAGAAATATCAGTGTTTATGTCCTTACCCGGTGTTGTAACGAATTAGGCGAAGACTCGTTGAACTCAACGACGGCCTGTAAGCTGGCGGGTGTCGAATGACTCTTGGTCAGCTCGGACGTGCTGCTCGAACTGATTTGTTGGCTGTTGGCCGGAGAATATTTCGCCCGGCCGTTCAATTGGTCGCACACCACGTACCGGTCGAGTATGAAACGTTTCTTATTGGATCGGGGCTGTAAAATTTTCGAGTGCGATAGCAGCGGCGTTTCCATGCTCTTGGTGGAGTATCCGGGCGACGAGTTCACGCTGTAGGAATCGCTCCAATGGCCGCTATCCTGTTGTACAACAAAAGTATTATAAAATATAACTCTACAAACGTTAAAATTCGTTTGAATATAAATAAATCATTTATACGACACGAGATCGATTTTTAGCCAGAAAAACGTACAATGGATTCATAACTTTGTTTTTGGTTGCCCATAGCCAGCAGCCGCGTGGTTCACCGAATAGGTCCAACTATATGAATTTTATTTTAAGCCGTTATATCGCAGGGGAAGCGGGGTGGGGGATATTTTGATCAACTTTTGTAATTTATATTGTTTTGTGATAAAAAAAAAATTGAGTTTATATGGTATTTTTTTCATAAGAATTTTAATATCAAGTTTTGACAATTGTAAATATTACTGCCTTTTAAAACACGTTTAATAAAACTTCATTCCGAATCGTTTTTCATTAGCAATGGTTTGTCGTTGCGTACAAATATAAATTAAATTCATAAATTCCCCTCTACATCCTACTTTCCAAATTTTCACCTATAACAGTGGTTCATCCGTCGTACAAAGTATGTCCGTATTTTTAACATTTTTTTTTTTTTGTTCACAAAACAAGTGTATAATTTATTACTATAGTAGTGTTTTTAGATTATCTCATTTAATTTTTGGATGAATTTTGAATAATCATAAGTTTTGGAATAATACTAAAACACTATTCTGTTTAATACTTCTTTTTTTTTTTTTTTTGTAAACTAAATTAGAATATTTTTAAGTTAATGAAAATAAAAGGTTGATACGTCAAAATGTTGAGAAGAATAAATTCAAAAGTTCTCAAATTTTTCGAAAATAATCAAATAAAAATTTGTTTTTTAAATTTTTTTTCCTGTAGAATACCTGTAGAACACATATATATATATATATTCTACAAGTATTCCAAATATATATTTGTATATAATGTAAATTAGGGAGAACTAGTGGAACAGAAATTATACAAATATGGTCAGGAATTCACAGGAATTGAGAAATAATTACTAATACAAAAATAAATTGCAAAATTAAAATTAGATACACTGGTAAGTATTGAGTTGGATAGTTAAACCTTAAGTAGGTATAATATTAATTTAGTCATATTGTATAGTGATTAAATCCTGCTTATATCTCACCTGTCGATTGGGAGACATTGTTGTGATCGGTGTCATCATTTCGTAACTCTCGTGACTACCACCATCCAATGGTTCAGAAATGCATTTGATTGGTGGAGGCACTTTGAACCGCCTGGTACGTAGCTGTGGTTGTTGTTGTTGTTGTTGTTGTTGTTGTGGTTGTTGTTGTTGTTGTTGTAATTGTGGTTGTGGTTGTTGTACTTGTGGTTGTGGTTGTTGTACTTGTGGTTGTACTTGTTGGTGCTGCAAAAGTTGTTGTTGAACCGCAACCGTGGTATCCCTTGTCACTACGTCCTTTACTAGATAATCTTCGACGAACCCTCTTATAGTCTGCCGGTCGACCGGTGGTTCATTGGCGTTGTGATAAGCGCGCGGCGGAGGAGGTAACTTATACTGAATGGGGCGTGGACCAATTTCTGGTGGTCCTGGATTTCGCCGTACCGGAATTGAAGGTGCCATTTTTGTTGGGGTTAATGGGTGTATCTGCAACAAAAACGATATCAATCAAATTATTGAACAATTATAAACGATTTTGTAGTAAACGGTTCTTAGTGGATGGAAAACCATTCAGTTTGTTTCATAATTAGTGATTACACAATTATATATTCGACATGACAACATGATACTTATATAGTACATTTTATAGTTTATAATAAATAATTTTTCACCTGATTTTCTTCGAAAAATGTCGTTTAAATCACGTATACCGCTTTAATAATATAAGCATGCTTATTCTCTTTAGAGAACGTGATACTACAAATATATTATAAGAGGTTAAATATAGACAATTCTCTGAGTATTAAAAAAAATCACATAGAAATTGATCAATTCAAAAATATTCAAATTAATTATAAAAATAAATGTGGTTGAGAACCACTGATCTAGATAAGACAAAACATAAAAATAAACCTATCCAGATAAAACATAACACTGACGTTATAATCTGAAAAAGTGTTAAAAAAAATGTATAGACTAAGTGATAAAAGAAATTGTGTTCATGCATGCCATCCAACCGTGTTTGTTTCACTATTATATTATAATGGTTTATGGGTAAACAATTTTGTCAAAAGTTTCCACGTGACCGATGACGTGCGACGGTTACCTATAGAACGCACGTGTCTATATCGGGAAAGGTTATGTTAAGTCGAGATTTGAGTACATTTTTGGCCATCATTATCCAGTGTAATGTGTATATATAAGTAGATACGAAGTTTTCGTCTATATATAAGGTTCTTAGTCTTTTTTCTGGATATTAAATAGAACCTTTAACCATGTTCACCATTACTCTGTATTTAAACTCATCATAATATTAACAATAAAATTGATTTTCAAATAGTTAACCACGTTTTTAAACTGCAGTTTATGAGTTAAAACGGTTTAGTTTGTAGGTAGAGTAATATTATGGGGATTACATTTAACATCCTTCCCTACTCACCAGGTGTATTTTAAATAAGCCATTAAACACTGTTAATGCGATATTATAGTGTTACGCGTTTCAAAATAATTTGTAAATAACTTTTTTATTTTCGAATTTAAAAATTACATCTTGTTGAAAGGTTGATGTTATTGTCGCCAATACCTAAAATAGTTAATGTTCGGCAATCGTTTTCCGGATACAAAAAATACGCTTTGGTCGCATTGAAATATTATATTATCTCTAGATTCCAGTATTTTTTACTGCTACTATGTTCAATGGTTTACTCAGCTAAAAGCCGTTTTGATTTTTCGTATAATTTTTATAAGTTTAATCTTTATATTGCCATTTATATCTCCATATTGCCATTGGACTCTAACTGTAGCGGATTTCTAACATTTTTCTGAGAGGATTTCTGAAAAATCTTATGTATTTAAATGATATCTTTAATAATAAATGCCTCTTTTTTGAGCGTTTTATTGAAATTATATCAGTGTCTTGGGGGGGGGGGCGTCTAGATCCCCTGGATCGCCCGTAAATCCGCCATTAGGACCGGTATCCCTATTTTGTAGTGGGCTATTATTCGTATAAAATTAATATACGAGTATATTACATTATTTTAAGCAAATAATATGTTTCAAGTACGTACTCCATATTAAGTATTCTTCTTATATGTTATTATATCAATGGAGTTTTTATCAGCTTACTCTGAAACGTGTAAGTATTGGCTTTATTATTATATAAAGTCAATGCGTATATGTATACCTACACGGCTGTACCTTCCGATTTGCACTGAAACCCACCAAGGGGTCGGTTTTCCGTTTTTAAAAATCTTAATACCATAATGTATAATAATATTATAGTGTTGGTATATAATATGGATTGATATCATAACGTATTACGACGTTTCGGAGAATAAATTTGTTAAAAAAAATCTCATAATTTACTATATAGGGATTTAAAACGCTCGTCACGTTATAACTTTGACATATTATATGTCAAAGTTATAAATAGTCATCAATCATATAATAATGCGGTGTTTTCAACGCCGGTGCGGAATGTATAAGATTTCTTAAAAAAACAATTTGTTAAAGTTATATTTTTAAAAATGCTTGTATTATTATAATAATATAATAAAAGGTAGTAGTGACTAGTGGTTTGGTTTTGTAACCATTATTAAAAACCTCACTATCACCTTATCAATTGTTATCACCTTGGGTACAAAATTGTTTACCGGCGATCACATAAATTAGAAACCATGATTTATTTGAAAAATTATAGATTTGTACACTACAACAAACATAATATTAATTATTAATTAATATTATATATAATATTGTTAATATTACTAATTAATTAATTTTCAGTTTGGATTCTAATCATATGTTGTGAAAGATAACAAAAACGCTATATTATAAGATATCGACAACAGATTACTTCTCAAGTGTTTTGTCTGGATAAGATAAGGTGTAAGGTTGAATAATAAAAAAGAAAAGTTTGCTATTGTTTTTAGTTAGAATAAAATATCATTTTAACATTAAATACTTATTTTTTTTTTTAATGATGACATTACATTGATTGGTGTTCATTATATTTTGATATTAATGTTTAAATAATGTCATTTGGCCACTGTTTTGAAGTTTAAATGATCATCACAACTTTATAATTATGTAAATAAATATGTATGATGAAAAAAACAAAAAAACAAAAAAATACTGATATTTTACTGCTTTGTTGGAAATCGAACGATATGTTAACACCTTAACACCTAATCTATTAAGCTACCTGTCATCTTGCATAGATGTATCGTTTACGAGTCAGAGGGCCAATTTTGTAGTGAAGAGGGGGAAAATTAAAAAAGTAAATTCATTCTTTTTATAGCATTTTAACAACCAAAAATGTCATCAAACAATTTTGAACGTCCTTCCCTCAAAATGTATTTTCAGATATTTAGCACTGAAGAATATAACCACCCCTAGGGTACAATTAGGGCCATTGCGTATGAATTGCTATTGTCCAATTACTTCCACATCGATTATTGCATATTGGAGGAGATTTCATTAAAAAATGGGGAGGGAGGATCACGTAATAAAAATAAGAACTGAGTTCAAGTTTATTTCTTGAAAATTAAACGCCTTCATGTCCAGTTCACATAAATTGAACGGGTTCTTTCCCACCATTAGTAGAAAAATATATTATAGTGATTAATAACATTTACTAAACAATACTTAATAATAAAGACACCCATCTCCTAATCTTCCAAAAATGTCAGAGGTTATTAGCATAACACAAGCCTTTGACTGATGGTTGAGGGACAATATTAACATTACAATAGCTGGGTTTCGTGAGATTGTTAGACTACTCTACGGTACGGAAACCTAAACAAGGAACAAATAGTTACAAATGATTTATAATAAAAACCGCTTTCACGTTTTAAATTTTAATTTAAAATCAAAAAAAGCGGATATGCTTCGTACGACGGGTAGGTCACTATTGTAGGTGAGAATTTGGGAAAGTAAGATATAGAGAGAAATTCATTTGCAATGATTAAACATCGTCAACGAAAAACGATTCTGAGTGTAGTTTGGTTATAAATGTTTTAAAAGGTCATAATATTTACGATTTTCGTCAAATTCCTTGTAAAAACAATTCTACATTACACTCATTTTTTTTTTTTTTAAATGCAAAATAGGACTTATAATGAACCTCCCTTTAAAAAAGCATTTTTATTTGTTCAAATAATTTTATCAGCAGAGTACTTACCGAATAAAAATGACGTAAAAATTTCACAAAATGAAAATATCTAAAAAGATCAAAAATGGCTAAATATTTTGAAAATTATACCACGTTTAGAAAAGATAAATATCAATATTCAGTGCTAATTGCAAGTTTCTAGGAATATTTTGAAATGAATCACAATAGAAAACAAAGAAAATAATAAATTTCGTAAATTTGTCCCGTTTTTTCTGAGTTTTTTCATTTATTATGAAAACTATTTGAAAAATCAAAAATATCATTCTTAACGTACCAAGTAGATAATATTTACTTTCAGAAAATGACTTACACTCCTACACTTGGTAAATTGGAGCTACATTTCCGGCGGAAAAGTTGTTCACAGAATAAAAACAAAAAAGGCGAAAAAATAAATATCATTGTAAAACCAATAAATTCCTTGCTACACTTAAAAACTAAAACTACATTTGTTATGTAAAATGAAAATTTATATAAATCTTTCCTAAGATCCTTTAGTTTGGAAATGCGGTGTAATTATTTAGGTTGTGTTGATTTCGCACGCTAGTCTTTCTGATTTATTGTTCTCGCAGTTTGTATAAAGATCTAATACTAGAAATATTTGATCAATTAACCACTTAGGTCTCTTTAAAATCCTTTGATTTGTCACTTTTCATTTCTTGCATATACTAAAAATCACCTCAGTCAATTCAAAATATGGTGACGAAGAGATCTCTTTAATTTTTAAAATATTATAATATTTGTTGACTTGTCTTTAGATAGTTTAAAGTTCTACTGTGGAAAATAAAAATTATAATGAAAACGACAAATTAGATTAAATATTTAGTTTTCTTCTATTATCATCACAGATAATAGTATAATATCTAAATAATATTATGTTTAAATTTAATTCTTTTCAATGATTTTTGTTTTAAAAACAAATGGAGGTTAAGGGAGCGAAAATATTCGCGGTAAAAACTACGTATAAACATTGCGTCGTTATGAGAATCATGACATTTTGAAAAATATGACTAATAGTAAAGGTTGAAGCCTAATTTAAGATACTTTTATAAGAGTAAAACAAACTTTAGCGTTGCGACATTTGAAGTAGACATGATTCATTATTTTTAATAATTATGACGTAAACAAGGTTTAGTTCGGTGATTTTTTTTATATTATACATTTTTTAGGTACACGAAACTATAAAAATAATAAGAATTTTCTTGGGCGAAATTTTATTTTTGTCCACCTCAGTGTAAAAGCGATTTTTTTTTCACCACTTTTTTTCACGTAATACATTTATACTTGTCTACAAATAATATATAGGTAGCTAGTAGGATTTTGTTCCTCCACTTTAATGAGCTGATATTCAAAGTGCTACCCACCAAATACTGAAATCATGTGATTGTTAAAGTCTTTTAGTCTATAGGTATAAAATAATAAATTCTAGTTATCGTAAAATAATACACCGTCGAAAATTTGGTATAATACTTATATTTTTAAAGTTACTCAATACAAGGTCAAACGAATCGAAAGGAATATGGTTATAGGCCGGTAAAAAAGTTCTTATAAACTTTTACTCTGTCAGCGTGAAGTTAAAGACACGCAATTTAAATTGCCGGCCGGCGAAAATAAACTCCAACAAGTTTTGCAGAAAGTTATCTAACTGCAATTTGTTAAAACAAGTTACCTACCGAGTTCTTTGTTTTATTTTTAGTTTTTATTATTTCTGTTGAAGTCACACAGCCAACAGTTTAAGATGTTTTCGAATAATTATCGCGTCTCTAAGAGAATACCGTCAATATATGCCAGGTACTTGTCAACAATAATAAATACGATTGCAATTTGCAATTTACGATTACCCATTCACTCACAGTTAAGGTATATTTACACACAGCAGTGACGTGACCGTGCCGTGAACGTTCCGGGATTCCACCGGCCGTGATTTCTATTTACACTGATCAGCGTTTCATCCGACGTTGTGTTTAAGTGCGTGTTGTGGCTAAAACTGGGAAAAGTCAATACTTAACTAAAAATCACGGCCGCGAAACGAGAAAAATATCGTCCGAAAGAAATCTCGCTATCACGGTGATGGCGACAGCACTGCTTACAACGGTACGGGTCACGCGCCGCACGAGTGGGAACAACAAGTTTATCGTTCCTTTAAGTACATTATTAAGCTCTCCGGCGGAATCACGTAACGGCCACGCCACTGTTGTGTGTAAATAGATCTGTATTGTACCCGTCTTAGTTTGTTTTTATTGATTTACCAGTGTATTCGGAAAATCATAATTATTCATACTCGTAATATGTTTACGGGGAAATCCATTTATTACGACGCAGCAATTTTCCCGGAGGAGACTTACCCACCATAAAATACAAGAATACGTTGCTTTGAGTGTTCAAAAACTAAACTCCTTGAACCTCCTAAACACAGATTCGAATATTTTTCTAATGGTTTTGACGTGTTAAATTAACGCTTATATTGGATTTGATTGCTTAACTGTATTTTATCGATTTTTTAGAAAATTATAATTATACTGTTACAAGATACTACATGTGACAGTTTTAGATTCTGAGTTGAGCGAAGAAGCTTATGGTTTCAAAAATATGTTTATTTTTGTTTTTTTTTTTATCTATGCGCAGTTTTTCTCACAAGACTTGCTCAGATTTTTAAGTGTGGTGCCTTTTCTGAAACGATATCGGTGTGGGGAGGTACTTTAAACAGATTGTTTTTCGATTAACTCAACAAATATGAAAAACCGAAAAAAAAAATCGTTGGAAAAACAGAAAAATTGGAATAGTAAACAAATATTAATAAAGATAATAAAATATATGACTATTTAATTATTTTTCCATAATGTGACATATATATATTGTTGACATCACTGAATTCCACATAGAATCGTTTTTTCATTAGCAATGGTTAATCGTTGCTTACAGGTATACATTAAGTTGTTTATAACAATGGATGCACCCGTCCTTATTATCCTAGGACGTATTTTTGAATTCAATTCATAAAAGACCTAACTTCTTTCTTGCATTTGAGTTGGATGTCATCAATACAATTTCGCCAAAATCACTCTCTTGTACGATGAAAAATATGGCTGTATACTCGTTCAAAACGATTTAACTTTTTTTTTCTTTGCATCTATAAATAAGGACCACCCTAGTGTATATTAATCAAAGGCATAAGGAGTAAAGGTGAAAAATAGAAAATACTGTTAAAATAAAAATTTGAGAATCAATAATATTAAAAAAAAAAGAAATCGGAAATTAAAATAACTCAGGATTCAGAAGCCTCCCAGAAAATTTCTGATTTATGATAGATAAATCAACCCGTAGAATAAATTATTACAACTATAATGATGAGTAACTATATTTTGTTTATTAGAATAGTAACAGTTGTCGTTGTCGTGTAATCGCGCATTTTGAACTAACGGTGAAATAATTTGTATCTCGATTCGATACGTTTTTGCTAATAACTATTAATACATGTCAACGGCAGACATCGTAGACGAATAACTCGCCGCATTTGTCTGGAACGCTAATCTTCACGGTCAACTTAACACCGTCGCCGCCAGCGTATCAAAGTCACGTTCGCCAAACACCGGACAGTATAATATATTTCACAGCATCAAATCAATGTCGAACTGTCGACGTACCCACCTGAATATTTGTTTTCGGTTCAAACTAATTGATATTTCCACAATGACATTCTTTGTTGTACGATCAAATGTTATTAACAAAAAAAAAATAACAATAAAAAAACAACGTTTAACTGAGGCCTCAACACACACGGACCACACATGAATTATTATTATTTTGTGGTTATGATGTGATTGTTCTGTAACCGAAATCAACCACTTTTGAACCACGTTTTTTCGGTTGTTAGAACCGACGACGATAATGTAACCACATCAAAACTGAACTAATGACGATAAACAAAAACAACAGATAACAGTAATGAAAACAGCGATGGGGTAATAAGATGATAATAATAAACAACATTTTATTCTGGTGGTGAGTGGTCGGAAAGTATAACTACTTTCCGCACAGTGTGTGTTACACTCGATCACCGATGATCATAATTTTTAAGGATATATCGTCGACAAGTTACGACTGTTGTCGGAACTGACATCAGAAAGTTGTCCGTCTAAATTAGGTTTCGTTTTTCATATTATTTTATAAATTATTAAAACATCAACCACTAGGGACCACTGTTTAAAAAATATTTCTTCTTAGAATAGTAGCGATAAAGAAACTATACGTTTTCCTAATAGATATGTTTTTTTTTTGGGCGAAGCTTTTTTTTGGTTATTAAAAATATTCGAAATTGTGGACGCGACACCTTAAAAAAAGGGAAAAATGTTTTCACCGTAGTGGTATTATTATTTGAAATGTTGTTTTAGATTCCCAAGAGTTTTCCTAAAAAAATATAAAAAAAAGAAATAACGATACATCGGTTTTATTTTTATTGATTTCTGTTTTTTTTTTGGCTACAAGTGGACATACACGACTAATACAACCTTACCAGTTTACCGCGCTCTGTCTAGAATCGTTTTTTCGATGATTTAACGTTGCTTTCAGTGTACAAACGAAATTTCTCTGCATTCTATGTATTTTCTGCGTTTCACTTATAAATTTGGATTACTCATGATTGTATCAATTATGTCCTGTGTCCCCCCTTCTAAAATTGAAAAAAAACCGGTAAACTTATAACATTAATTATTTACCTCATGGTATGTCTTATATTATTTGAACGCCTGTTTAAGCGTTTAATAGTCAAATGAATACATAAATATAATAAATATGATACACGTGTATTTTTTTTTTTTAATGCATAATTCTGTGATTTAATTTCTTCTTTTTATTTTTAATTATATTTGGATCAGTTTGTTGCAGCTCTCCTTGCCTCTCTGTTATGGCTCTATTCTTTTAGATTCATCATAGTTTGAGTCATAAAGGTATTTTATCTTTTGTCTTCATTTTCCCACGCATTATTTTACACCTTCTTCGATATTGTTTTTTAAATTGAATAGCCTTAGTGTATATTTTATCATATTATTATCTCTTCTGGATTGAATACATATCATAAGTCGTCGTTTTTCTTCTATTCTGTTTAAAACCTCTTCATTTTTAACTTTTCGTTCCGTGATATTTTTAGTATCTATTTAAATTACCACATCTCGAAAGCTTCCTCAAAAGTTTCATTTTTTTTAACTGAGCTATTTGTCCAAGTTTCATTACCAATTTAATTTAGATTCTGTTACATAATCCGGTATTATTTGGTTATTTATATTGTATCGAGTGTTATACTGATATAAAATATGGATGGGTATCTCTATGCAACAAATACCAATTAAAAAATTCCGCATAATATATTTTATGAAAAAAATATATAAATTGTAAATATCATCTGTGCTTGTGTCATATAAATTTAACGAAACGTTGTTAAAAACAAAATTTTAAAAAAATACTTATTTTTTTGTTATAAATGTATATTAAAACTAGATAACTGCTGGCTATACATATACCTAATGTCTTTCTTTATTTGGAAAATACGATTTGAAATAACGCCAAATTAAAGTTTTTGTTTTGTATGTATCTATATATTTCATATAATACCTACTATATTATATATTGTTTTCGTTCGCTATACTGTTCAAGAAATCAGAGGGTACTATATTATATTTTATACATTTTGTTTTTTTAAATTTTTTTTTCCAACAAAATACATCATATAATATTATTATAAATCATTGGCGATTTATTACTTTTGGACTGTACTCGAAATTTTATAAAAATGGGTTTTTGATTTAGCCTTCGCAAACCACCGAAATGTTATTAAATAATATTATCATTGTCTGTGTGTAAATACGCAACTTTATAACAATAATAATAATATTACGGGTGTCTCATACTGAAGATATTATTAATAATGCGTCCGGGTGGCCGAATAACAATAATATATAGATAATAGATATTTGTCCTAAAACAATAATATAATTCATTAAATCCGCATGGGACACCCTATACAATAATAATACACACATGTAATAACTATTAACGCACGTTTTCCGATAGGTAGGTAATTTGAATATGTATTGAAGTTTACAAATTTATATTTATTCGTTGTTAAAAAAAAAAAATAATAATAGTAATACGAATTCTAATCTCCAAGTGTCACAAATTATTTATTATTGTAGTGTATATTAAAGATAATATAATTTGTAGGCAATATTTAATATAATTTTAATAAAAAGTGAAACGAATAACGATAATTCACGTTAAATAACATTTAATAATATAGTTATGCAATATTATTATTATGACGTTCTTGGTGAAATCAAAATCAAATTTTACGTATTGTAATTAAACACGGAATGCGGAATTTCTAGATGGATCGAGAGTCAGATTGTAGACTATGAGCACCTGACAGTGTCAGGGAGAATGGGAGGATTGAGTGTTTGACGGCCTTATTGGCTAATAACTCCACGAAGAAGAATAATTATAAAGCACGTACATTATACAATTGTAATTCTATTAATATCCAATAATTTTGTAGCTCCGACGTTTTTGTAGTTTTTAAATGAAATATGTTTTCAATGATATTATATTGTAGACAATATACCTATGAATTATAGATATTTAAAATCTAAATTAGTGGAATTATTTAACAATTTATTACCTACTGGATATTACCTATATTCGTATAATTATAACTATAAGCTAGAGAAGCTCAAAAGTTCAACCGTGGTTTATACTCGAATAAAGTTTCAACAGACCAAACAAATAATAACTAACAATATAGAAACTGACGTATATTATTCATTTATAGAAGATCGTTGTTATACTGCAGGAAGATAAATTAACCAAAAATCTTTTCAAAAATAAAAGGATCATTTGGACGGTTGGGAGTCGGGTCACATTTTATCTACCTGCTTCGTAAATAATAATTTTGTACATTTTATTACCCGGGTATTGGGCCACAAATAAAAGGTATATTTTTAAAGAGTACCCGGAGATTAAGCCACAAAAGTATAACACAAAAATATGTAATTTTAAATACATTAAAATATAATACCTAATATAAAATACAATACAAAACTAATCAAATAATTATTAATTTTTTTTTTTTAAAATAATATGATACAGATTGCTTTGCACAGTACTCAAAATTGCCGTGAACATAAATCAATTATAACGAATATATGAAATTAAAATTTATAACAGTGAAAAAAATAATAATATGGTTTAAAATAGGTTAAAATAGTGGTTTTCCTTTTGTTAAATCTAAAGTGTATTAAAATATAGTGATCGAATTATCTGATTCAATAAAAAAAATCGTTTAAAATAGTGGCCCAATTACAGGGTCTACCTGCTACAAAAAAAACAAAAATTTATAGCCCCAATCACCGTATACCTTTTTAAAAAAAATGTTCATTGTTGCTTATTTCCCGGATGCTCGATCATTTTAGGCAATAAAAAAAAATTGGTAAATATCTAAGTAAATAAGACGAATTACGATGATAATTTAGAATCAACATTTTGTTTGACGGAGAAAAAACTCGACGAAATAGTTTTTAGATAATTTTGAGAATATTTATATAAAGGATTTTATTGAGTAAGTATCTGCTGTTGTAAATAATACTATTTAATAATATTATAATATTATACAGATAGATCTTTCTGGCCTTGTATTACACACAAGTGTTTAATTACGTGTCATACTTTATTTAATTGGTACAATTATTAAAGGTGTTAGTGATTATGATTGTACTACATTATTGCTGAAGTCGTTCAAATAGACAAATAATTCCTATGAGTGCTACCGACAAAATCGTACAACGTGGAATTTACTAGCTATAAACAATAAGTTAAACTAAATAAACCATTTATAAAATTCACGTATGTATTTCGCAATAACTCGAATTGACCGAATTTAATTAATTTTCAAAAAAATTATGATATTTTCAAATTTTATATCAGTGTAATTCCATATGTCCACATGCTCACATTGTGTTAGGTATACAATTGTAGCAAAATATGTAAAACCTAATCGTTTATGAGTATAAAAAAGTAAATTATTATTAAATTCTATTTAAAAACACCGTCTTCCGACAAATCGTATTTTTATATCTACTATTCACTATACAGTACATTTATTTTTAGATATGAATAAAGAATAATAAATAGAAATAATAGAAAAATAACATAATATTACATTTATAATAAGTTAAACGTACAAATATACTATATTCAATTTAAATGTATACAATGTTGGAAAAAATTAAAACAGTTAGAGCACCGAACGGAATCTGATTTCCACATATTTCTGGAGAGGTGGCCATGAGTTTGGTCTAGTAGTATTGATGTCCCGCAGAAGTAGACGAGGCTAAATTATATTGAGATTGGATGTTGGAAGCCGAATCATATTGAGATTGAATGGCAGAATCTGAATCGTATTGCATGTTAGTGGTGTCTGCAGTTAATTCGGGGGTGATGAATTGGGATTGATATTCGGTATTTTCCATAGGCAAAATTGCGAATCTATTCTGTCCAATCGGGTTGACATTGTATTTTGGAGTTTTTAAAACGGTCGGCACCGAATCGTCCGCAAGATGGGTTTCGAATAAAGCAGCTGATGAGAAACCGATGTTTTGTAACATTTGCTTAGATACGACCGGGCGACGAGCAGCGTTCAATGATTTTGATTCTTTGGCTAATCTGATTTTTAACAAAGGAGTGGAGGCCATAGGAGCAGCGGTAATGAAGGGGTTATTTTCGATTTCGGCAGTGCGCAGAATCGGTGCTGGAGATATGGGTTCGTACTCGGAAGGTGTTTGTAATCTCAATTCGGCTGGCAGTAATTCGATGGACTTGGCAGGAGCAGCCGGAGCGTATTGAGAAAATGATGTATCTAGTTTATCTGTCATCATCACTTTACCATCAAACGGTTGATTCGAAAAGGTGGACAATGGCATTTTGTACGATGTAATTGGATCAGAGTACTGATTTGAAATGTCAATTGAAGGACTTTTTAATGTAGTCGTAGCCATTTTGTTATAGATTAAAGGGGAGCTATACGAAAGACCGTTTGATGGAAAAGTTGCAAGTTTGGTCTGCTCGATCGGACTGTCATCGTATTTTATGTTATCAGTTTCCTGAGTGATCGGCATCGGGGCATTCGAAAAACGGGATTCCCATAGTGCTGGAGATTCAGATCCAAAATCTGTCTTTTGTAACATTTGCGTGGGCAATAGCGAAGGACTAGCGATGTTCAACATTGCAGGTTTGTCAGGTAATCGAGTTTGCAACATTGAATCGGCCATAGGAGCGGTGGAAATAAAGTAGGCAGGTTTAATATTGATAGCGCTGAGAATCGGTGCTGGGGATACGGGCTCATATTCAGTCGGTGATCTTATATCGGAAGGTATTGATTTTATGGAATGTGAAACTTCCGGTTCAAATGCGAAATCGGCTTTTTGTAACATTTGTGTAGGCAAAGAACGACCGATGTTTAATAGTGTAGGTTCATTGGCTAATCGAGTTTGCGACATTGGATCGGCCATAGAAGTGGCGGAATTGAAATAAACAGGTTCAATTTCGACAGTGCTCAAGTTCGCTGGTAACGATTCAGAAGACGCTTGGATTTCGTCCACTAATTGTGTTTTCAACATAGGGGTATTTGTAAGTATATCGGAAGGCCCTAATTCGTCGACAATCGAAATTGGTGCTGGAGTCATGATAAACTGTGAGTGATGCTGGAATTTGGGTGAGAACGAAATGACAGGTTCGATGGAGTCGGCGGTCTTTGAAGCCATGACTACCGGTTCACGATTTACTTGTGCACCTAAATCTGTTTGTGGGCTAGATTTGAACGCATTCATCTGTATTTGTTTGCCCACGTAGTCACGGTTTTCGGCAGAGATTGGTTTTTTCAAATTGCCGGTAGTCTGCAGGTTGTCCATGGAATACGCATATTTGTGCGGAACCTCGTTTCCCGATACGACCAAGCAGCTCGTGACCAATAAGAAAAATATCTATACAAGTAATACACAGAGTTATATTTTAACAAATTTATTTTTAAGATATATAGACATATTAAACAATGTACGGTACTTAAAGGAAGATGCAACAAGACAATATTAGTGAGAGTGTGAAAGTAAGAGAAAAAAAAAACATAATTTAGACCAAATCTCTTGAACTCAATATCGTCTTGTTGATCGATAGGCCGGGGATTAGGACTTAGGAGGTGTTGTCTAATAATTAATACTGTTTATAGGTACAATGAGGTAAAAGACACTGCTAAGCCCTGTTAGCTAATTTATTAAAGATATAAACAAAGTGAGCATTTAGTAAAAATTAGAAAATAAAAAAAAACTATTTAAATTATAATTGATGACTTTTGAGTGACTTAATTTTTTCAGTTTTGATTATTCTCTGTACTTCTTTATGTAATATAACAACTAACTTTAACTATCGAACTTTGAACTTTAAATTTAGCTTTTATGGCAGAGTTATAAATTAAAGTATTGAAAAAATAGAATTTTTAATGTTCCTTCAAATATCTATTGAACAAAATCATGTTTTCCTGTGTTTTTGAAACTTTAAAAACAATAAAATACAATTCTTGTCTTTTTGTAAACTTCAATATTTTGTCATTATAATAATTATATACAATTTAGAAATGAAACTATTAAATGTAAAAAATACAGGTACTCGTTCAATACGCTCAATATCTAATGTGTATACCTACCTGAATTAACTTTATTGTCAAAACAATAAAGTTCAACAAATTAAGAATTAAGCTTACACAACAAAAATTAATTAACTATAAATAATTTGTGTCGGCTTATCATTTAAAATGAAGAAATATGTGTAAGTTTTTTTTAAAAAAAAACGTGATTTATTACTTAATGAACAAGCATTTACCAAAATTAAAAACCAAACAATTTGTGCCGGTGGATTGAATGAAGTTCTTAAAAATAGTAGAAAACGAGATTCAAAAAAAAATGTAACAAAGTAGAAATATCGCATTATGAACGTAAGACAATGCACGGTATATTGAACGAGTACCAAAATACAAATAGTTATAATATATGTTTTATACATTTTGTTAAGTAAAAAAAAAAAAAAAATAAATGTGAATAATTAAATATGTATTTAGCAACTATAATATTATTATCAGTATAAACTAATAAAAACTAAGTTATCTTTTCTTGTATCTGATACCTATGTACAAAAGTATTTTAAATTTGGATAGGTTTTTATTATTATTTGTGTAACCGTATTTTACTTACTTGTATAGAATTCATTGTTGGTTTCGATGTTGTTCGTAAAATTTAAAATAAAACTATTACAATACAATATGATGTTTAGTATTTGTTGGGTAGACACAATTATATAGTTCGGTTGACCTATTGCAAACCAAACACGCGTAGTATATGTTCGGGAAATCTATAGACGGTGCTTATATATGATGGAAAGTACCTTTACCTTCTGTGAAACCGTCAAACGATCATCTATGACGTTTTTCGGTGATTTCAAAAATAGTATGACAACGACCTTGTTGTTCGTAGGTCTTGGTTATTGATGATACCATAGATTACAATAATAATATAACGCTAATGGTAACGAAACAGCCGGTTCCATCATTATCACCAAGTATGAATATTGTTTTTATACTTAATAACAATTCCACTACAATTTCAGATTTTCGAGGTACACTACCTACTGGCTATTGCACTACAATAATAATATAATGAATGCATTCCAAATTGGACGTACATTGATTATAATATGCATTTGTAGTTAATAGTTATATACGAGCATAAAATAATCTATAAACTAAAATTGTTGTACTATTTCAATCGCATACTATTATAATTATTGGTATTACAATTAAATACAATTTCCTTTTTTATTCAATTTTTCAGATTACGTCCCATGAAGATCTGAAAAATGCAATAACTTTTATTTTGTTTAGGTTTTTTTTACAAGTTGTATAGATTTTGATACAAAATTTCGGCGTTACAGAAGTTTACTAATTTTGGTTAATTTTTTAAATTGATAAAGTTAAACATAATTTAAATTGTCTTATTCATCGCCACTATTAAACATAATATCAATTGATTAACTAATTAGATATACCAACAATAATTGTAATGTTGGATTAATTGTTTTTATCTACATCTTTATCTTTGTATAGATATTATATTTTGAAATATTTTATGCAACACTGAATATTTCTACTATATGCTTTGAATAAAAATATGCTTGTATATAATTCGGTACCTATACAACAATGCTACGTAATAACTCAATTTTGTTAGTTTTAAAACTATAGAAATAATTTGTGGGAGTATTTGCAGGTACCTATATGCCGGGGCATTCAGGAAACATCGGAATATTTACGACCTTTTTCTTTAACAATATTGATTTAGAAACTGGATTTATGGCGGTAGATATCCTTTTTCATTTAGAATCATGCGATAAAAGTTTTATACCGATTATAAACAAAAATTATAAAAATTTCCTTAATAAAAGTAAAACATACCTAAGCCCTACAAATTATTAATTACAAATGCTTGAAAAAGTATATTTCTATAACAAAAATCAGACCAAAACGAAATATGCGCACTTTTTGGCACATTTATCAGCATTTTATAATTTATTTCGAATTACAGTATTTATAAACCTAGATGTTTTCTTGAAATATTTTTATTATATTTTATTAATCTTTTACCAAAAATAAAAATTCTTAGTCGTAATAAATAATGATAATAAATAAAATCTGTAAACCTTCAAAGTATAAATTAATTAAACAGTATAATAGATGTATGTTTTAGAACGTCGTAAATTTATATTCAAAATTAAGTTTTCTTAAATTTTATAATAATAAAGCAAAAATAAACAGCCGATGGGTGCGCTACTATTGTAAGAAAGAAGCTGGGAAGATAGGATACATCAGTTATATTTAATGTGTATCTGTAAGTAACAATGAGCAATTGCAACGAAAAAAGATTTTGATTTTTAAAACCGAAAATCGGTTTTACATGATTTGAAAGTCCATAATAATTACGATTTTTTTCAAAATTTAATATTAAAATTCTTATAAAAAAAAATATACAACACTATATAACCTTTATTTTTGACTACTAAATACAACTCATCATTTTAAGTAAATGTACTTCCTGTTTAATTTTCAGACATTTAGTTTAAAAGACTAATTATTTTGTAACCTAAACACGTTTAGAAAAAACAAATATAGATTTTCTGTCCTAATTTCAGCTCTCTACGAATATATTTAACTGAGTTACAACAAAAAACCAAATTGAAAATAAAAAAAAGCATTATTTTCGTAAACTTTCCTGTTCTTTTCCTTTTAGATTCTGAGTGTAGTGAAGAATGTATTGGTTTTACCAAAGTATTTATTTTTTTTTCTACTGTGTACAAAAATTCGACTATAAATCTTGCTAAGATATACGCACGCACCACTTCCGAAAGGGAATGTTGACCAGATAGTACTTTTAGGAGATCATTTTTTAATTTAGTTATTACTTGATTTCAAGTCTTTACATGAATTTATAACTGCAAAAAACTTCCAAAAATTAAAATTCCTTAAATGCTCATATGTGGCTCAAAGGTTTTGGCAATGATACCGTAAGATAATAAATCAAAAAGGTATCTTGTGATTTTTCGATTAAATCAATTTTTTATGGTAGAAAATGTCGTCCTTGTTTTCATAAAATAATGAAATCGTGAAATTGTAAGTTTTCCTACTTTTTTTCCCACTTAAGTACTTTTATTCAAAAAATGACTTTTTAAAAGTACAATCTAGTCAACTTGAGCTTCCAAAAAAGAATTACACGTAAAAATTAGAGCAAGCTTACTAGGAAAAAAAATGTCCACAGACTATAAAAAAGAACAATGAAAAAATGAAATAAACAGCATTGTAAAGCCAATAGCTCCCTCGCTACGATCGGAGTCTAAAATTAAAACGGACATACTTCGTACGTGGGTGAAGCCACTGTTATAGGTGGGAAGTTGGGAAGGTAGGATACAGACGGAAATTTAATTTATATATGTAAGGAACGATAAACCATTGCAACGAAAAGTCGATTCTGAGTGGAATTCAGTTGATAGTGTTACATTGTCAACAATGCTATATATGGTATATTACATATCATATTATTTTAAAATGACTACAACAATGTGCGTTTCCAAGACAACAATATTTAAAATAGATTAAAATAATAAAAACTTAATAATTACAAAAAATAAATAAAAACCAATGACAACTTTATTTTTAATCTTTCAATCTTTTTTAATTTAAAGAACGAGGTTTTTCTCATTATCTCGAATATTAATGAAAACTTCAAAAAATGGCCTTTTTGTTATATACTATGTACAAAAATTCGACTAAAACACCTTACTTCGATATATACGTGCGGTACCATTTCGGAAAGTAAATATTGTGCTGATTGTATTTTTAAAAGGTCATTTTTTGATTTTCCAATTGGTTTTCAGAATACCTGGGAAAAACCAAGACAAAACGTAAGAAAAACGGGAAATGTACGAAATTAATGCTTTTATTGTTTTATCGATTTTGTTATTTTTTATAATTCAGTTAAAAATATTTACAAACAGTTGAAGTTTTGACATAAAACTTATATTTGTCTTTTCTAAATGAAGTGAAATTTTCAAAACATTTGAGTCATTTTTAGGCTTTTTATAAGAATGTTGATATTTTTTTTTTGAAATTTAGCCAAAACTATTCGTATCAACTTGATGGACTAAAAATTTGGAAAAAAAAACTTATATTTGCCTTTTTTAGACGTGGTCAAATTTTCAATCGGTACAATATTAAACAAATATTATTAAAGAAAATATTTAATGCCTATTTAATTATTTTACCATAATATGATATATTATGGTAATAATATGTTCCGCTCCCAATAACAAAGTTTTTAAAAAGTCGGGTTTACTTTTATAGGTGATTATTTGGTAAGGTATAGGATACAGGGTAATTTAATTTATATTATACTAAAAGCAACGATAAATAATCGCATTCAAAGAAAGATTCTGATTAGAGCTCGGAATCTAATAAGTTTATACACAGTGTCTTTTAGTAATTTTCCAGCGTGTAATCAAGTTAACCTAGAAATAATAAATAAAAATAAAACCATGGTATTTTTATTACATTTTTAGAAAAACTGCTGTGAATCTATAAAAATTGTTTTAATAAAAAATACCCGGCGAAAAATCCACATACTTTAATGTACAAAATTGGCAATTGAAAAATTATATTTAACGGGGGGGAGAACATATCATAGTGAAAATAATACATTTCCATTGTCTCACCAGAAATCTATTCACGATATTATTGTATTTGCGTTGTTTGGAAACATTTTTTTATTCAAACTGGTATTCTTTAATTAGATTAATAATAATATTATTTACGACGTATTTAACGAAATGCATTTGTGAAAACAAATAATTCTGTCGAGAACAACGGGGTTTGTATTATGATACTATAATACGAAAATAATAACATAATAATTACGTATTAATTTTTCTCAAATTCCATAGAAACTATTTAAATAAATCGTATCCTTACTTAATCATCTTTAATAATAGTTACAAATAATAATAACAATATAATATTACCGAATGCTGTTTGGGCGAAATACCCAATATCTTGTTGACTATAGTATTTAAGTAGAAAACTACATTTCATAATACCATTTTAACAAAAATACGGAAATATTTTGGGTGGACCACTGTTGTAGGTGAGAAGTTAGGAAGATAGGATATAGAGGGAGAATTTAATGTATTTTTTTACTTAACGATTAATCATTGCTAATAAAAACCGATTTGTTGGGTTTTACATATTTTTAAAAAAATGTAATATTTACAAATTCCGTCAAAATTGGATATTAAAATTTGTATAAAAAAAAAAAAATATATATTAAACTCAACTTTTGACCATTATGTACAACTTATAATGAACTTATAATAGTTTTTCTGTAGAGTACTTACCGATAACAGTTTACGTAAAAACTCGCAAAATTAAAATATCTATGAATGAAAATGGCTTAAATGTTTTGAAAATTGTACCACGTCTATAAAACGCAAATATAAGGTTTCTATTTAAATTTCAAGTCTTTACGGACATTTTTAACTGAATTACAATAAAAAAAAACAAAATTGAAAGTATTATTTTCATATATTTTTCCGGTTTTAAAAATAAACATCATTGTAAAAACCAATTTAATTCTCGCTTAGCTCAGAATCTGGAACAGTATAATCGCGTTACCGTTTTAACATTTTTTTTTATAAACATTTATAGCTTATACATCGTATTAGTATCCCATTGTTCGTTTCGAAAAATGGACAACCTTTGCATCTATTTCACAAAATATAACTGCGGTTTATTCTCTTCACGTTTAATAATACAAAATAGATTATGCTTCTCGAAACAGATACCTACTTAAACTATACACAATGTTTTTTCATTTGGAAGTTCATGTAGTAAAATAATAAACTCTAATTTTTAAACAATTTTTTTATTCAATATTGAATTAGTTTAATGAAGTATAGAAGATTAGTTAAAAAGTTAATTAAAAAGAAATTACAAATTACAGTTAATTTTATAGAATATAAATAAGGCTATTTAAAACTAAACTTTTCCAAATAAATTGTCATTAGCTGTTTTTTCCTATTCCTCCAAACTCATACTCTGTATACTTTGTTTTACTTTTTAATTATATTTGTTCTCTTTCATTCAAATTCTACCATTTCTCAAGTCTATTGCTAACTTTTTCTAGATTTTCACCTACCAAAGTTATGTATCATCTGCGAACATCATGCACCATGGTAATTTCTCTCACTTGTTGTTCCTATACACTTCTGATATGGGACAATCAACCCACAAGTCTTGTTTAGAACACCTCGTATTGTTCAACAGAACTTTACAACGGTTGTCGACCTAATGCAACCCCATTTGTCGTCTCTTACGACAGAAGTGGTTCCGTGATAGTATCTTGATGCTTTGGTATTAAAATTTTAAATTGAATATTATTGATCTAGATTGGGCTGGATAATATTTGTGGTGTACTCTTATACCTATTAAGTATTCAGTTATATAGGAATCATATTAAAAAAAGAAAAAAACAAATAAATAAATAAAATACTCGTATAGTATTAAAATAGGTCAAACATAAAATTATACGTAAACAAAACTTTTAGCGCAATGATTATTAGTGATCTAAAGTAAACATATAAAAGATCTGTTACTGTGGACGGATGTGCCACTATTATAGGTGATATTTTAGAGAGATTGGTTACATAAAGTTTATTAATTTATATTACACAACGACAAACTATTACTAAAAAAACGCATCAAAATTATCCAATATAAAACAAAAACGTTGATAGAAAAATTGTTAACAGACAGAAAAAATTAAAAATTAAAAGCACACATGAAAGTGAAACCAATACATTCTTCGCTTCACTTAGAGTCCAACAAATAAAATGAATTAATTCGCGTTTTAGATTCTTAACACAGCGAAGAATATATTGGTTTTAATTTTTGTTTTTTTATTTGACAATGATTTTGGCCACCTACAACAGTGGTTCTTCCGTGGTGTGAAATATGTCAGTTTTTTATTTGGTTATTATTTATTAAAGAAAATGTCCATTTCAGAAAGGTTAAAAAAGATGTCACCTAGCTGATAGGTACGTAAAAAAATTGAGGTAAGTTGAACTCAAACGTTGTTAAATATTATTTTCGTATGGAATATTGACGTAGATTTTTACTCGTTTTTTGTATTTCTGAGTAACGAGTAACGAGGTGAAATCATTATTATTATTAAAATTATATTTTTAAAACATAAAAAAAAAAATAATTCTTTGTACAGTATGTTTTATTTTACTTTGTCGATCCAAAGTGTTCCCGTGGTTTTTGAAAAAATGTGCGCTTATGTTAAATTACTTTTTTTTTTTCACGGCTGCAGTATATCCGCGAGACGTGTAAAAATTTGATACACTTTCGCTTATATCGAATCACTCAACGTCATTCGTATTATATTTAAACAAAAATATTCAACAAATTTGTAATTTAAAAATTCGTTTAATTCATACTGTTTTCACATACATATCGTTTCAATTCTTATATTGTCTTAGCACAATGAACTCTCCGGTCTATAGACAATTTGTTTGGCGTGCATCTACTGCAGGTGGTTTGCGAGCTGGCAGCAGGTGTCAGCGAGCGGGACTAGTGGTACATATCCAGTCATATTAGAGACATATTGAGTTTGCGTGAGACCGGGGAAATTCCCGGCGGGGCCACAGCTCGTAATGTTGTATAATATATGTAATTGTAATTTACTGTAATAAAAATATTGGCATATTTATACGAGATGTAATAGTTTGTGTTTATAAACCAGCTTGTCTGTAATGACTTTATGTATTTTTCCACCGCTATACGAGAACAATTGACGGGGCTATTGTGGTTTGTCGTTTTTATAACCACCAACCGATGTATTATTTATGTATGCTTTTGTGCAGTGTTCAACAATTTTTATTTTCGCCGATTACCAAAAGGAAAAACAATAAAAGGTCATCAGCTAATCTATGTGGTTCGCGAGTTATCGAAAATTGTTCAATTGGTCTGCTGTATCAAAAATGATGAGAAACTGCTGTACACTTATACTGAGTATTGAAAAATAACATCTGCGATAATCGTCGAGTGGAAATTTTAGAATTTCGAACCGAAAGAAATGACGTTTAATTATTTTTATTTTCTGCCTCTGTGAACATAATATTATGATGTCTGCTCTAATCAAAATCTTTATGAAAGTTTTCTGGTAACATTATGGATGAATCCTGATTATTATAATTTTAAGATTCGAGCCATAGATTGCTTCCTCTAATAAAAATTTGAATGCTCAATAATTGCACGCATTCACTTCTAATTTTATCATGAAAAATACGCGATTACCTACAATAATAGTAATATAATTAAATTTACAAAAATTACGCATCGAATAACAAAATAATAAATTAAAAAAATTGTCCGAAATCGGCAAATTTTGTTTAATTTTCAAACAAATCCTTTAATCGATTTTATTCGCTACTTTTATTACTTTTAATTATGTTTAAAATAAAGCATTTAGTAGGTAGTAAGTACTCTAAAAATAAATATCGGTGAAGGATCACGTGTTTACACGTACGGGATGTTAACACGTTATTCGCCACCGTATTTACAATAGTTTATACCTAGCCATATACACAAATAAAATTTAAATTACCTGTACAAAGATAAGATATTATCACTAGAAAAATTAATAGATATACGTGACAATCGTTTTTCATCTAGATAAAGATAGACTATCAGCAATTTTTTGATCACGAAGATCATTTTTTTCCATAAAAACTGAATGCTAGGATTATTCCGAATATGAACACATCTAGATTTTAAAAACGTCACGCGATTGATGATACTTAATAACTAATTTATAAATAAAATATTTTATCGATTATTTCTTAAAAATATTATATTGATTACGATTTGAAAAGATCAATTTTAAGATTTAACTACGTACATTTATTTGGATGACAGCTTAGAACACTAAATTTCTATTTCTATTGACATACATGATAAAACAGAATGCTCTAAATACTTTTTCAGATACTTTTTTTAAGGGTATTACTGTTATCCGGACTGTGTTTTTCGTTGTCGTCGTACACAGTCCACTGATCTACAATATCTTACATAAAAGTATAATTAAAAAAATAATTCTTCGTGGTCAGTTAAAATATATATAAAAAAAAAAAAAACAACTCTATTCGATGAGCCCACACGATTATTATTCACAATGTTCTAAAAAATAACAATTATACATACGTACGTATACCCAGGCGATTTCAAACACTATTAAATCTGCAGTGCTACAAGTTTACAATCGTGTATATTATAGTGTTTTTATCCGATACCGAAATAAAAATTAAAACGCTCGTATATGGAAAAGAATAATTTATTCGTAAGTCGGATTCAATATAAAATATATATTGACCCGATAATACAAATATATTTTTTTTTCAATTTAAATCGAGTGTACCGCTTAATTACTACGTAATTATGTACATCGGTTTCACGATTACTTTTCCATTTGCTTTTAATAATATAACCACTTAATCATAATATCCTACTATATTATATAATTTAAAAAAAAAAAAAAATTGACAAATCGGACGTTAGGGTTCCGTGATATTTATTTAGTCACCGCGCCGCCACGCCGTTCACGTGGTTTTATTTATTTTGTTTATTGATACAATTATTAAATTATTATCAGAACACTACATGGAAATCGAGGAAAATTGGTTTTTATTTGTATATAAAATTGTATAATGGTATAACCACAGATAAATCAAATAACTATACATAGCCGATTTTATGATTAAATCTGAAACTTTGGCCACCACAGAGCCAAGATAGAAGAAAAATCCAGAAATAGTGGCACAATATTTGTTTCATTATTAAATGTACACATTTTATTCAAAGAAAACGGCCGAAAGATCCACTATTCCTAAACGTGGTGAAAAAATATTCCTCAAAACTAAAGAATGGATTGCAGGCAGACCTATTGTTTAAAAATCGAATTTTAGAGTAACATTCACTCTGCAAAAAAATCATATTTATAAACTTTAAACGGTTCACAGGTGATTTTGAGACAAAAAAAAAAATTGCATTTAAAATGAATCTGATGCTAAAATAAGATGTTTTTATTTATTTTAAGAAAATTACCTATATGAGTTTTATCGCTCATCAAAGTGTTAACATTTTGAAAATCGCTTCAAAATATGTGTTTTGATACTTTTTAAAAACTCCCTTTTGCCTGAAATATTTTTTGTTACCATTTGAATGAAACACACTATATAATTATAGTGTGTAATTATAGTATTTTCTATTATTAAATAGAAAATCTATATTATTACGTAATACGTGTTTACGGATATTGTATTTAATATAATATTATAATATAGTTAAAGAATATTAGGTATGTTGTTTTACTTACAAGGTCAGTGTCGATATCCATGTTGTCGTCAATACACGAAGAATGTCTCCGCGATGGGAACGGAGGTGGACTCGGTTGAGGTTCTCGTACTGAATTTTGATCAACAATCCTAACAATAACAACATCAATGAATATTTTAATTATTTGTTATTGTGTAGGTAGGTACGTGTCTTTAACAGTGATTCCCAATCAGCGGTTCATGAATATGTCAATGATAGGCCATAGCAACAAATATGTATAGCCATTTTTTTTTTAACTCATAATAAAAAAACAAAAATTTCGTTTAAGCGAAAGATTACTTGCTCATATCACATGATATTTAACCCCGAGGAATCAACTTTTATTATTTACGTATTTTCAACAGCATTATATTTGTGTGAGCGAGGATTTTTGAGTCTACTCGGTGTTTATAGTGAAAAATAAACAAGAGAAATCAGATGAAATCAATTTATGAAAAAATTACACTTGTTTATAAGCAAAAAGAAATCTTCCTCGAATCGAGGATCAAAAGGATGAGAATCACTGGTTTATAATAATGAAATATTATGATTTGTGTTTTTGTATTTTTTTTTTTTTTTTTTTTTTTTTGCATCTGTGAGCAATTTTTTTTTATCAAAAATCCTATTCCGCGATGAATCAAGTGTAGCAACTTTTCCGAAAAATTTTTTTATCTAGTGGTACATTGAGGCTTATTTTGATTTTTCCAGAAGTTTTCATAATAATTGGGAAAAATTGGAAAAAAACGTAAAATGAAAAGTGACAAATTTACAGCGTAACGGTTTCATTGTTTTAAATTTTTATGGGAACCAGGAATATTACTCTAATAAAAAAACAACAAAAGATTATTATTGTTAAATATTTAATCTAGTTCGTAAAAAAAAAATTCGTTTTTTGATTATCTGTGTAGTTTTTTGAATAATTGTGCAAAATCAAAAAAAAAATCTTAGATAGAACGGGAAAATTTACGAAAATGATGATTTTATTATTTCTATTTGTTTTTTTTATTGTAACTCAGTTAGAAAAATTCGTAGAGACTTGAAATTTGGATGGACAATTTATATTTACCTTTTCTAGACGTGGTAAAATTTTGAAAAACTTTTTAGCTATTTATAGATATTTTAATTAATAATAATTTAATTAATATTTTAAAAACTCGTAAAAGTTTTTACGTTATTTAAATGCTTGAAAATATTGAATAAACAGCGGTACCGTTCTCTAAGTACCAACAGGTAAAGGGATAATATTTACCACTTAGAAGCCACTTCTGAAGTTTAAAATTGAAACACAATTTTTTCAAATAAAGCACAAATCATAGTAAGACCACTAAATTAGGTGAAGTGAAATGATTAAAATTTATAAATACTTGTTCATTAAAAGTGTTGAGCTATTTCTCCGTGGCGGAATTTCTGGAGGTTTATTATTGGTTGCCATGGTAGTATACGAAATCTATAACATAAATACAATTATATAAGTAATATTAATAATTACTATGGTTCAAAATATGGAATTATTAACTGAAAATAATCAACATTATTGTATATTAATTGGAATTTAATTGTAGGTATTCCTTTATACACAATATTGAATAATTGACACATATTCTATCATTATTCAATTATTTGTTATTAATAGGGTTGGGAGATTTATGCACAAATAAATGAATAACTAAGTATGCACGGAAAACAGACAAAATATGATTTGAATATATGAAATATATATATATACCTACAAATTCTACGTATTATAAATAATTTTGCTTATATTCAAAATTATGTGAAGGCTTTTGTACCAAAAGCCGTCACATATGTACTTGTAAAAAAAAAATGAAGCAAAAATATGAACTTATAAAATAAAAATAGGAATATAGTATGTAATATATAGTAATATTCATGTCCACTAAGTATAATTACCTCCTCCCCCGTTGAAAATTGATAATAATTTTCTTACCCCTGGTAAATTAGTTTGGGTTATTTTTACCCTCTATCTTATTTATAACAGGGTGTAAATATATTAAAATACATTTTTCCCGGCAAAAATAAACGAGTATATTTACTTCCTTCCCCTTTCGATAAAAAAAAAAATCTGTTTTCAGGGGTGGAAGGGGGGCTACTATAATATTCTTAACCCACTAATCATTACATTCTACGTTTTCCCACATGACTGGTAAAAACTTCCATGATTAAAATATACTGAGGGGGTAAGTATTTCCTATTTTATTCTTATAGCCACTATTAAAATGCACATAGGGGTAAATATTTTCTGCGTCGTTCTACGTTCACGATTATATTACATTGCTAAAGACACTGTTTTTACAGGGCACGTAAGAAAATATAAAATATATTTGGTAGGAAGAGAATACTGAGAGGAGAGGGGTTAAGAATAAATAAGTATATAATATGTACTACGTATTAGTAAATATTTACCTTTCTTTCTTATCAAGAGTGATGAATATATACTCGTGTATATCTATCCCATGTAAATAAGTAGGAGGGTCAAATTATTGCAGGATATTTGTATAGTGAGTAATAATTAAATAGTATATGATAACAGTTAGGGGAGGTAAATATTATGAACGGTATCGAAATCCTATGAGAGCGATTTAAAAAATCATTATCCGGTTATTGTTTACAACAAAGACGAGAACATTTAACTTGAATGTATATAAAATAAAAATGAGGAATAGGTACATATTATAGAAAATATTACCACTTTTATTGCATAGACAGTAATTGATTTTAATAGAAAAGATTGTAAAAACCAGAAAGAGATGAAATAATATAAATTTAAAATGTTTTATGTAGGTATTATGTGAAATATAGATTTATAGAATATTATTTTTGTAGTCTCTTTGTAAATTTAAGATGTTTTTAAATTATTTTCTTTTACATCGTTACATATATATGCAGCTCTCCCAATACAGAAACAGAACTAAATATAATCGTTTCATTGGCTTCTTAAATATTAACAATGTGTAAGTCGTTATATTCATATCGAATTAATAACGTTATAATTATTTTCTAATTGGAAAATTAGAATTTTATTTTAGAGATACTTATTATTTATTGTACAGTTTTTAAAATTTAATACTGTGAACTTATAATGATCATATAGTGTTCCTAAGAATACAAATTTATAACAACATAATATAAATAAAATTCGATTTATAAATTTATTATAGATGTATTTATCACCAATTAATATATTTTTTTAAATTAATTTTGAATTTCAGCCAAGTGTGTCTGAACTACAGGTTCTTTGTATTTTTTAATTTTTTAAAAACCTAATACACAAGTTTAACATTTTATTTTGATGAATAAATTAGGTAAAAACGCATTAAGAAAAAATATAGAACGCATTTAAAGTGATTTAAAATTTTCTGCAGTGAATATCAAATGAAATTGCGTATCATAAATGTTCGCAGAATTATCATTTAGACTGCACTTAAAATAAAATACGCCACTTTAATGCATAAAGCTGAGAAAATGAGAACTAATTTAATTTGTTGTAACCATTTTACGCCGAAATAACCTTACTCTAACGAATAAAAATCAATTTTAAATAATTTGATTTCCAAAAAACATATGGCTTTGATAAGAAAATCTGGAATAAGTTAACAATATGTTTAGGAGTAGAGTATAACAATTGAAGGAAAGGGAATAAGGATAAATATACATAAAACAGAGTATAGACGATATAATAGACAAGGTTGAGAATTGTGTACACCTAGTTTTGTACAGAAAAACGATATCTTAAATAAAGATATGAAATATAGGATTAAGTGTGGTTGAATAAAGTGAACTTAACGCTTAATATGTGCTTTATACGACAAATTAATTCCAATGAAACCTTAAGTTAGTTCTAAAAAAGTGTGACATGGCTGAACATGTTGTTATGGTTTGGAGTGTAGGGCGTCAGAAAAATAGAATAGAGAATGAGTGAAGTAAAAATGAGAATGCTTCGATGGATGAGTGGAATGCCAAGAGAAGATAGGATAAGGAATTAATACTAGAATTATAATGGAAAGAAACATACAAGGAAAGAGTGGGAAAAGGATACCAAAAAAGAGGTGATTGGAAACGATAAAGAATGATTGGAAGAAAACCAATGTATGCGAGAGGGAGATCGGTTCATGTGGAAGTTTAGAACAAGAATGGAACCTTAAATGGCTAAATAATTTGGATAAAGCCGAAGGAGAAGAAGAACTTGCTGAACTGTTTATTCTGGTAAATATCTTAGTCATAGGTATATTTATTTTTAGATAATTATAAAGTTATTTGAAATGTTTTCAATTAGTAAAAAATATTTCGATACGAAATTTAAACTTCTATATTATTATTAGCCGAGCCGTAAGTATAAACTGTCAAAACTAAAATGGCAATTTTAGTTTTAGCATCTTAACGAGAATATTATTCATAATAATTGAGCGTTTTATTACGCTTCGACGTACCATATCATAGTCACAGCTTATGCAAATATCATAATAATTGAAACCAAACAAGCAGACAAAAGATTCTCTTTAATTTAATAATACCTACATAAAATCATTTACAATTTCTTCGAATTAATAATGCTGCGTAGAATGAAATCGTATGACCATATTAATATTGCCATGAAAAAAATGAGGTTTTCCATGGAAAAACAAAAATAAGTTGGTACCTAAGCATACTTGTTAAATTATAGTGGCACTTTACTTTGATTATACCTATTGTACAATAATATGGGACATCTATAATACATTTTAAAAACACGAATGCTGGTCAATAACATTAAATAATAAACAATTAGTTATTAATTAAAAAAGTGAAGTTTATTATTTGAATTTTGACATTCTGAAAATTATCTAATAGGTAATAGTTATGCAATGTTGATAATTAGCCAAATTCAATTATTTTACTTAATGTCTATTATTAGTGCCGGAGTGAAATACCTACCTTAAACAAATGGAAAAAAATGTTTTTAAATTGCAAAAGAAAATCCATCATAAATAAAATTATAATAAATAAAATATCCAATAGCTTCTTGCTACAACAAAGAATGTATTGGTTTCACTATGATTTTCTTCAAGAAATCTTCCTCTGATTTTCAAATTTAGCATCTGTTCTAAACAAATTTTTTATTTTGTTTATGTATTGAGAGGTCAATATTTTGATTTTTGTTAGAATTTCCTTAATACATGTGAAAAACAGGAGAAAATAAAAGGAAAAAACGGAAATCGTGGTTTCAATATTTTTGGATTTTGATTTTTTTTTTCGAATTCGATTAAAAATAATTTGTATAGATTTTTTTACAGAATACTTTTATTCGAGTTTTTTATATTTGGTAAAATATGCAAAATATTCTGGCAATATAACCATTTGACATTTTCGAGTTTTTTTTAGTTTTTATTTTGTATTAATGAATACAATTTTTTTGGAGCTAAGCTGAGCAGAAGTGCTTGCAAATTTTACAAGAAGTTTATCTTAGGTTATACTTAGTGATAATAAAGAGAAGTTGAGCGTAATGTTTATTTAAATCTATTTAGTACAAATTGATTTGATTGTAAACTATTTGATGAAAATCGTAAAAATCACTGCATTTTAAAACGTGTTCAACCAAACCATGCTCAGAATCGTATTTCGTTCGCAGTTATCGTTGCGTACAGATGCAAATTAAATAACTGTATATGCATCCTATACCTTCCCAACTTTCCACTCATACCAGTGGCACATCCATCAACTTTATCAGCTATTTTTTTTAAAATTTTTTTTATAATTCAATTATACGTATATTTATATTATAATACTTCATTCTGCATTAATTATGTTCCTATATGCACACCCAAATATTTTAATTAAACTGTAATTGTTGATATTTTATAAACCATTATAATAAAATTAGTATTTTAATCAAATCAATAAATAAACTATCGATACAAATGCCATTTATAACTGCGTAAAAGTTTCAATACAAACTGTTTTGTGATCATATATGGTTCATAAGTACCGGGGAAAAGTAGAATATAGTTGATAAAATGAAAAATAAAAAATAAAATTACTGTAAAACTGTAAAAAGTTTTAAAATTAACCTCAACATTAAAAAACGAAAAAAAACAAAATGGTAAATATAAACATAATCAGAGTACATATTTTATTATGTATTTCTCATTTAAACTTTTAATATTTTGTTTTTTAGATTCAGAGTGTAGTGAATATTAAAGAAAATATATAATGCTTATTTAATTGTTTTAATAATATAACATAAATCATATTGTTGACAAAGCATCACTATATCAACTGAACTCCGCTGTGTCCGCTATGTTCGTCTTTTTTTTTTATTATACTATTCCTAAAATTAATTTTATTATTGTAAAAATATACTCAACTTGAGTTTCTTTCAAAATCGTTTAACATCATAACACAGGTTATGAAATTTCATAAAAATAGGAAAATCATTTTGAAATACCTGAGGGGTGGGATGGAATGAGAATGAAACATTGAATGTACTAATGAAGTGCTAATGAAGTGGTTACTATTATTTTGCCAACAGTGGCATGTGGTTAAAAATTGGCTATGTTATAGGGCTAATAATTTATTATTTTTTATTAGTTAATGTTTTTACATTTTTGATTTTTTAGATTATGAGTGGAGCGAAGAAGCTTATAGTTTTACAAAGATTATTATTTTTTATTATTTTTTTTTTATCTGTACGCAATTTTTCTACCAAAAAACTTGTCCGAATTTGTACGTGTACCAACTTTTTTGAAAGGAAATCGGCGTGAGGAAGTACTTTAAGGAGATCATTTTTCGATTTAGTCAAGAGTTTTCTCTTCAAATGCGAAAAACCGAAAAAAAAAACCGGGGAAATTTACAAAATATAGTATTACGATTTTTTTTCTTTAAACAACTTTTCTACCAGTATTTTTGCTCCAAATTTTAATGATAGCAATATTTTTAAAAGGAGATTTAATTAGCAAGGTACTTTAATAAAAGCGTTTTTCCATTTTCTCCAGAGTTTTCTCAACAAATGTGAAAAACCGGGAAAACCGTATTTTTGAAAAAATCGGTACAACATTAAACAAATATGATTAAAGAAAATATATAAAGTCTATTTAATTATTTTACTGTAAAATTATATATATTGTTGACAGATCATCATTATCAACTAAATTCGGCTCAGAATCGTTTTTTCGTAATCAATGGTTTACTGTTGCTTACAGGTTTTACAGGTAAAATTTAATGTATACCTGTAGATAATTTAATTACCTATAACAGTGGGTGCACCCTTCCCCATTATCCTAGAACTGTTTTTTTTTCTCCCTTCTCCCACCCCGTTTGACTGCCCCTGGAAAATGTTTTCTTAAAAAAAAAAATATATAATTTTTTTTTCATTATAGTATCATTTTATAAATTATAGTTTGTTATAGAACCGCATGCTTTGTAATACCATACATGACTATTAATAGATATGTGTCATTGATACATTTACATTGTATTGGACGTAATAACGTAACTATTTTTATTTAAATATCGTGACGTACTAAATTGTATTATTTTTTTAAGTGGGTGTCTCTATACTTGATACTTGGATAATTGCTGAGTTAGGTATAACATCGTATATGTATAATATTATGGATGATTAAGTAGGTAGGTAGCATAAAATTCAAGTATCACTACATAGTAGGTACGATTCGTATACACTATACACGATCTATTGAAAGCGGGTAGTGACATTTTTTTATTACAAACTATATATTGTTTAAAGCTCAATAACAAAAATGTTTTTGCTGAATTTGCTAATGTGATTTTTATGTCACGTCCATTTTGTATCAAAATCAATCTATCCGCACGAATTAGACAGGATTCCAAGGGCCTTATTTTCTAATCACGCGTAAGAAAAAACTACCAAGGGTTTTATATATAATTCAAAGCCATCGAAATTGCACGGGGCAATGTTCTTATGCCACATGGTTTCACAGCAATTAGTAATTAAAGAAGAAGCTGTAGATAATATTATTCACTTTAGTAAAATCAAATCGTGAATTTCAAAACGTTCTAAAACGTAGACCGTAGTAAGTGTTGTACTTTTGTTTAACAAAACAAAAATTAAATTAAAATATGTAATACGCGAATTAAAAAAAAAAATACAACTTTTTAGAATTATAAAAGAAGAGAAGAATTTGAATTTGGTTTTTTCAATAAAGACAAAAATACTTAAAACAATGCTCCCCCCCCCAAAAAAAAAAAAAAATTGAAAACCAATTTAATGTTAATAATTAATGTTGTTACAGTGTTAGATAATATCTATAAAAGTTTGTACAGTCAGTTTTTAAAATACTATAAATTTCAAAATTTTAAAATTTGAATATATACCCTATCTGCATTTTTTTATTCATAAAAGTAGTATATATATGTAATAATTATCTTTACGCAAAACGAAAAAATATGATTAATATGAAATAAACAATAATACTGAGCGAAGTTTGATTAAATAAGTTTTTGAAATTTCATGTTTTTCACGGTTTTCATTAAAATTTGAACTTAAAATGCTTATAAAAAAAAAAAAAATATACAAGCAAAACGTACTTCGCACCATGGGTAGTACCTACTACCGGGTTAAAAATCCGCATTTTATATATGGTAAGGAAAGAACAATTTGGACTATTTTTAATATCCAAAAAATGATTTTCCGAGAAAAACCAATAGATTGTTTTTCACTTTTTCTCAGAATCTAAAATAAAAATCAATTTCTGGTAAAATATAGGTTACTAACAAATTATGCGTAGATATGCAATAAAATTGATGTTCAAGATTAATTGCCGATATCTATATACCATATTATTTTTTATTAATGTTATTGGTCGGTGAGCAATACAACACTATGAAACACTATTAATGTTGTTTTGATATGAGTTTATAGGATACATGTTGACAACATCATTAGCAACATGTTACTAACAAGTTGCCGACAAAATGTTACGTAGTCTGTATCCGGCTTAATATTGAAAAAATAGAATATAAATTTTGCATAGACGATTAAAAATATTATATTATTATATACCACAAGTCATTACATCAGTTTAATCACACAGAGTACTTTAATGAAAATACATTTTTTTAATAACGATTAAATTTTAACCAAAAGTTTTAATTTTGCCCGAAAGTTATTGACTTACGAAAATACGTAAATTAATATAAATAATGACAAATTACGCAAATTAAATGTTAATAATTAATACAACTACCTACGACAAAGTAAACACAAATAAAACATGATGAAAGCGATAAAACCTTGTTAAAAAAAACCCTTAAAAATGAGTCTGGGAAGATTTATATCTTAGATTTGTCGGAAAAATTTAAAGGAACGATAAAATCAAGTAATAGTCTGTGAGCAGATTCTACCGTAGCCGTTATATTTTTACGGGGTACTGGAAGTTGCTACTTTTATAATACTTGACACATACTGCAGTGCATAATAATATTATAACGATGCAGGTTAGCCGAAAATAAAAAAAAATATTATTTTCAAATTGACACTATGTCTCAAGGTAGATAATATAATATTTACATATATTATATAGGTACTTAGTTTTTTCCTATAGAAGTTTTTTGGACTGTACTATACGATAATATGTAAATTTAATTAAGTTCAAAAAATTAACCGTTTGAATGTAAAAGTAGTTAGGTTAGGTTAGGTAGTAGGTATTTACATTAGTATACAACCGTTCAACAAGTATTACAGTATTATAGTAAGTTTATAGTTTGTTTTTTTTTTTTTGGATTCTGAGTGGAGCAAGAAATGCATTAGTTTTACTATGATGCATACGATTTTTTTGTGTCTTAATAACTTTTTTACCGGAAATTTTGCTAAAATCGGAAAATAAAAAGAAATCTTTTTTTTTTTGTATATTGGATCAGGTTAGTGCATAGAGGCCACTTTATATTCGGAGCATAGCGAAGAATGTATTGGTTTTACAAAGATGTTTATTATTATTATTTTTTATTTTTACTGTGTACAAACATTCTACCAGAAATCTTGCTTCGATATTTACGCGAGGTAACATTTCTGAAAGGAAATATTGTCCGGATGATTGTACTTTTGGGAGGTTATTTTATGATTTTTCAAACGGTTTTCATAATATCTGGGAAAAACCAGGATAAAACGTAAGAAAAACGGAAAATGTATGAAAATAATGCTTTTATCCCTTTTTCAATTTTGTTATTTGTTTGTAATTTAGTTTAAAACATTCTTATCGATTTTATGGCCTGGGAATTTGAACAAAAAACATACATAAATTTTTTTTAGATGTGGTAAAGTTTAAAAAAATTAAGCCATTTTTGAGCTATTTTTAGACATTATAATTTTGCGAGTTTTAAACGCAATTAAACGTTTCTTTGTTAGAACAGTGGCCCACCCATGTGCGAAGTATTTTCTTTATCCGTCTTTTTGTCTTCCTTTACTTTCTTTTCATTCGCGAGTAATAAAGTTACATCTTATTAATTTCAAACACTATAATATTATATACCTATATTAAGAAGCTCGCGTAGTCCCTTATGGTTTAATATAATATTTTGTCGTAGGAAAACGTACGGGGACTATATTAAATAAATAAACTGACTGTTACAAATACAATGTTCTATCAAACACGGATAGTATTATGTAGGTACGACGACGTTAAAACTGTATCGTTGTACTGAAAATCAGCGTTATAGTGAAAACAACATATGTGGCGAAAATTAAACAAGTTGGCCGACATTATAATTAGTAATTTATAACGATAACAATAGTTTTGAAACGTTCCGCGCGAAACACGTGCGAAATCCGTCCGAAAGATCATTAACTCGGACGAGCTGCTCGTCGACTGACAATATTATTATTATTGTTGGCATTTACGTATCAAATTACCGACCGCGGATAATGATACGAGTACTTCGTGTATATTATTGTATGCGTTATAAATTTGATAATAAATTAATGCTAGTGGTGTTCGCGATCAACGTAATAAAATTACGATAAAACACTGCTGTGTCGTTTTGAGCTTTACTCAATTTTCATATGAACAAAGCTGACATATTTCGCACCGTTATGTGCCACGTTCTAACTGCGGTACAAAATGCGACATTTAATGCGTGTTTAATTTTTGAAATTAACAAAAGAGACGATAAGTGCCTACGCCATAATGTTCTTATCAGTAACAATTTGATCATTTGGTTTCAAACAATTTAATAGCCCCATTAAAAGCATACAAACTCGTAATTTAGTATACACGCATAATTCGTATAATACATGTACTTAGAACCTATAATTTTACTATTATTAAATAACAGTTACTTAAATGAGGTTTTTAGATGTAAGAATTTTAAAGTTACTTTCTTAGGTTTCTTAGGTACTTTCTCAGGGCATGCCAGATTTCTAGTTTACAATAGCACTCTATTGGCCCGTGGGCTGAAAACCGAGTTCACTCATTCAAGGCTTTATTTAATTAAAATAATTAAATGCTTACCCATGAGGTATGCAAAATTGCCATTAACCAATAAATCAAACCACTATTGAGATATTACTTATCAATGCCTTGGATTTTAGGTTTATCGTAATAGTGATAACATTACGTTTTAGATTCGGAGCGTAATGAGGATCTATTGGTTTTACTGATGTGTGTGTGTGTTTTTTTTTTTAATTTTAAATTATACAGTGCTATAATAAAAAGATATTGAGTCATTTTTTTTTTGTGGTTACCTGTATGTTAAGATACGAGTATATAATAATGTATTCATGAAAAATGTTATACTAATAAAAATATTGTTGTTAATTAATATTTTACGTTTACTATATTCTATTTTTAAAAGGATATGAGTCTTGCTAAGGAATAACGGCCCATTTTCTTTACGGAAAACCCTGCGCACGTTTGTGGTTACTTTACGTAATATTTGTATATTTTCAATTCGTTTTGTTCGAATCCAATCGTACTTGATAAGAATTTTTTTTACATAATATGACGTTTTATTAATCGCATCTATAGAATTACCTATATTTTTTTTCTGACTGTTGGAAGTTGATTAATGAAAAATTGTATGTATTTTTAGAGCTAAAATTAAATTATTAAGAAAACTACACGGAAAATTAAAGAAACACCATCTCAATTTACCAACTACTCATAATTTTCTACCTAAATCCATCCCTGAAGTTGATGATCGGAACAAGACTTTTGAAAGAAAAGTTTTTCGCAGACAACAAAAAACCATTAAGTATACGTCCTAAGCTTAAAAGTTAAAATCCAAACAAACACATTGTCCAAGACTGACACATTTTTACCCCTATCATTGCAATAATAATTATTTTATTTTATTTGCAGTAAACGGCTACATCCAATTTCCATCCCAAATGTAAAATTTTAATATAAAGATGTACCAGTTCCGTCCCGGGTTTTTAAAATGGATATACTAATTCCGTCCCGTGTTATTTATTTAGTCACACGAGTTCCGTACCGTTTAGCATTTTCTACACTATATTAATATAGTATACAATTTACAAATACGGTAAAAATGTTATACTATTTAGAAATAAAGATAATATTGCTTTCAGTTATCGCACTAATTAATCGAATAAGTATGTGTTATACTTTAATATTATTTGAATTTTTTCTGTATTTTAACATCGATAAGAACATTTTTAATCGGGGCGGAATTGGTTTATACCCTTTTTTTCACTCCGGACGGAATTGGTATAAAAAAAAGTGTTTGGGACGGAAATCGGATGCAGCTCAGTAAACAGCTGAACACGATACTAATAAGATATTTTCGAGATATTGAAACACTATATTATTATAATAATATACTCTATACTTTATTCATACGGGAATAGAATAACATACTCGTAAATAAAATGCAATAACATTTCAGTTTTCTTTATAACTGTCATTGGTACTTGGCAACAAATCTGGTGTAGTGTTGAAAAACTGTAGTGGAACCATACGTTTTTATTATTATATATTAGACATGCGTTTCACTGGACTGAACTCTTCGTCGTATTCAAATATTATTTAACCAAAAAACCCGAAAATAATATTTTCACGTAATTTACGCTTTTTCAGAAAACGTGTGACAGTTCAAATTGGTTTTATATTCAAAATGATTATACAACTGTTCACGCAATGTTGCTGCTGCAAGTACACAATGTGTAATTTTTAGATTCTGAGTATGTAGTGAAAAAACATATTTTATAGTTTTAATAAAATGCGTTTTCCCAAGAAAAAAAATGCTCGGTTCGTAAGCTTGTTCACCTTAAGCCCGGATTTTCTACCCGGTGCGGTATTCGAAATATTTATCTATATATGTCCCTAAAAGGTTTCCCAGAAATTGTCAAAAATCGACAACAAATGATGATACTAATATGGTTTTGGAGCGTGCAGAGATTTAAAATGTTGAACCTTGTTGGTGCACCAACATTTTTTGAAATACATATGATTTTTCAGGACCTCTCCTAGAAAAATGTTGACATCTGTCACTGTGATGCACGAATTTGTGTCGACGTATTTTTGAAACCTGATTTTTAAATTTTAATTTTTTGACGGGATTCACACTGAAATTTGTTGTTTTTATTGATATCTGGGTCCCCTTGGTTGCATGAAGTTGCATGGAGGTTGTTCTTATACGACCATATATATATCCACGTATATCACTCATAAATAATTCTTTTAAGTAATTTGTAAAAACATTTAATTTTAGCTCGGGGAAACAGAATCGATTTTGTAACAGTTAATCCACCACATGCATATTAAGTACCTATAATAATATTATCAATTGTGCATTTGATTGTAGAGTACAATAATAATTACCATGAACATTGAGCATATAGCATAATAACATTGCATTGGAAATATGATATTGCCGTATAGGTAGGTACACGATTCTGTTAGAAATCTCAGGTAATAATTACGAATACAATATCCGCGTATTTTGTCTGTACCCTCTTCTGTGTAGGTTTCTACTTAAAACATATTACATGTCTACGTCTAACCGTAGGTAAACCTACTACAAATGATGTAGTGCCTTAGTAACGTTTATATTGTAATGTTGCGCATCGTATCAGTGTAGTAAGCAGATTCGAAAAACCTAATTTAGGCGCCTACCTGTTGTACATACTAACGAAAATGACGCGTCGTTCAAAGAGCAGAACGTATAATATTATTTATCTACTCTTGAGGCACATATGGAAATAACGTGAGTTCTTATCGGTGTTATCGCTATTTTTAACTGCATATGTTATTTCGGCAGTTCAAATAATATTAAAATACAGGTTTAATAAAATAACTCGAGATAGTCGAGTTTATCGCTTGACCCCGACGATGACGGCGAAGAACGTAAAGAAAGTATAACTAGAAAATTTCTACCTAGAAAACTCACGACGACGTGACGGTATGCTCATTATTTTTCGTTACTTGGCAACCGCTGGTATGATAGTATCATTATCGCGTTTTCACGGAATGTAGCTACATTCTATGAGTGTTTTCGCCACCATAACTATACTCATCGCCATCTCTGTCATTATCTTTAACTACCTCTCTCCGGGTTTTAACTCCCAAATGCTTTTTAATCTTCTTCCACCACGTCAGTCCATATTTTCCCAAGTCTTCCTCAAGGGGGTTTTTCTTTGGGTTTCAGTTTCATTGCTGTCCTATCCGTTTCTCGCTTTCTCCCCTATACTCATTGTATATATATATACGACTTACCTATATTATAATTACCCATACCATTTTTCTTAACGAAGTTTGTCACTGGTGTCAGTCTGACAATATTAAGCGTGCAGTTAATAAATAAAAAAAAAAAAATCCAATTTATTTTAAAACAAATATCACAAGACCGAAAATCGCGGATAGATATAAAAAGAACGATTAAATTACTAAATTGTGAGAAATTAGTTATTTACGCTGAAAAAATATAAAAATATTCTCTATTTTTCTTGTAAAATATGTTAAAGGGAAACGACGAGTTTCTCTTTTTGTCTTATACAAGTGAAATATAGGAATTTAGACATCTTATAATTTCAACTTGCCGATTGATCTAGTGAAGCGATAAGAATTCTGGAAACAGAATTGAATTTGTCATGAAACCTACTTGAGATCGATTTTCCCACTTTTTAAATTCATCTTCTTAGATTTTGAAAAAAAGCCATACTATTAATGTAGTAATTGAAAAAATGGAAAATTTTAATTTTTGAAAAATTAAAATTAAAAATCAAAAAAGTTGGAATATCGATCTCAAGTAGACTTCACAAAAAATTCAAATCTGCTTTTAGAATTCTTATGACTTTACTAGATCAATCAGTACGTTGGAAATAAAACACGTTTAAATCCCTACATATCTTACGTGTGTAAAACAAAGACAGAAACTCGTCGCTTCCAATCCCCTTAAGTCAAGGTTTTAGTATTGGACATATTATTTATGTATGCGTTTTAGGATAGGTAAGTTATGAGTTACATATGTAACTCCACTGTGAGTTATAAATATTTGGCGGTTTTCTGAAAAAATATTTTCCGGTTTTTTCCAGCTTATGAAAACCCCTTAGAAAATCAAAAAAGTGACAGTGCACCAATAGGATTAAAATTCCTTTTCAGAAAAGGTGCCACACTCAATAACTCAGAGCGAGTTTTCTTAAATTTGCATGAAAAAAAAAAAAATAACATATTATAGTAAAACCAATAGAGCCCACGCTACACCCCGAATCTAAGAACGGCCAAATGTTGAACATTAAAATAAAAAACTTATATTGAACAATACAGAAAAACACGTAAAATCTTAAATTACTTGAATTATGATAAAGTTTTTAAATGCTGATGCTTGCGCTTACAGGTTACGTTTATGTTTGTTTTGCTAAAAAGTTCTGAAACAATTGATTTTACGCATTTTCAACGCACGTTCGTGAATTATATTAATTGTAGGTAACGTTAGAAACGAATATGCGATATTATTTGACCAATTGTAACTAACAGATGACTTTGATTTTAACACGATTTTTATAAAAACATTGATAATTATAAGTTTTTTTGTGTACATTTGTACTAATACATTAATCATAATAACATATATCTATGCATTAGTTTACCGAACCTTCACCGTATTCGTTAGTTTACCAATCGAACATTATATTTTGCACGTCTCTTACGGATTTCATGTCAAGAAAATTTATTTTGTTAAGTGTTTTCTATTGCCATAGTATATAGGGATATTTATAAAGGTAGGTACTTTACTCTGAAATTCGTACGAATGTTTAAGCACGTACAAGTTTTTTCGCGTGTAAAAACATCGCATAATATGTTTTGCGTACAACAAAACTGTATAAAACTGGCCGCTATCCAAACGACAACCTCCACCCCGCGAAAAAAGAACCATTTACACGCAATAACTATTGTACGCAGAAAAATGCACTAAATTTCGGTGATATGAAGTTCCATTAAATTTATTTCATACAAAATTATAATATTTGTATGAATTTTACTTGATACATGGTTTATTTTAGAATTGAAGCGAATTGAGGGATCTTTAGTTTTACGTTTTTTTTTTTAGGTTCGGAGAGTGGCATTATTATTTCGCGAGATATTTCGTTATTTTAAATTTTTACGAATTATGTTTTCTACCAGAAATATCGGTACTGTTCCAATAGAAGAACGACACAAAAAGAACTGTTTTGTTGAATTTTTAATCTAGTTGGTGAGATGTTTTTTGAATTTTCAATCAGTTTTCATAATAATTGGAAAAACCGAAAAAAAAAGTAGAAAGAACGGGAAAGTTATGGTTATATTTTATATGGTTTTGAATTCGGTTAATATTCGGCAGAAAACTTATATTGGTCTTATCTAGCCGTGTTGAAATTTAAAAAAAGTTCGGTTGTACGTGTTTTTAAAGTTTGTATTTAAATTTGAGTTTATGTATTATGTTTACACTTTAATAGAAGTAAATGTTTGATCATTGAAATGTAGCGCACATTATTTTATTTAATATAGGTAATAATATTATGTTTTTAGATAAAAAAAAAATTTCATTTATTCATAACAAATCATAAACTAAATGTAGCTAAATATATGGATTGACGTAACTTAATAATTACAAATATTTAAATTTTTTAAATTTAATATTTGTATTTTTAATTATTTTTAAAACCAATGGTCGTTTTTGTCATGGCTTCATTTAAATAAAAAAAAAAAATTAAATTATTATAATTTATTACTTATGCATTTGTTGTTCACAATAATTTACCCATTATATTCGACCAACCAAATTGCACATTTTTCTCGGAAAATTATTTCCCATTTATCTGGACGAGATTAAAAATAAAACAGTACAACACCTATTTATAAAAAAACAATAATAATGTCTATATAAAACACAACATGTTTTACTTATTCGCACTGACGATATGTACAGACAAAACCATTTTGAATTATTACAATAGATATTATTGTTTAGAAAATATTGCTCTAACAATAAGCCACGGTGCGTAAGACATCAGTCAATCGGTGAATCAGTAATTTAATTTGTCAAGTATTTATTATGGATAATAATATTATTTTCAACGAGAAATTATAATGATAATATTATTATATCATGCATTATGAAAACCTCGCGATAAATTATTTCGATAACATAAGGTAGGTAATAATGATTTGAGAAAAAAAAGGAAAACCGTCCCCGTAAAATGATTTATTTTAAAGACCATACCATTTTATTATTTATAGATAATGTCCCGCAAAGATTTAGTTATTATTTTGTTGTGTTGGATGTCTTATTATTACTCCCTGCGTTTGTTTTTTTTCAATAGTTAATCCTCCGGAGGGGATGGGGGTTTATTCCATAGGGAAAGATTTGATATTTTTTTGGAGGAGGGAGGGATAGCTATCTGTATAACGTATAATTTTACCAAGACTGACTTAATACTACCAATATAATATAAATTGCATATTTTAGTTGAGGGCTTTAAACGATGTCGGGGGGATAAGCCCTCTACTACCCATTCCCATTTTCGGCCTACGGACTACAATTCGTTTAAATATAGACAAGGTAATACGCGCACGCACCATTCGGTTTCAATATTTTATTGTCTATAAATCACGATTTCCATTCGAACGTTAATAAATTCGACGATTTCGGTGGATTTCGTTGATAACAAAATAACAAATATACACGTATTTATATTATTAGCAGATCTCGGAAGGTTCATTTGAAATATAAAAATTGTCCATGAACTTGTTCGTAAGCATACAATTGAACCACGTTAATGCAATTGTTCATCAAATGTTAACTTTGATATTGATTTTTATTAAATTTTCATAACTAATTTCAGTGATTTTATTAAAAATCATAATATCTGGTTGTATCTACCTAATATCCAAATAATCTCAAGAAGACATCTAAGAATAATTGATCATATTTTCAATTACATTATAGCGAAATTACGTTACCTACTTACAGTGGCGCATAGAGAAATTTTGAGTGTACATGCAATTTACTAAAATATATTACACCAATTTTTTTTTTATATGTGAAAATAATGTTTTCACTACACTCACAATTATGCTTACGAGGATTTAAGCGTTCTTTCAGTGACATGGTTTTTCAGTGTTGCAACCTCCTCATGATAATTGTTTGGCTATATAGATGAGGGTAAGAAAGTTGCAGTCCTCTAACCCAACCCCCCCCCCCGTATTGCTAAATCCTGGCTACGCAACTACTCTTCAAAACTATTTTATAAAATAATTAATATTTATAGGTTTATACCTAACAATTGTTTTTTAGAGATTAAAACGAATTTGAACTATAACGATCTCTAACTTAAAATACGCTTGGAAAGCACGTGCAGTTGCAGTACTTGGTAACGTGTTTGGGCAACATTGCCCACTTAGAATTTGAATCGCCGCAATTAAATTGGTACAAATATATTGTTTAAATTATTTTCTATAAATTCTTTCAATGTGAAATTTGGAATCTGAGTTTAATCGAAAGAACCGATTAAATTTCAAATACTTCGAAAGTATTAATTCAATTAATGTTTCGTCCGTATATTTTGTATCAGTTTTCGAAAATCATGGACTCAATTTTGTTTCAATAAACAAGATATAACGATAAAATAAAATTATAACTATCTAATTTTCGTCAAAACGATTACTTTTTGTTTCAAAATTATGGAAAGACTCCGCGAAAAAACTATAAAGGGGAGATTATACACCCTATGTTCCACCTCCGTAATTGTACCACTGATTTCGTGGTCTGATTATTGTTTATAGGCAGTAGTACATACAGGATTTCATCAAGTAGGGAGATATTCAATAAATTGAAAATGTTCACATTGTTTTATCAGTTGTTTAATGTATTTTTGTGAGTTTAATTTATAATTCAATTTACCGTAAAATTTAAATTTAAATTAGGTAACCGTTATAAAAAAATATACATATATTATTTATGAATACACGTATATAAAGTTTTGGACCTAAACTAACTACAAAAGAACCACTAAGTAAACATTAAATTTAGTTATATATATATATGTATATTAAATATATTCAAAAGTTCTGATGAATATTGTTTGAAATACACGCGTTCAGGTTTCATTAATGATAGTTACCGGCACAATTTTTATTTTATTTTTTTTTTTACTAAAAAGTAGAAAAATTCGAATTTAAAGAATGCGTCGTAGATTTTTCAAAAAAATCGTAAGGAAGATATCTCCCCAAACACCCACTTGCACACACCGTCGGGTAAACGATTGTAACGAGCGATTTTCTATTGAGTATTGGTCAACGATTTGGTGGCTAATGAAAGTGTCGGCGGCGGCGGCGGCGGTGATACCGCGGAGCTCTAAAACGAAACCGTATAGGTATATTAAACATTTTACGGTTCACTATGTTTTACTGTTGACGATTAAAATACAACGCGAGGCAAAAATAACACCCGCGCGGTAATATAAATTCGGTTCGTTAATAGCCGCGGGGGATGGGTTTAACAGACGTAGGTGCAATTACGGCGGAGGGCATGGGCGCCACGTGCGGACGTTCGATGAAATATTTATGACGCGCGCGGGACTCAAAACGCGGAGATAATCTAATTACGCCGTCACCTGGGCAATGGCATTGGAGTTCGTTAACTTCAGTTGTGCGTGTGCCGCGCAACAACAACAATATAATCGTAATAATATAATAACTCCGAAGAGAATTTTCGGGATAGTCGATATCCGCATCGGGGGGCGAACGGGGGGAAAACAATCGCGTCGTTTTTATACTTGCGGCGGTCAACAATAACAGTTTTATCGAGACAATATAACAACACGGGCGATTCAGATAAAATAACCCATTAGCCGCGGTACCCTTAGAGTAAACACAAACGTTTCGCTACGAAATTCACGAAAAAAAAACAAAAAAAAAAAAAAAAAAAAACGCATAATATGTTAATAAAATATTTCAATTAAAATTACCTCGTCGGAGCGGTCCGCGTTGTCGGTTCGTGTATATATGCGTATGTATACGCGCGCGCGGTGGCGAGTCGTCGTCTGCGCGTAGATTGCGCGGGACGGCGGTCGAGTGGCGGCAGAGCGCGGCCGGGACGGCGCGGTGGCGGCGGCGGCGGCGGCGGCGACGACCGCGTGCGAATAAGCGGGAGAGACGCTATCGCACGCGCGACAGCTGCTTCACACTGCTGCGCGGGACAACGACAGTGCACTGGTTCTCCGCCACTAACCGGACGGCGGCGACGGGACGCAATGAGTATCGTTCAGGGTAAGGTTGCGACCGCGGCGACGGCGGCGGCGGCGCTTGCGCCCGAAACAATCGCGGCGCGCGTACACCCCCGAAAAACGGTCCTACCCTACGGCGGCGCGCGTCAGCGGTAGGACGCGATGTGCTTGGTGGGCGCCGCCGCCGCCGCCGCCGCCGCCGGGCGCCGTCACGCTCCCGTTTCGCGCGCGCCACCCGCCGCCACTTCGTCCTGCACTTGAAATCCCCGTCACGCGGCTATACGGTTCGTCCGCGACCCTCACAACCGTAAACTCACGACCCCGCGTGTTTGTAGGCTTTCCCGCGAAATAGCGTATTGCGTGTGCTCCGTGTAACGCCGAACCGCCGGCGGCCGCCCCGGCAATACGCCACTTACGCGACCGCGGCCGATAATATCGGATCTCGACAAGAGATGTGCCGGTAAAAATAAAAATATATATTCGCGCGTATTGCGTACGGTGTGTCGCACCGTGTTCGACAGACGTTTCTAGCGCTGTTAATATAAAATCGTCGTCCCCCCCCCCCATCCAAAACGCAAAACAATAATAGCGTTTTATTTGTTTACTTTCGAAAATTTTCAAAATACCCATACAAATATTGTACTCAAAACTTTAACGCGTTGTACATTAATCATATCCGATTAACAGTTTCTGAACTATAGCCGTTTTAGTTTTTTAGAATATAGACGGGAAAACAATAATTGTTAAACACACAATAACATTAGGTAAAGAACCACCGTGCTGATTGTAATTCGCTATCGCATAACGTGTTACTTTATTGAATATTAATTGTTTTCACGATTAATTAAAACGGCTATAACTAAGAAATTATTCGTCGGTCACGAAGGAAATTTATTACTCTTCCCAATACTCCTCCGGTCCAAACTTTAAACGGTTATAACTCATAAACGGTAAATCTGATATTAGTGTTATGCATATCAAAATTTCTAGAAAAATATTCCCAATTCAAATCTACGTTCAAAAGAGGGGGGGGGGTTCCTATTTGAAAATCAAAAGTATATACGTATTTAAGGTACATGGAATGGGGGTAAAAAACGTAAAAATAGTTTTAAAATAAAGCTTAAACGGTTCCATAAAAATTGGAAAAAAACAGAAATCGAATTCACATAAAATTCTCTTGAGATAGTTTCTGGTTCACGATGAAAAAAATTACCCTGTATACCATAATATACAAATACCCCAAATATACCAAATACATCATAAATATAGACTACTCGTACGTTCGGACGCTTGAAAATTCTGGATTTTTAATGTACAAAGGTAATTTTGGTAGAAAATGTCGTATATTATATTAAATCAATTTGTTCTATATTTTAAGATCTGGAAACTACAAATGCTCAAGGTTGAAAAAAATAATTAATAAAATGACAATAACTTACTTCAGTAGACCACTAGGTCGGTTTTCTCTCCTGGGTAGGTTTAATCGGTGGTTTGTATTGGATTGGTTATGACGACGGTAGAATGGCTGCTCAAGTACAGAATTTTAGTCGAAGTCTAATATATCATAATTTTGACCTTACGAACATTAATATATATTACATCGTAATTGTAAAATAATGTTTTTGTAGGTAGGTAACAGGAAACGGCAGGCAGATCAATTGATAATAATTAATTTAGTTAATTTACTGGAGAAGAGCACGTGTTCGAAAAATGGTAAGAACCTTTTTCGGAAACCCGGCCCGCTCGCATATTAACATACTATATTATCAAATTGCCTACAGAATATACGAAATAAAATACTACCCGACGTGATTTAGCATAACAAATCAGGGTTTATTTTCGGTTAATTTCCTCCGTTTGCTTCATCTGCAGCCAAACACTCCAGACCAAGCAATATTACAATTAAATGTAGCAGTATTTAGTATTTAAATATTACAAATTTAAAATATATACGCATAGAAATTACGTTTACGGTCCGTTATTATGTATCCTTATCCCTATTATTTGTCTTTTTCATTTCGAACAACTGCCCCCTACCCTAATTTACTTGATCCGTTGTTAACGACGATGGTAACACCGAACGATACAACCAGTTTTAAACATAAACTTAAACAATAGTGACACTATTGCGCTGTTACGAATGGCAGACCTAGACATGTATCATAATAATCGGTTTATCGCTTACGCAGGCAGCAGCGCAAGGAACAACCCGCAATTTGTGTTTATAATGTAATGCGAACGGGTCCATTGGTAAATAACGACATAACGTCTTAGTATAAATAAGTAATCGTCGATATGATGAAATTACAATTTATAGTAATTAAATTGAGATTCGTGTTGTCAAAGTGATATCATTGTATTTTCATCAAACGACATTTTATTGATATTGTTTTAACCACAATAACAAACACGAATAATAACTTTATGGACTTTCAACATCGAGTAAACATAAATATAGCGTATTTGTTGTTGTTTTAAATAAATACGACGTGTAAAACTTACTTTCTTCAAACTGGCTATAAATAAATGTTGTTTTAACAATGTATAAATGTATAATCCAACATCATCATTTTCGAAATCATCTACAAAGCCAATTTAAATATCGGATTTTATTTTCTATTTTAACCTCGTCGGATTGTTGAATCGATATCCTTCCCGACTTCTCGCTTACAACAGTGGTCCACCCGTCGACCAAACTATATGTGGTTTTTTTTTTTTTTCTAACAATAAATACAACCTATGACGAACCCCGTGTTAAATATTTTCCTCGTGGACAATTTGACTGTAACGCGAAAGTCTGATGACCGGCTGTGTAGGTATAGTTACTATTTTACCGCATTAATTCGACCATAAAATACTATAACGCGAAAGGATCGCAAAGCCATGCGTTAAATGCGCACTTACGATAATCTTTGTTGGTGGTTTACAGGCGTGACGGCTCATTGTCTAATAGTCGAATTATTCCGATGCCTATACCGTTCGAATAATCGAATAATTAACAACGGGCTTTCTAACTGAAATGCTATTATCATATAAGGGGTAGAGCGCGACCATCGCTGCCATTTGAAAATCTACCGTGCAAGTTTGGCAAAGAACAGAAAAAAAAAATTTAAACTTTCGAAATAAATATACATTTATTTCATACCAGCAAGTCCCTAACTTCGGGACACAAAATTCGTCGATGAAAAACGAACATTCCGTAGATTTTTTTACGCTATAAAACGGGTGCAGAATTTCGAAAATATGTAAAATTCCAAATATTTCCAGACGTTAATAATATTTTACTCCATAATTTACACTATACTTGTAAATTCAGTGGTGCAGTAATAACCTATTTTTTCTTTTCGTACATTTTATTAAGAAGCACATAATTAGAGGCTGTGCAATGCATTCTACGTTTCTTAGAAAATAAAAACCATACGCACGCTCACATACGGCAGTAATACATATGGATACCTATTTAAATATTCACTAAATTGAAAAATATGACATCTCACATTAGGCGATATATAATATTCAACTATAATATTATCAGTGGCGTATTTTCAAATTTTTCGTATAGAGGGTTTAACATTTTTCAAAAAAAAGGGCGAATTTTTTTATCGTAAACCAGTAATTTATTTTCTCGAAGATTTTAAGTGAATTTGATTTATATTGATTTTGATCTTTGTACAATTGTTTAATCTTTGTTTTAAAACCGTTTTTAATTTTTACGTCTACTTCATAAACTGTATATCTATATTTAAATGATAATTGATAACTACTCCCTATTCCTCCGGTCTAAAATTTAAACAGTTAAAACTCAAACGGCAAATCTGATATTAGTGTTACGTATATCAAATTGAGCTTTCAGAAAAGTTGCTACATGTAAAAATCGGAATAAGTTTACTAGGAGAAAAAATGTCCACAGAGTAGAAAAAATAAAAAAAATAAACATCTTAGTAAAACCAATAGCTCCCTTGCTATGCTCGGAATCTAAAAGGCTGTAATATTTTTTTGTTTTTCACATTTATTCAGAAAACTCCTGAAAAAGTAGAAAAATGGATAATAATTGTGAACAAGTCCAAAAATGAAATAATTTTACGTAGTTTTTTTTTTTTTTTATACTGTGTATAAAAACTACCAGAAATCTTGTTCAGATATATACGCGCGGCACCATTTCTAATAAGGGAATGTTGTCCAGATGATACTTTTGAGACATAATTTTTTGATTTTCCAGGCGATTTTCAAATCTGAATAAAACTAGGATAAAACTTAAGAAAAACGTGAAATTTATGAAAATAATGTTTTTATTATTTTTCAATTTTGTTATTTGTTGTAATTTGTTGTAATTCAATTAAAAATATTCCTAAGTTCTTGCAGATTTTGTTTCAATCAATTACAGAAAGATTAAATTTTAAATTATATATACCAATATTTTACTTATTTAAATAATGTTGACTGATGACCACACAAATATTAATTATTGTTTTTACTTTTAGTTATCATATTGTTACCAAAATTTTTAAAAATATCATAATATCTTACAAATTAAAAATGTGTTACAATAAATTAACGGAGAAGTGGAAAATATTTTTAATTCACTAGTTCCGAATTCTAAAGACATGGTTGATTAATTACATTTTTAGAGTACGTTTAAATAAAATATTGAAGTTTGAAAAGTGATAATTTTATCTAAATGCACCATACAACGAGCTATTTAAAAAAAATTTCCATGGCTATTCTTGTGTGTACTTAATACTATTGTTAAGAGCACTAGAACAATGTAACAAACCATACCATATACCTATTTACATTATGTGTACACAAAACACATGTATATTATATTTATATCTTTTTATTTTTCATAGTTTGCATCAATATACAATTGATAAACACATTGATGTGTATATTAGGAATTTTGTTTTGTTGCCAAAAAAATAATAATATTGAGTTGGATATAAACATTTTATGTAATAAAAAAAAAAAAAAATAAATAAAATTAGCATTTATCCACTTTAACATCTTCCACTATATATATGGGCTGTAACAAAAATAATACAAAAATTACATTAATTTCATATATAAATGTTTGAATTATTTGTATGGTACCTATTGACATATAAATAAATTTATCATTGTTTTTTGAAATAATATCACAATGTTAAGGTTCAAAAAATTGTATGAAACATTTATTGTTGCACGACTCAATAATGCTACCATAAAATAGATTAAAGATACTACTATGACTCAAATAGCCATTCATTGAAAGTATATAGATAAATAACAAATAATGCATTGTGTCAGTGTTATTTGATGACAATATAAAATCATTGTAAAATTCAAATAATTATAAAATATGCGTGGTATGTACCTGAACATTAATAAAACAATGTTAATATAAATAAATATTTAAATTTTAATTGCAACAACAATTAAATAAAGTAAATTAAATAAGTAATGTGGTTTCCATAATATACTTTGAAAATATCATGAAATCTTAAGGATTAATTACATAATGATGAAATGGGGATTTTTTTAAATATAATTATTCACACGTACGTACCACATAAATTGACTAATTATTTGCAATTTAAGAGTACACTACTCATGCGTTTAATGAAAAAGAAAGTTTAACGTTTTACACATATAACGGTATTGTTCAGTAAAATAATGTATGTGTTTAAGTTGTTATTCAATAAAATTGCATAATATAGTTATGTATATTAAAATTAGCACAATGTTATTCAACGTAATTGTAACAGGTTTTTAAATAATTCAATGGATCAATTTGAAAAAAATAAAATTGGTTATTAATATATCTAATAAAGTGTTATTTTACAAAACTTACTGTGTCTGAATCTATCACCTGTGGGGCTCTCAGTTTTTCCATCTTTTTCTCCAAGCAATTAGTCGGGATATGATGGAAAAATGAAATACAAATATGTGATTCATTTTTTATTTTATTTACATTTATATATATATATATATATATATATAATATAAATGATTGGCGTATTTACCTGAGAGTGCACTACACGCGTCTTTATTGTCGGCAAGGGGCTGCTTTTGTTGGCCTTCATGTTTCTACATACAAACAAAAACATATTATAAATGTACACATTAAATAATTAAAATAATAGTATATTACCTTGTTTAAGTGCCAACAGCGACCCTCGTGCCTCTCTTGCACGTTTTACAAATTGCTGTGGAGAAAAAAAATCAATTATAGTCAACTATAGTTAGGTATGGCAATTAATTTGCCTATTAGATAACAACTGTACATGTACTTATGTTAAGTTTTAAACTTTGGCCTACAAAAACATTATACCTACAATATACAATTAAAACTGTCATTTCTTCACGTTCATGAACTGAACAAAAAAAATATAATCTAATTTTCTTACGCCCATTTGCACCAATTCATTATTGATAATTATTATGCTTAAAATTATTTGGTTGTTAAAATCATTAAGAAGTAACAAAGGGTTCAAATTAATTATTATAATAACACGTCAATAAATATCTCAGAAATATTATTAAGAAACACTGAAGGTCATATATCATAAATTCATAATTTTGAAATTGTGTAATAATTTTCAATTTTCTTTTAATTTAAAAAACAATTACTCATTCTAATAGCTTAGTTCAGTTTAATTTAATAATTCGGTGCGAATAGACATTAGCCTTATAATTAATACAAATATGATTTCTAACTGTGAAAAAGAGATAACAATAGTAATAATAATAATAACAACAATAACTAGATTGGAAATGGAAAATATATTTAAATTATATTAATATGTATGTAATTACCTTTGGGCACAGTGGCAATGGGGCCTTGCTTTTGTGTTTTGAAGCGAAGGGTATTATAGGTGGCTTTATTAGCTCACCTGCTCCTTCCATCCCAAATAAAATTAAAATTACAATATATTGACGACATTTATATAAAAAAAAAAAGTTATATTTTAATAAAAATATTTAACATAGAGAATAAATGTACCTATAGATGCTAGTATAAAATCAATATATATATATATACAGTATGCATAGTATTATAATTTGTCTACACAAATGCATTAAATGTGTAAATTTATAGGTATATATTTTTTTCAATATTATGAGGACATTGTACCTACATTGTCCTGTTTAAAAATATAAATTTCTAAGAGCAATATATCTATTTCAATTATTGGAATACATAATAAATTCTATTTCTTATTGCTATACTTTGTTGTAGGGATTTTATTTTCCCAAATGAAATTATAAAAACATTCAAAACGATTAAGGAATTAGTACTATAGGTGACTCGATAAGTAAACTTTTCGAGTGTTATTAGCTATAATATTTAAGGTGAAGCGCGTCATAGCACTGCTTTATACAGTCGGCCACGTGTGAGGCGTTAGGCAAATTTTAAATCGATATAACTTCAAAAGTGAGTCCAATCAAAACGAAAATGTACGTATACCATCGGTTGGGCCGTTAACTAGATTCCTACCAATTTTAATATTATTAATGTCTGAGGGATTTTGTCCCGCGGGACACGTGTTTTCTAATCCCCCATATTTCGTCTTACATTTACGGACATTACAACAAATGTCGACAGAAACAACTAAAATTATTTACTAACAGCATACGTATAGTACCTACATCGATACACTTAGACGTCCATTGCTAGAACACGTTGTGTATGCACGTGTGTAACTTAGGTACTCGTCATAAATATTAGGTAATAATATGAGGTTAGGTTAGGTAACAATATAGTATATATATATATAATACAAAGAGTCTACGGTGGATAACTGACAAAATGTATCGACGTACTATGTGCAATTATTTATGCTCATTAATAATTGAATGATTAAAGAATATACTTACATTGTTAGATTTGCTGTCTTCACTGATATTCCTAGACAGCTGAGGTCTTGAAGAGTAAATGAGAAATGAGAAATGGAAATCGGAATTCACGTCTGAGCCATGATACGATAATGTGTTATTAAACTGCCGATAGTTGTAGTTCCCAATGTACAATATGATTAGATTGAAATTTAAGTAAAATATTACGCTAGCTGTGTATAAAAATAAACGTTTCGGAAACTCAATTTAAAATATCGATAATAAGTGGACTTTGAACTCTAGCTATCTAGTACCTGTATCAATGCTCCGATTGGACCTATACAACAGTACCACACCGTAATGCACACTGGATATCCAAACAAAAACATAATACCCAGATTGGTAATAACGTACCGGGTGATCCATTTAAGTAGGTATATTTATTATCACGAAAAGTATTAAATTTTTCCGCAATTAGGTTTCTAGAAAATTTAAGAAACAAGCTGCGTTACAATATTATGTTCATGTTATTTTTGGGGGTAAAACCACTACCTACTTTTGATTTTCAAATGACAATTTGTATTAAAAAAATGAATAAATAAATGGAGTATTAGTTAAAACATATATTAGTGTTGAAATTTTTGATTTCTGTTAAACCGTTGACCAGATATTCCAATTTTAAGTTTGGGTTGGGGGACAGTCTGTACTTCTCTAGTGGTGCAGTATTAACACGCCGCACGCTGACAAAGCATCACTATCAACTGACTGCGCTAAGAATCGTTTTTTCGTTAGCAATAGTTTATCGTTGCTTACAGGTATACATTAAATCCCCGTCTGTATACCACCTTTCGAACTTCTCATCTACACCAGTGCACCCGTCCCCATAGTCTTACGTTGTTTTTCTGTTCTCTTTTTTTTTATTTGATTCATACTCTGTGGATACAATTTTTAGACCACTTAAATAGAAATGCTTGAAAATTTAACAGAAGGTTTATTATAAGCCGTAAGTAGTGGTCATCAAGAAAACAATTGAGTTTGATGCAGCATTTCCATTTTTTTTTTTTTTTTACAAGAATTTTAATATCAAATTTTGACATAAATCGTAAATATTACGGCCTTTCAAAATATGTACACCCGAATTTTGCTCCAAATCGTTTTTCGATAGCAATGGTGTATCGTCACTTACAAATAAAATTAAAACTAAATAAAGTAAATAACTTTATTTATCTTACCTTCCTAAGTTACCCACCTACGTCAGTTGTTCACCGGTCCCCAGTATTAGCTCTTTATTTTTTTTTATGACAATTTAAAAAACAAGCATCCTTAACATGTTTTATAGACATTATTTGTGTTCATTCCTTATTTTTGGGGATGAAAGACTATGCGATTTTGATTTTCAAACGGCATACTGTAGTAGAATAGAAATGTAGTGAAATGGGAAAAATAAAACGGAAAGGCGTAGCAGTGGGAAAGTAAATTCAAAAGGGACGAAGGCGAAAGGGAGAAAGTCAAGGAAGAATATGATGCGCGCGGGGTAATATGGGTATTGGTGTTGATATTATTTTACCGTGCGTGGATCCACTGCTTGGTAAACACAACGGCAAGAGTGAAATTATCTTCTGATCAGAAGGGTGAGCGGTGACGGGGTGTGTCTGTGACGGTCGACGATTTTGCGACCAAATGGGGACGCTACGTGGTGCGGACAACCAACTGCGATGGCACGATACGACGCGGTGTATTGTACGTGCGTACATGGTGTGTAGTAAAATCGAACCGCACAATACGGGTTATCATTGTGTATCGTTCGAAGACCGTCCCATTCTGTGTGAGCGTGTGTTGACATAAATGTGCGAATGAACGTTTCCCATATTTCTGGATAACAGGGGCGAACGCAGGAAAATATTTCGGAGGGAGGGCAGGGGGGTTGAAAAAGTATAAATGTTCATAAATATCATACTGTTCATACTGCATTACAGTAATACAGCATTAATTTTAGGTAATTATACTACACACACACACACACACACACATAAATATATATTCATTTATTTATTATTTCGTATTTGGAAAAACATCACTATACTGGGTGGGCACATTATAATAACAGAATTTAAAATTAAATAAACAATTACATAGATAGTTGACAATAGTTCACATTACGTTTAGCACCATATTGTGTCTTTTCGGGTTTCCGTCTTTTAGTCTCGGTGTACTGTCTACGGACGATTTGTCTGAATCCACATCAATCGGAACTTGGGTGGTATTTTCGTTTTGTGGTTTAAAAACCATTAAAATTAAACTCATTTTGAATTTCAGATTCCGGGGCTTTTGGTTTTATTCAATAAGATGTTTATTTCTTTTGTCTTTTTCTTCTAGTCTGCGGACACGTTTGTTCCTAGTGAAATTGCTCCGGTGTATAAAGTGTAGCACTTTTACTGCAATTAATTAACCTTATGTGTCCTACCTATCTCAACTTCTCACCTACAAAACAGTGGCCGGTCCCATCTCTAGTATCAGCTCTTTTTTTGTATTTGCATTTAATATTACGTCATCGTAACAATACGTCAATCGAAATTATTGAATAGTGGTACAACAAGATACGTCGGTGTAGACGTGTGGATTATATTGAACTATGAAATTTCTAAAATTATCTATATTCTCGATAATACGGGTCATTGGCAATTTCCCGTAATATATTGGTGGCGACGATAGTTTGTTACACTCGTCTACGTAGCGTACATCGTCGAATTGGCGGCGACCGGTGTCACTCAGTTATTTATAACATATTCGCTGCACAATTGTACGGTATAATTTTATTGTATACGTCAATTTACAAACCCCGGAAAACTCTTAAATAACTGATAATTACTAATTATCATTATTATATTATTTTATTATGTTATACGAGATATTATTATCATTAATAAATAACTAATCATTTTTTTTAAATTTATTTATTAGTATTAGTAGGTCAGGTAATTCATTTTTCGTTCCTGATATTTCAGGGGGTGTTTAAAAACTCCAAATCCTCCACTTGCGTTCTTCTCTGGATAGGTACACCATAGTAAGCCTGTGATTTTACAACCAATATATTCGGAGGAACATGTGTAGAGAATGGAGTAGAAAAAGATCTGATACTGGGGATGGGAGCGGCCACTGTTTTAAGTGAGAAGTTGAGATGGTAGGATACATAAGGTTATTTTATTTATATCCGTAAGCAACGACCAACCATTATTTGACGAAAGACGATTCCGAGCGCAGTTCGGTAACACATAATTTGAAATGCCGTTATTTTTTTTGTAGCGATTTTCGTTTTAATTTGATTTCAAAACGATTATTAAAAAAAAAAAAGTTGGCCGATGGTTTTTGAAATTTTACCACGTCTAGGTAAATCCAATATAAGTATTACTACCAAGTTTCAAGTCTCTACGTGTATTTATACCCGAATTACAGAAAAAAAATTCTCTCAAAAATTAGAATTCCTTAAAAGCTCAAAAGTGAATGAAAAATTTTGTCGATGATACCGTAAGAAAGTAAATCAAAAAGACAACAAAAAATGTATTTCGTGATTTTTCGATTGAATAATTTTTTCTGGTAGAAAACGTCGTTCGTGTTTTTATAAAATAATGAAATCGTGAAATTGTACGTTTTCCTACGATTTTTTCCCACTTAAGTGCATTTATTTAAAAAATGGAGTTGAAAATCAAAAAACAAATAATATGTTTTAAGTACCATAAAGACAACTTGAGCTTTCAGAAAAAATACTGCACGTGAAAATCCAAGCAAGTTAAATAAGAAAAAAGAAAGTTCCATAAACTAGAAGAAAGAAAAATAAACATCTTAGTAAAACCAATAGATCTCTAGCTACGTTCGGAATTTAAAATAAAATACAGAGAGATATTTTTCTCTGCAGGAACTAAAAATTTGTATCAATTTGGTACGGAAAATCCATAATACGTTCCTATATTACTACTATATAAGATCGAAAATGAACGAAGTTTTAGATTTTAGATTAATATTAATTTATTGTAACATTTCCAATGTTTAATAAAAGTTTCATTAAAACCGCTCGAACCGCATGTCTGGTACGCATTCTCTTGAGTATTTTTCATTATCATAATATTATATACCTGTGTTTCCTGAGTTCTTCCGGTTCGATAATACTGTTTGTTCCTTTATGTTTCATTAACGACGTCAAATTTATACAACTAAAAAACAATCACCATAAAATAATATTGTAATAACCGCACGTACAGAATTTATAACGCAATTTTTCTACCGATACAATACTATTATTTTTATTAGTGCAAGGAAAAACAATTGAATTGATATTTTGTTTTTTTTTTTTTTAGATTCTAGCTAAGAACTTATGTTTTGATTTTACCATTATATTTGTTTTTTTTCTGTAAACTACTTTGCGACCGGAAATATACAGATCGATCACTTATATATGAGTCGGTTTTTGTAGCAAACGTCATATTTTGATGCCCAATGGAGGTGATTTATATGATTTCCCTTGTAGTTTTCTTAATCACTATGGTAGCTGTTAATTTCGATTCGGTTTTTTGTCCGTTGCGATTAGGTAAAAAATAATTGGAGGAATCCGGATTTTTTTTAAATATTCTGGATTTTTTTTTTAGTCATTTATAACTTGGGTTAAGAACTTAATGCATATATTTTCACAAAAAAACGTTTATATACATTTTTTAAAAATAAAATTATACGTAGCATATGATTCTGATGGGAATACGAGAGGACATTTATACCCTATTCTCATTTTTGATTTTTTAAATATTTTAAAGTCCTCTTTTTACGTTTTTAAGCACTTCTTTGTGGATTTTGAGCGCAATAAGTCCCAAACCTTACTTAAAACTATTGGAAATCATTTAATCAAATAAATTTTTGGGCAGTGATAAACATTCCTAATTTTTAAAACTAGTAACCTTTCTAGTATCTACTTCAATATTACTTAAGGTATATGTACACTCTTCTGAATGCATTTCTATACCTGTTTGGGTTGTAAACGAGTGAACTCCATTATTTTGATTGACACGTTTTTATTTTGTCAACTATACCGATTGTCTGATACACCTCGATTTGCTGTGCACAACCACGTTGGGTAAGATATAAGGGAAAAAACAAAAACATATTTATATCATATGTATTCGAGACTATAAAATATACTTTTTTGAGACTCGGGAGAGTTTAAATAGACCTTTTAGATAGTATATACTGAAGTAGACCGGGGAGAGTTTACAGGTCATTAAAACCGGAAAAGTTTAAAATTGCCCGTTTTTTTTTAATCGAACTCGGTTCAGATTTTCAAAATCATTATTCGTTAACAGTGATTATTTTCGGGAGAAACTTTTTTGAACTACACACAAAATTCGAATTTGTATAAAACGTGTGTTTGTAATAATTCTTTAAAGTTATTATTATAATCATTGTACTTTACCGATAATACCAAACTAATCCTACCTATGTAATATAATTTCAGTATTTGCATTGTGTACCTATATAATGCAATTGTTCATTTTATTTTGTTCGAACAACTCAATTAGAATATCTTCTACTCGAATTATTCTTCTATGTATACGCTCTTCATCGTTATAATATACAAGTATATAGTGCCCCTCTCGATGTAATCCGATCATTGCAGATTTGCTCTCAGTTTCGGCAAGTAGTATAGCATATTAAACGTAAAATTGATAAAAAAATAAAATAAACCTACTTTTTATATATAATAATATCGAAAAAATGGGAAAATTGTCGGTATGCGCAAACCCGTTTTCTAATACGATAATTCTAAAATTATATTCGGGGAAAACTGAAGACACAATATTATTACTTTTATTATTATGCTCTGCAGAATCGTTTTTCCATCGCAGTGATTTATCATGGTTTTTAATGTTAGAAAAAAAAATCAATATAACCATGACCCGATACCCCGAAAAAATCTATATCGTACAATAAACTGTGTCGGCCTATACCCGAGGTGAAAAGGTTGTCTGTAGTTTTTTTCCTTTTGTCGTTGACATTTGATACACTACAGGTACCTGTATATAATATATAATATTTATGATTGATAAAATTTTGTTGTGTTATTTTTTTTCGCTCTCTTCGATATTCTCATCGGAGTAAAATGTTATCGAAAAGTATCGAATTATCAAAACATCGACAGTAAGATCTATATAAATTTTAAATTGAGTGTAGTGAAGAGGTTATTATTTTTTAAAATTTTGATAAAAAATAATCAAACTAATTTCTGATACTATATCTATTGTAATTAGAATAAAATTGGCCTAAGACGCGTTGGTAAAAATGGTCTAATTTTTCATCCACTGACATCTTATTTACACATTTATCTACATTCCTAACAATTTTTCTAAAAATCTAATGACACATCGGCTTTATTTCTGTTGTTTTCTAGGTTACCTTAACTAAAATGAGAAAAAACCCACGACTAGTATACTTACTATAGCCTAATCAATTTACCGATCTTCGTGCAGAATTGTTTTATGATTACCATGATTTTTATATTCTAAGCGGGGCAAGGAAGATATTAGTTTTACAATAATGTTTATTTTTGTTTTTGTGAACAAATTTTCTATCAGCAATTTTTATTTCTATCAACATCTATTATATCTTAAGTGTTGATTAGTCTCGTGTTAAATTTTCAAATATTTTGTTCAGGCACAAATAACTTTTCAAATAAAAAAAAGATAAAATAATTAAATAAAAATATTGAAAACACCGACATACTTCGCAAGAAAAAAGTTAGGAAGGTGGGATATAGAAGATAATTTAATGTATATCTGTGATCAAGAATAAACCATTCCTAACGAAAAAATGATTCTGAGCGGAGTTCAATTGACAAAAATATACGTATCATAATATTATGGTAAGGTAATTAAATAGGCATCAAATATTTTCTTCAACAATATTTGCTTAATATTGTACCGATTTTGCCATTTTTCCTACAATTTTCTGGTTTTTCACACTTGCTGGAAAAACTCTTGGGAAAATCGAAAAATGTTTGCCGGTCTAATACGTATAATATCCATCATCTCTACGATGAACTGATAAATCGTGAATGAAAATAAATTTAAAATAAATGCGCGCCCTACGAAGCATATTAAACATTATATAGGTATATTCTTGTACGCGCGTAAGCTGTACAAAATAAAATTGTAAATTGACTTTTCTATATATTAATCATAAACGATAAGTCGATCAAAAAGTATAATATATGTATTATATACGTATATATTTCTGAGCAAAATAATATATCGATAAAATCAATTGGTCGTATAGTAAATTTACTTAACGTATTTTTTATTATTTTTATTATATTTTTTTTTTTTGCAATGAAATAGAACTTACAACTTCCTACAAAGTTTTTCAATATGGTACGGGTTGTATAAAATATGCTAGACCAGTTGCAATTTTATCAAATCTATAGGTTACTTTTCAACAATGCGGATTTTACGCATCCCGCCTCATTAAACACTTAGTATAATATTGTATAGTGACATAGTAATATTATATACCCTACCCATGAAAATAGAAAATATATTTTATGCTGAAATTGTTTTGAGATTCTATCATTTACGAACAAAATAAAATAATGTGTACAACAGAGTTATATTTAAATATAAGTTAACATATACAATACTATAATTTTGTGCAAAAAAAATTAATAAAAAGTCAAACGTACCTAACTTTTTACCACGTGTAGGCCCCCGAATTTCGGGTAATTTAGTTGTTGTATACTTTAATAAATAAAATACATTTCTTAAAATTAGAATGAATAATATTGGTTTTGTTGTATTAAAAAAATTATGAAAAATTAACGAACACAAAGTTCTGGTCAAAAAACAAGATATCTCCATAAAATTTAGGAACATTAATAGCTTTCATCTCAAATCAAATATTGTGGAACATTTTATCGTGATTTAATGTGTCTAAATTGATTTTAAAATTAATTTTATCAGTAATACAACATTTTTGAAATAGTTTCCTGAAAAATTTTGAAAAATGAAGTTATCCCGTTCTTGCACGGACCCCTTAAATTATATGGTAGTCGAGTTTTTTCCCTTACGGCCAAAAAAACTCAGAAATCAACAAAATTTAAATAAATTCATCGTCATTTGTAGTGAATTTTTTTTATTATTATTTAAGAAAATCTGTTGGAATTGTAGAACATTTGTTTTAATATACCATTAAGCGGGAAATGCGGATCTCTTGAGTTATTGCATGAAATCACTAGGGTATTTTTACTAACTGTAAAAATGTTTTCTGAGAAAAAACAATTCTCAGTTCTATAGTATATACTGAAAACAATATTATACTATATGTAACAAAAATACTACGTTTTTTGGTTACAAATTAATAATTTGTTTGATATTTCAGTTTTTACTGTTTAATTTCAATTTGTTATAGGGCCTTGTATGTATATTATATATTTATTACCTTAAAAGTATTGTGATTATTTATTTATTTGTATTTTGCTAACTGTATAATTAGCCATGGGTTAATGATAAAGTCGGCCCCGGGCCGAAATGTAAAAATAACACGCTAATGTACATTTACGGCTTTATGTACATTTTATGTAAATTTGTGTACTACAGTTTTAACGAACATTTTACATAAACGTTGCCCTCCTACACCCTTAAAAATTTGCAAATTTATAAATATATTTGATTAGACATTTGATAATCTAAAACGAAATCTAGGTGTTCCAGTTTATAAATATAGAAAACAATATTTTATTTTGACAGGTTTTCTACTATTTTAAAACAGATTCTTATTTGAAAAGCTCGTAAGAAATAGTAAGTTTAACTTACTATACCGAATCATAAACACATAAAAACCGTAAGATTTTATTAAAGAAATCATGTTGCATGCATAGGCTATATTATAATGGTATTATCTCGAGTTCCGGATAATATATGCAAAATACACAGGATGTGTCGAATATATTTCTTTTGAAAATGTGAAATAAAAGTCGTTTCATCTTGCAGTCTTAAAAAAAAACAATCATTTTAAACAATGAAATAATGTGAATTCAGCAGTTGTTTTTTTTTTATATAAATCGGGTAATCGCAATGTTCATTAGGATAAGTGTTCAGGAAAACGACGTGATGCGTATTTTATTTAAGTATTCCGTTTTGTGCATATATACTATAGTATTATAATAAAATATATTATATAGTTGCGATAAACGTTAATTTTAATGAAATCTCTTATTGTAAATAAATAAATCACAGATATATCATATCATAACATACCACAGATTATATCGCATGAACTCAATCCTTGATAGCTTATGTAGTTGTATGCATTCAATTGTTTCAAATATATTAAACATGTGTAAATTCATCCACTAATATAGCTAATTTCATAAACACATATATTGAGTCTAGTGAATCCCCCAATTTAAGTACTGGGTGGGGGTCAAAGTGTGATTTAGAAATTTGCCCGGGACAAAAGGAAACAAAATTGGGCTATTACTATGAATTGTAAATTAAATTATAATCATTTATCAATCGGTTGTCGTTATTGCAGTTCTGTATGATAAATATTCCAAAAAAAAATGTCGCTATCATTTATTTGAATAATCCTTATTTCTTATCTAACACCTATATTTTGTGTACCAGTGAGAAATATAATTTATATTTTAACAAGTATTTATGACTGTCTATACATTTTTAATGTTCTTCAAATTTAAGGATTAATTCAAATTAAAAGAATAATTAAATCCAGTATATGGATTAACATGGGCTCTGGACAAATTCCCATAATGTCCTTGCGTAAATAAAGCACTGGTGGCGGTACCTACTCAGCCCAGCGAATAGAAACGGTTTCTATTCACTCGGTCGATCACTAGGCCGTGTATTGCTCCTTGTCTTTAGATTGGTCGAGTAAATCGGCTGAGAGCTCAACCCGTGTAAACAAAACATTACATTTCTTCAAATGACAATTGTTTATGCTATGTTTGTGCCGTTTGTACCCATTAGTCCCTTTCTGATGTACAATGCGGGCCCAAGCCATCCCTTCATAATGTAAATATTTTACTTAAAGAGTAATATCTGATAAAATATTAATTTTGTACGTATCAATTTAGATTACCTGATTACCTATATATTTTTTTAATAACCAACTATTGTGGTTTTATTAATTGGGTCCAAACTTTGATGCTTTTACTTACTTTTTTATTTGTTTTTACATATTTTTTAGATTCGGATCGTAGATGAAGGTTTATTGGTTTTATTATAATGTGGGTGTTTTTATTTTTTATTTTTTATCTGCTATAAAAAACTTTTGAAAAGCGAATTTGCTCCAATGTAAAGAACATCTTTTGAAAGGGAATTATATCTAGTTAATTCATTAAACGTGTCACTTTTTAATTTCCTAAGGTGTTTTCAAACTAATTTGAAAAATCGGAAACAAAATTATAAGTAAAATTGTAAGTAATTACGGTGCGTCACGGAGTTACCGATTTTATTATTTGTAATTTTTACATACTATTTTTTCTACCAGAATTATTGTTTCAATAGAAAAACGATAATGAACCTTTTGTGTTGCATTTTTAATCTGGTTTGTGAGTTTGTTTGATTCGTTTTACGATTTTCAAAGTAGTTTTCATATAAATTGGGAAAAATCGCTAAAAAAAAAAATAGAAAACATGAAAAATTTACAAAACTAATTCTTTTATTATTTTCAAAATATTTGAGTCATTTTTGAACTATTAATAGATATTTTTATTTTTCGAGTTTTTTATATCATTTTTATTTAGTAGGTATTCCGTGAATAAAATTGATTTGACAAACAGAATCTCTGGAAAATTGAACAAGAGGTTCATTAAAAGTTGTACTTATAAAAAAATGTATAACCGAACTTCGCTCAGAATTGTTACTCGTTAACTATGGTTTGTTGTTGCTTTAGATATAAATTAAATACATGTATGTATCCTACCTTACCTACTTTCCACTGACAACAGTGATACACATTAATATTAATATGTTGTAAATTAAGGGCCTAGATTTGTAATTTTCGGTCAATTACCCATTAAACAAAAAACAAAAAATATCAAATGTTTATAAATAGCTTAACAATTTCCAGAAAGTTTTAAATATTCAACCGCGTCTAGACAAGGCAAATAAAAGTTTTCTGTGAATGTTCCTGGTTTTTACAAAACGAGTCTAATTTTGTTTGAAAACAAAATTTGAAATAATAAAACTGCTGTTTCCGTAAACCTTTTTGTTCCTTTCACGTATATAAGGTATATATATATATATATATATATATAGGTAAATAACTAGGTAGATGAAAAATGTAACAAAACAGGTATCTTGTTATTTTTTGATAGAAGACAAATTTCTGATATTAAATTTGTTTACAGATAACGAAAATACAAGACACATAGTAAAACCAATATATTCTTTGCTCAACGCATAATATCAATTACGGTAACTAATTATTATTTCAAAATATACTGTGCATGGGCACGGCCGTGAAGAACAGCTAGTTGATAAATAATGGGTATTACTGTGTTCTTGTACAAACCCACAATAATGTTCATTTCATTTCATTTAATTAATATCTCTTAAAATATTAACATTAGGTTTAGTATATAAATGCACATAAATCAATTTATCAATTTATCTCAACTGGGCTGGGGTTAAAGTGGTAATTTTATTTTCGGGTGTCCATGGATCTATGGAATAAGGTTTTTAATAAAACTGATCGAAAAAATTAATTTAACGTACTTTGTAAAAGAAACGTAGTAATAACGTCAAAAATTAAACATATAAGTGAATAAATAAATGAATGCGTCGCCTGGAGTATTATTATATTATGTGTATTGTACGACAGGTTTCGAATTAAAAATTTATCGTCAGATAAAATCACAAAATACAATACACATATCATAATAGTCTAGGCGACGCTTCATTTAGATATTTATTTACGAGTATTATCCATTTAATAATTTTGTTTTTATTTTATTATTTTTTTAAAAAAGTAGCATATTCATTTATTTGTATAACGATGTTAGATGTCCGCTGGTGTTGAAAAAACTCTTAAGCTTAGCTTACATTTTTTTTCCTCTTGATGTAGCGATGCATGTACCTACTCTACCTGTAATTTTTATTGCGTATTAGTACCTATATATATATATATATATAAAAACACATATTGAAAATAAAAATAAAATGACATACGATTCTAAGCGAAGTTAGATTAAATTTGTTTTCAAATTCTGTGAATGAAAGATAATAAATGAAAAAAAGAAAGAAATAACATTTTTTTCTTCAATCAATAATTGAAAGAAACGCAAGACCTTTGTTTTTGCTCGTTACAGTACGTTATCATATACAAAAACCATTATTTTACATTGAAAGAATTGGAAGTGGTCTTATTACTTTTCCATATTTTTTATTTTCTCTCCTTCAACTCTACAATAACCATAATATATAAGATGGACATATTTTGCACAATATGAGTGAGGGGGCACTATTTTAGGTGGAAATTCGGGACAGCAAGATATAATGGGGAATTAAATTTTCATCTGTACGTAATGATAAATCATTGCAAATGAAAAGTGATTTGAAACGAAGTTTATTTCACACATGTACGTACATTTTCTCGTTTTTCCTACGTTTCTTTCCAGTGCCTCTCAATTATCATGAAAACCTCTTGAAAAACCAAAAAAATAAAGACGCTTAAGTACCAACTAGATTAAGTTTCATTTCATAAATGTGCTAAACTTGATAAATCGGAGTAATATTTCTGGTAGAAAAGTTGTTCAGAGAATAAAAAAGAAATGATAAAAAACATCTTTGTAAAACCAATACATTCCTCGCTATGCTCCGATTATAAAATGAATACTTAATTGAAAAATGGAATATTGAAGTTTTTAGAAAAATGTATTAAAAAAAAAATGAAAAAAGTAGAAAAATCAATCTCAAGTAGACCTGAGAACAAATTCAAATTATTTTAGTGTTTTCAGAATTCTTATCATTCCACAAGACCAATCGGTAGGTTGGAAATAGATCGCGCCTAAATTTCTATGTTGTACGTGTGTAAAACAAAGGTAGAAAATCACCGCTTCAAATCTTCTTGAATACTTTAAGGTTAAGTTTTTTTAAACATGGTAATTAAAATATACCCTTTTAAAATTTTAATAATATTTATTTTTTTTCTACCAACAACTTTTTTACTAGAAATTTTGATACAATTTTTATGTTAAGTACCTTTTCTGAAAGGGAATTTGACTAGGGTGGTAAAATAAGCAGGTTAATTTTTGATTTTTCTCAAAAATTTTCATTATAAATGGAAAAAACGAAGGAAAAATGGGAAAATGTACGAAATTTATTATTTTCAAATCGTAAATACTACGGCCTTTCAAAGTTTAAAGGATACTAAAGGTTTCTTGACACGAAAAAAAAACAGCCTTTCAAAATATATACTACAGAAGTACATATAATTGTTTTTCGTTAGCAATGGACAATGGTTAATCGTTATATACTGATTTGCATTTATCATATATAAAGATATTAAGTGTCCCTACTACATTTCCCACTTCTCGTTTATAACAATGGCCCATACATCCTGCGAAATATGTCTGTTTGTTTTTATTTTTGGATTTATTATTCATAGTTTTACTAGAGAATTATTTTCATCCTTTCATGAAAATTTGTTTGGATTTTTTATAGTGGAGGATATCCAATCAGAGTTGTATGAGAGACAGTTTTAGTTATAGAAATTTTTTCCCTAAAACCATACGGATTGATAATTGATAAAAAGGATGAAAAAAAATTATATTATGAATCATAATCCGTCAATTTTTTTAAGGTCTGAATTTATTAAAATTTACACCACAACTAACCTTAAAAAGTTTCACTTCAAAAAAAAAAAAAAAATATTCCTGCAGTAAAACGACTAATTTCTGAATATCGATTGATGGGCCAACGATAACTCTTGAAATTGTGTGAAATTTCAAAATTTTAAAAATTAATGATTGCGTAACTTTTAAAGTTTTCAGAACTATTTTTTTTGATCGTGTAGCAAAAAGAAAAAAAAATGTTTTTAAATGATTTTTTTTTATGAAAACTACTTGCAGGAAGTAAACTCAAACATGACATTTGGTATGGCGGTACCATCTGTGTTTTATATTATTATTATTTGTACCTATATATGGGCGTATAAACTTTTTATAGCGCCAACTCTATACCTTAAAAAAAAAAACTTTAACAGAAAAATAAATAAAACACATCGTGCCTGCAGCAGGTAAGTGTACACAGTAATACATTTCTTTCAATCCGCTTGGAACCGTAACAGTTATTTGAAAAATGTATAGCTCGCGTTAAAATAATAATAATAATAATAATAATAATGTTATAAAAAAAAAAAATACGTTATTTATGTATTTATTAACTTTTTACTTTTTTTTATGCGAAAGTAAATGATCAAAATCGTTTTAATTTGAATATAGAGCTCATACCAAAATACAGAAAAATGTAAGATTTATAGAAATATATTATGAGATTTAATGACTACTACACGGATTCTGTATACACTGCAGATGACAGTAACTTACTCCTCGAAAATATTATCTCTCTCCGTTTGATTCCGGATTCAATATAGTGTCCCGGTAGTTTGCGGGTAAACGTAAGACGTCAACATCTATAAATAACTCATAAAATACATATTACCGTCTTATTAGCACTTTTATTTTATTTTAGATTCAGAACGGAGCGAGAGATCTATTGGTATTACAATGATGATTGTATTTCTTCCGGATTCGACACGTAGCGTTTTACTGTGATGTGCAGTGTTTTATTTTTTGTATCTGTGAAACATTTTTCGAGAAGTGTAGCGTCTTTTCTGAAATAATATTTTATCTTTTTGATGCATTCTGAATTTTTTGGTTTTTCAAGAAGATTTCGTAATAAATGAGAAAAATCGAAAAATGACGGAAAATTTATAGCACGCAATTTTAATGTGTACAGTTTGTACGATTTAATATGTTTTCTATCAGAAATACTGTGCTCTAAAAGAAAAACGACATGAAATCTTTTCTATTGCATTTTAGTCTAGATGGTGAGAAGGTAGAAATTTTGATTACACATTTTTTTAATAATTGGGTAAAACTGACCAAAAAAAAAGTAGAAAAACGGAAAAGTTTACGGGAATAATGGTTTTATTATTTTACATTTTTTGTTGTAATTCAGTTAACAGTTTTCCCTTTTGGTAAAATTTTAATGGTTTTTGAGCTATTTATTTATTTATGGACATTTTAATTTTACGAGTATTTTACGTAATTTTTATTTAGTAGTGATTTTTTGATAAAACAGAAATGTTTGAACATTTTTCAGGAGGTTCATTATAAGTTTTTACTGAGTGATGAAAAATAAATTGTGTGTAATGTAGACATTTTCTTTTTGAATTTTAATGTTAAATTTTGACGAAAATCGTAATTTTCTTTTTTATTAGTTTTTAGTCAATGACTGGTTGCCATTTGAAAATCAACTCTAAAAAAATTACCCTAAATAATTAAGGTGAAAAAAAATAGCATAAATATAAAACTGTAGAGCAAGTTATTTTTTCAATATTCTAGAAAACAAATTCCGGAAAAAGTGTATACTTTCCGAGATAATGTGAAAAACATAAATCACAAAATATACAACTGATTGAACAGTGATTTACATTCTAGAATGGTGTGGTCTTGAAACGAATGGTTATTGGTAAATATTGGTTAAATATATTTTAGTTTCGGGGATATTTTTTTTTTGCAAAATTTGTCCGAAAAACTGGTAGGTAAAAGGACCCACGAAATATGATGTTATCCAGAACACGAATGTAAAGTCGCTTTAACTAAGCGCGGTGCATTAAAATGCTCTTCGATTAAGCTCCGGGCACAATTAACGTAAAATCTGAAGCAGATAATAGTTCGAACTCGAATATTGCGCTAATAGGACTGTTATTATGCGGCGAATCGGCAATATTTAGACAGTACCCGGCAAAGCCGAGAAAAGGTTCTGAACTTTATCAAGTCGCCGCAAGCCACTTTTAGTATAAAGGGCTCGGGCGACGGCACAATATTCCAATAATGACCTAATTAAGACATACAACGAAGAAAGGCACGCGTGATAGTCGAAGTTTGAGAAGTGACGACTAATGATACAAACAATATGCAAATTGTATTGTTGTAATAGATCTTGACGTTAAATTCGATCATGTATAATATAAATATCGAGATAATTATCGTTTTATCGCGAACCTCCGCGGTTATTACACGAAAATTTCCAGTAAGTATAGTATCGATATTAAACTATTACAGTATGTAATCGTTCCACGTAGGTATTATCAACAATATTTCCAAAATCGTACCCTTTATCATCGACTTAACTTAATTTTTAGCCATTCTATATAAAGTTTGGGGGAGTTTATTGTATCGCGATTATATTATTATGTAATCAAAAAAACTTTGACTTTAATGGCTTAGTACCGGGGGCGTCATTTAAGTTTTTTAATTGGGATGCAAATATTTGTATCTGGCCAATCTCTTCACTACGCCATTTATGTATCTTGTTTATTTTGCGGAACTGAAAAAATGTTTGCTCGCACGTATTCGCATCTTCACTTAACATTTTAATATTCAAACAATGTAGTTACCGTCTTGAAAACGAACGGCATAGCAAATTTGCGTTCAGTAGGGCAATTAATATGGTGCCGTTAGTTTTAACGTTATAGTCAATTGACCGATCCCCAAACTTTTAAATAAAGACATTATCTATGGTCCTATGTCAGTTTTTTTTTTTTTTCGATATTTTAACTTTTAATCGAGATTAAAGCATTTTTAAATGACTAAACTCATACATTTTATGAAAATTAAAATATTATGAGAAAAACCAAAGTAGGAGCACAGAGAATGTTCTCACCATCCAGTTGGGTACCTAATAGATCGATTCACTTTAATCTTAAAATTAACTGCACTAAATTTGTCTCACTGAATGGTAAACTACCATGCCACGAGTTTGTAAGATGGAGATAACACACGCATGTGCTTCTTAATATTTGATTTGAAAAAAACGTGTTTCCTTCTTTTTAAATTTCAATTTGCAAAATAATATTTTTCTAAAATTGTTGTGTTGTACATGCGTAAATGATTTTTATATTATATTGTTTAAAACTGTGGAAACCTAACCCGAGTAGGTAATGGTAATCTAAATTTGCATAAACAATTTATTAATATTAAAGTTTTCTATTACACATGTACATGTTTTTATATAATATTCACGTGAAATTAATATTCAAATGTGTAAAATATTGTACTTAAAAAATCCCTGTACCTACATGTGAATAGTTTAACGTGTACACGTATATCTACATAATTTACGTTATTTTTTATGTATTATTCGCGTGAATTACACTAAAACGTGTGAACACGGATAGTAAATACTAAGTTCAGGTGTTATAAGTTTGTGTGAGTATACGTTTTTGAATCACATGTATTCGGATTGTTTTTTTTTTTTTTTTGACGTTTTCAATCGATACCTCAAATTATTACCTAACGGCCCCGGTATAAATTTAATTTAAATATTCAATTATTACTTTTATCAAATATATAAATAAATGTATTTTTTTCTATTTGTTCGAATCGAAAATTAAAAACATTTTGAAAATATCAAAAAGTATGATCATCACATAGAATTATTCTATTCAATGATTAATTAGAATCGAATTTATTCGAAATTTTCGTAACCGATGACGGCAAAATGTTGATGACCAAATACCCCTCAATTATTTAGCTCCCCGTGTGTTGGGTCTGGGAACGACTGAATAAAAAAACAATCGAATATCTTGCATGGATATTAAAATATATACCTACACGTTGGTGCAAACGTGTAGGCAAACTACTCCAAGGACGTTATAAGCGTAAACCTAAAATCTAATCGACGAACAAAAACGACCACGACGGTTTTATTGAAAAAAAAAAATAAAAATTATAGCGATAAGACTATTTCACAAGGAGTGTACAAGACATTTAGATATCATTTTTATTGCATGAACGTCTGTATAATATGTGGATAGTCGGGGATCTAGGGGAAACGTCACCGTTGACGATTATTGCGGGTTCGCGATAAAAGAATTCACCCAGTGTTACCTATTATACGTATAATAATATTGTTGTTGCCGGGACGATTTATACGATTTAACTTTACTCGGGCAATACTAATAACGCTGATATTAGTTTGGAACGCGCGGGAAAACTTCGTCGCCCGGATTTTCACCCGCGAAATCGTAGCGGTCGTTTTCGCTTTTTTTCCCCAGCTGCGGTCGAGCGGTCCAATCGATCGGGTCACATTCTCGCGTTTTCATTTTCCGCAGAAGCGATGACCCGACAACCGCTCGCCCGGCCGTGGGTCTAACCGTTTCTCACCGGAGGAAGTAGCCTGGAAGGCATTTTAGGGATGGAGGGATAAGGGCAGGGATTCGGTCAGTTTTATTTTATTTTTTTTTTCATGAATTAACACCGTTCAGATTTTTCGAACAGTATTGTACAATATAGCAGATAAAATAGAACTAAACTAAATATATTCAACAGAAAAAACAGTTTTAGACTTTATCAAGTATCTGGACATCACTTTTGGTATAAGGGAGCTCGAAAACGGCATCGAATTCTATGGTCTCAGGGAAAAATGGTTAATTTTTTTTTTCATTTTGTATTTTGCAATGTTTTATTTAATTTCTTGGCCTAAATAGTATAATAAGTGTATGTATTTTCAAAATTAATATTTGTATTTTAGATTCTCAGTAGAGCGAAGAAGCTTATGGTTTTACAAAGATGTTTATTTATTTTTTTTTTTCTGTTGACAACTTTTCTACTAGAAGACTTGCCTGGATTTCTAGTGTAGTGTAGCACCTTTCCTGAAAGGAAATCGGTGTGAGAAGGTCCTTTAAAGAGTTAAATTTTTCGGTTTTATGAGTTTTCTCAATAAATATGAAAAACCGAAAAAAAAAAACGGAGGAAAAACGGAAAAAGGTAAGAAATATGTAGGGATTAGTTAAAAATATTACGGCCTTCTTTTTTCCTGTAGACAATTTTTCTACCAGTTATTTTGCTCCAATTTATAAAGTGGACATTTTTTCAAGAGTTTTCCCAGAAAGTGTGAAAAACCGGGAAAAAAAATATGGGAAATCCGGGAAAAATGTAGGAAAAACGGGAAAATTGGCGCTTTAAACAAATATTATTAAACATAATATAGAATGCATATTTAATTATTTTATCATAATGTGACACATATATTGTTGACAAAGCATCACTATCAAGTAAACTCCGCTCAGAATCATTTTTTCGTTAGCAATAAATTTTGATCGTTGATAACAAATTTAAATTAAATAACTTATAACAGAGGCTGCACCCGTCCCCATTATGCTAGGAAGTCTTTTTTAAAATTTAATTTGTCTCCATTAAAAACTTATGGAATTGACTTAAATCTTTCTCTATAAAATCAAGGTATTTTAGCGATGACCTAACTATAGGATGTTATAATATAACGTAAAAGTTAAAATATTATATTAAAATGTATACTATATGGGTGTTAAATGTCCGCATTATCGTGTGTCATCAATGATTTTGTTTTATGCCATCTGTGTCTTCCCGTGTGAAACCAAGGATTGTGCTTTTTCATTATTACGTGATATCCGTATCATTAAAGTTACAGAAAATCAATACAAATAATACGATTTTCGTTCTAAAAATACCAAAAATCTTGTATCAGCTATTCTTTTAGTTGTTAAATTTTAGACAACCGGCTTCAAGATGCACACAGTTCCGGTAAACCGCTTCTGGAAATCAGAACCTCTTTCAAAACTTTTCAGACCTTTACGAGCGATAGATTGGCTGTGGGTCACAGAGAGACGAACCAACCGACAAAAACTTTCTTTTATTGTTGGATTTTCCCCAAAAACAAAGACAATTGCTCTGTATATCAATTTTACACTTCCAACAAATATTCTTGGACCAAATTAGAACAAACTGGAGAATCATAGTTGTTTTATAGACGGGCTAAAGTGATAAAAGTAATTTTGAATTTAAATATGAATTCCATTATGCTGTTTCGAAAAGTTGGCATTTTTGTTCAGCTTTAAACACATAATTACCGCCAAAATGAAACCAATTATAGTGAAATTTTATATATGCATGGCATAATATTATCAATATCGTGCCTTTTGACCGTTAAATTTTCAACTCACACCCTTATCATTTGAATGATCAAACTTTACCGTTTTTTTTTTTTTTTCGCAACCACTTTAGATGCAAAATATTACAGTATTTGGTTATTTACTGTTGTACTAAGAATGTTTCGTATACAAAATAGCTGGCCGAGGTAAGAGAATTCGATTCTAGTGACCGAGCGCTAATACTCGTGGTTGCTTTAGGTTTCATAGATAATAAAATTGAAAATAATGTTTATTTACACGTTTTATACAGTTACTATCCAGATATTATTTTAATGGAAAAAAGAAATTTCAATTATTGTTTAAGTATATAGTAACGTATACAATATGCACATGTAGAAAAAAAAAATCATAAATTCACTTAAAATTCTATGTATTCTGTCCAAACGTGCGGCATCGTGTTGGTGCGTGGAGTCACGTGCACCGGACTACATTCAGGGTAAATGCCCATTGCGCCGTGTTACGGAGCAACGGTGGCGGTGGCCCGTGAAAAACTGTCCTTGAGCGGTTGAGCGAGCGGGCCAGACGCTCGGTGTCGCGCGGCGCGCGCTCACGGCCGATCGATAACCAAACTTACGCCGTACGCTCAGCAACCCGCGTGGGAAATCGTAGTGTGTAGTGCGTACGCGCTAAATTCACGCTGACTAAATCCGCGTAGTGTCCTTGCCACCCACGGACGAGACCTGTTGCGTGCCGAAATCTCTTGCCCACCCCTCCGTCCAACTTTTCCGCCAAAAACCGACACTCGATGACGGCCACGTTATTGTAATAATATTATTATTTATCGGTACTCGTGTCGTACGCTACTTACCACCCCTCCGTAGGTATGGTGTACACTACCTACCCGTAAACTGTTCTCTGCTGGAAAACACGGTTTAAATAAATGATTGAAACATACCGTGTTCATTGTTATTTTCAAATAAAAAGTAAAAAGAAAAAAAAAATGATAACGACCGATCTACAAAATTTAATGATAATATTTTATTCATTAAATAATATGAACTACGCAACCCGTTCAAGCTAAAAAATTATAATGAGTCAAGACAATATAATATTATATTCATTTAACAATTATTATACGGTTTTAGTTACTAAATGACAAAATTAAAGCATATATTTCACAGGGGGGTGGGTTAGTGTTGTAGGTGGTAGTTGGGAAGATAGTAGAGGGGAAATTTAACGTGTTTACAGATATACGTTAAATCGCTAACGAAAGAACCTTAAAAATTACATGTTACCGAAGTCATATTTGTACTATTTTATTTAAATTTATTTTAAAGTCTAAGTGTTTTGTTAGTTATTTAGTTATTTATGTATATTATATACATTTATGTAATGTATATTTAGTGTATGTTAGTGTATATTTATATTCATGTGCATGTTTTCACCAAAGACATCATTTGAAAAAAAAAAACCTTTACTGATCGAGATTCAGTTGATAATAATTGCTGTCATATTATGGTAAAATAATCATGTATTTAAATTTACATTTATTATATATTTTCTTTAATAATATTTGTTTAATATTGTGCCTCTTTTTTTGTTTTCCCGGTTTTTAACATTTATTGAGAAAATGTCTGGAAAAATCAAAAAACGATTTTTTTAAAGTACTTCCCTAACCCTATTTCCTTTCAGAAACGGTATTACAACTGTAAATTCAAGCAGTATTTCTGGTAGAAATGTTGTCCATAAAAAAGAAAAAAATACTTGTAAAATCACAAGCTTCTTCGCTCCATTTAGAATCTAAAAAGAGCTAATACTGGAGACTGGTGCAGCCACTGTTCTTGCCTCCATGTGGGTAGTGGAGAAGGTGGGATACATATAACTATTAATTTATTATACTTGTAACCAACGATAAACCATTTAAAACTATAAACGATTTGGAGGGAAGTTCAATTGTATACATGTTTTGAAAGACCGTAAAATTTAAGACTGTCGTCAAAATTTGATTTTTAAACTCTTAAGATAAAAAAAAAAGTAAAAAATACTGCATTAAACTAATTTTTTTTTTGACCACTACGTACTATATATTATGAAACACTTATCAAATCTTCAAGCATTCCTGTTAAGTCTAACAATTTATCTACAGAGTAACAACCTAATAAATATTACGTAACAAAACCTTTAAAATTAAAAAAGTGAGTATACATTTTTTGTCAACATTTTAGATCTCTAGGAATATTTTAAACTAAATTACATTAAACAAACAAAATTTAAAATAATTATTATTAATTCCGTAAATTGTCCAGTTCTTTCTACTTATTTTTCGTTATGCTCAATTATTTATAAAACTACAAAAAAAAAAAACGTGTAACTTATTCATAAACTAAATTAAAAATTTAACAAAAAAGACCTCTTGTTATTTTTTTACTGGGGCAATATTTTTTGAAAAAAAAATAAGCCGTACAAATTAAAAATAATGAAATCGTTGTGCTGTAATTCGAAAAAAAAATCATCTTATACTTTGTCTTTTTTGGTTTATTCGATTATCATGAAAAATACTTAAGAAATCAAAAAACAATTTTCTTTGTCAGTGATTATTTTTTTATTTACATTTTATTTAAATTAATATCGAAAGATTACTGAGCCTCACTGAGAAAAACTCGTGTGGAGGCCCAGAGTTATTTTAAGTTACAAATAATTCTTACTGATATAGGTACATATTAAATTTGTGTATATAAAGACAAATAAGGAATTGTTCATAATAAATACATAATACGCGTTATTCAGTATGTTACACACAATATTTAGTTTTAGACACAGCATATTCATATCAGAGATAGTGGGAAATTTATTTTTGAAAATTCGTAGCGGCGCATTAGCGACATCGCTGAGCATTAAGTTAAATATCCGAGCCTCCAGAAAATAGACAAGGTTTCGGCAACTAGTTTTTGTGGGCCAGTCTAAGGAAAAAGGACTAGCTGCATATTTTGTGCTGACCCCATGGTTTATAGGATCCAACCGATTATGTTTTTTCAGATACATGGTGATTGTTTTTGTTTATAGGAGCTCTATATTGAGAACATTAAAATATGCAAATAGTTTTTCGTTAGATATTTCCATTTTTTTTTTATATTTACAACCCTGAGTATAGTATATTGCCATTTTTTCAAGGGTAGAAGAGCATTTTTATAGGTACCACTCCATCAGGCCTGTGCGCAGGATTTCATAATGGGAGGAGGGGGTGAAAAAGATTTATATATATGTAAAATAGATACATCGATAGGTAGCAAATATTATTTATTATATATTTATGTGTATTGAATACATATATAAAAAATTAAGAATACATTATATTCTTAATTTTGTTATAAAACATGGAATCGTTAATTAAAACTGTTTACCGTAAATATTTGTCGGTTTTTAAAAATTCAATAATGATCTCCCAATGCACTTACCATACTAGATAAAAATTTCTTTCAGAAAAAATGATACGCTTGATATATCGATGTTGTTTACAAATAGAAAAAGCTGTCCTAGGACAATGCATCCATGGATGGGTGCAGCCACTTTTGTAGGTGGGAAGTTGGGAAGGTAAGATACAGAAGGGAATTTAATTTATATTTGTAAACAAAACTATTGCTAACGAAAAAACCTGAAGTACCTCCCCAGTTAGATTTGCATAAAGAAAAAATGCTATCTTTGTAAATCGGAGTGAATTTCACCGTAGAAATGTTGTTCACAGGAAAAAAGATGGCCGTAATATTTTTAGCCAATACCTACCTACTTTTTTCCATTTCCTTCGTTTATTTTTCTGTTTTTCACATTTGTTGAAGAAACTTCTGAGAAAATCGATAAATAACCTCTTTAAAGTACCTCCCCAATAAGATTTTATTTAATCGTCTTTATTTTTTTTCGCTGAACTTCCTGCATCACTTTCAAAAATTAAAAATATAACTGCAGAATACTTCAGTATGTTTAGATCCACTTAGTGCGTGAACAGGCCTTTTCTCATATGAAAAAAATTAAAAACTTATAACGATGACGTTTAACTGATGACCATCTCCACCACGTAATTAGGGTGGGCATAAGTAATTTTAATGTGGAAATTGAAAAAATTATAAACAATGTCCAACAACAAAAATCACATTAAACATTAAACATTTACCAAACAGTTTCCATACTTTTATGTTAAAATTATATTAAAAACTGTAATTTGTATTTTATACATTTTATTATTTTAAAGATTTAGACAGTATTTTTTTTTTAATTGTAAATAATTTAAGAATATAAAATTTGTATTTTCGTCTGATCCGTGAACTCTTTTTAATTTTTGAATTAAGAGAGTCCTAAAAGGTCGCCGACCACAATAAAAAAATGAGTTAAATGTTTTTTTTTTTATAATAATTAGAATTTTAATAACAAATTTGATGAAAACCAGAGTAAAAACGATGCGATAAAAATCTAGTTACTGGTCCATACGAATCAATATGTATTTATTTTACTATAATATTACATATATATTGTTGAAAAAACAATATTATTAAAAGAGCTCCGCTCAAAATGGTTTTTCGTTAGCAATGATTTATTTACCGGCATTAAAATATCAATATCCTACCTTCCCATCTTCTCACCTAGAACAATGGACTACCCACCGTGCGAAGTTTGTCAGTCATTTTTTATAGTTCAAACACGAATAATTTTGAAACTAAATTTAAGTTGTAAAATATAATTACAAATTTAAATGTTTTTGATTACATTTCAACCAGTTTAGTTAGGATAATTGATTAATGCTATGCTATTAAAATCTGTTTGCGAAAACTATGTTAGAGGTATAGTTGTAATTGGAAATTAGGATTTTATACATACGCATTAAGTTACTATAATTGTTAAATATTTTGTTCATGGGATTTGATTGAATTGTTTGACTTAATACATAGAAATGTACTGATAGACCCAGCTAGAGGGCTGAATGAAATAGCTCCGAAGCCACGGAGAGTAGATCTGTTGTCATAAATTGTATAGTTTTGCAATGATACACAACGATATCGATGTGACTATTTTATCGAGAGCATACCGATATTAATTCGTTACAGATAAGAATAACGTTATGGTATGAAATTCAAAACTATTGAATATAGGTAATATAATTTAACTAAATACTTATTATTGTATGCATATTTTTATGAAGCAATTATACAAAACACGGAGGTATCCATGACAGATGAAAATTAAATAATGCAGCTATAATTTTTTGTTTTATATTTAAGTTTTCTTATTGATAAAAATATAATATGAAAACTTTTTTTTTGTAACGATTTCAAAAAAAAAAAAAAAAAAAATCGGTCAGTAAATTTTATTAGTACTGTTTAGCATTGTATTGCTTTTAGTATTATAAATTATGTCGATATCGTTTGTTATTCGACATCACGATACGTTAGCGAGTAAGGCTTACAGATTAAATAATGTAAGTATATCATTTTCATGTCAAAAGAAAAGAGACAAGGGGGGCATTCAACGTTCCAGCCCTTGAAAATCGCAGGGCGTGCCCAGACACACTTGGCACGCCCTGGGCGCACCCCTAATACGGCACGGACACGAATAAATTGCGTATATTATGGCTACTGTTCAAGACTATCTATATATTAGAACTATATTGAATATTAATACACTAGAACGTGCAGAAGTAAACATAATAGTAAAAAAAAAAAGCCCGTGTAACGATAAAGTATATTCGTGTCCATTAAACAAGTAGATTCCATATTATAAAATAGGTTATATAATTATATCATGGTGTTTACTCTATATCAGCGGCATGCGCAGGATTGCGGGGTCAGGTTTCATATCCCCCAACACTAGTTCAAAAATATATTTATGAATTTTTTATTTAATAATTTAGGTAACCTTGAAACTGGAAATACTTCAGCTAAGTTACTAACGATAATTTTGTTTCAAATTTAGAATTGATGTTTTTTGATTTAGGTTTTAGATTCACATATTCAAGTTGGATATAGAAAAATATTTTACGATTTATTCATTTATTCGTGGTTATTATTTGCTACATCTCCTTCCGTTGGAAATTTTTAGGCATGCCACTAATTTATACTATAATATGCCCGTGATGTTTGCGTTCAAATTTGTAATTTAACCAACTATTATAGCAAATTATTTGTAAATATTACATTTTTAAAATGTTTTAATTTGATTGAATATTTCTAGTCGTTAACGATTTTAAATTCAAGAATTCACATTTATCTCTAGAAATGATGTTCGAGTAAATTTGTATTTTCAAATACTTAAACATCGATCACACAAACTTTTAGTGAGTCACTACAAATAACTTAACGTCAATTACGATTTTTATTTAAAGTTTTAAACTAACGATATTTGTTTGGAAATATCAAACACGCATTTTTTTCCAATTTCTGATAATTTATCCACTAATATAATTCACCACTTACACATTTAGTTATACGTTTTATTATAATAACAAGCAATTATGACAAAAAAATAATCTTGATAAATATTCGAAAAATGAAATGTCATGTAGGTATAGGTTAGATTTAACATCATAGAAAAGCGGTATTATTATTATTGCAGATTCGTATAAATTTTCAACAGTGTTTAATAATAATCGAAATCCGTTCTTTCGAATAAAAATCAAATCAATCCAGTTTATCCCTCATGTCTTTATAACTATTGCGCAGCCAACTCGTGCTTATGCGTTCACCGATTCGAAAAAAAATATCCTTATATTTTTCATTAATTTATAAGTTCTATGTATTTGTCTATGTAGTTGTTAACTATATACATACATACATACTACATTCATACCCAGTGTTTGAAATGGGAAGAGGGGACGCAGGGAAACGATATATTTCAACATTTTTTTTTTTTTAACAAAAATGATTATAATAATTGATATTGTATTTATTAATTTTATTAATTTTTAGATTCCAAGTGGAGCAAAGTATGTATTGGTTTTATAAAGATGTTTTTTTTTTTTTTTTTTATGTGAACACTTTTTCTACCAGAACGCTTACTCCGGTGTATACGATTGTAGCACTTTTTCTGAAAGGAAATCTTCTTGGGGTGGTAGATTAAAGAGGTCATTTTTCGATTTGCCAGCTAATGTGAAAAATGGTGAAAAAACATGGAAAAACCGAAAAAAACGTAGAAAAACGGGAAAACCGATACAATATTAAACAAATATTAAAATATATATATATATATATATACTGCCTAATTAATTATGCTACTATTATATATTAATATAATATATATACTGTTGACATAGAATCACTATCAACGAAATTAAATTTGTAATAAACAATGGCTTACCATTGCTTACGGAAGTTTTTTCAACAAATAGAACAACCGAAAAAATAAACGGGAAAATGTAGGTAGGTATTGGTTAAAAATATTACGGCCATCTTTTTTCCTGTGAACAACTTTTCTACCGGGAATTTTTCTCCAACTTACAAAGATAGCATTTTTTTTATAAAAAAAATCTAACTGGGGAGTACTTTATGTTTTTTCGTTAGTAATAGTTTATCGTTGCTTATATTAATATATTTAATTTCTCTTGTATTTTCTTCCTTCCTAACTTATCACTAACAACAGTGGTTGCCCCCGTACTCATTTTCCTAGGACAGCTTTTTTATTAATTAAGGTACAAATTATGAAAAATCTTTTGCTAAATTAGCATTTTTTTAATATGCACTATATTTTGAAAATGTTAGCATGTCTAGAAAGTAGAAAGAGTTTTATAAGTATTTCATGAAATTACTGGTCTCTACAATTATTTGTCAATGAATTATAACCAATTAAAATATAATAGAAACTGTTTTTATCTAAATATTCAGTTTACCTAGCGATTTACTTGGTTTTCCTTTTCCTGGATTACAATGACAACTACAAGAATAATTAAAAAATTGTCTTATCAATATTCCATGTAACCAAAGTTGTCTACGAGAAACCACGGTTAAAGTTGATAAGCGGAGCAAGATTCTGGTAGAAAAATAATTTACAGACACAAATCGTGTTAAATGAGGTGTGGGGGCAAAAGGCCCTACGAGTTAGGTCGAGCTCAATAATTGCAAAATATGATAAATACTTTTATGTCTTATATAGTCCTTTTCTTTTATTTTTTTATTCGAGCACTGTTATACCTATATGATAATATTACGTCTTAATAAAACGTTAATATTATGTAATTTGTCATTTTTGACACTCTCAAGCGTCAGTCCACAATATATTTATATAGGTATTTACCGTAATGGTTGTTCTTGTTTATTTAAGACGAATAATTATTATATTATATATAACCATACAAAATATACATAAATTATAATGGTATCGGCAACTAAATATGCTTATTGCGTACCTACTACGTAGGTATGAAACAAAAATAATTTGATTTATCATCTGATATTATCCACGGAGTATATCAAAAGTCAAATTACGTATTGAATTGATTCATCTGGAGATATTCGCTTTTAGTGAAAAATTCCGAGCATTCAAGCCATGAGACTTAAAACAGATTTTTATATTATACATTTATATATAAAACGAAAACGTACCTATTAACAAAATGTTTTTATCTTAGATCGAAAATAACGATAAATTTACGTTATCAATTATATTATTGAGACTGAAATATCTTAAACATTATTATAAAACTAATAAAATATTTTTAAATTCGATGAACATACTTATGTCGTAGTTGTGTCATCATTTTCACAGTATGTATCTACTCGTACATAAGCTAAAATACCTTTTAATGTCGACTTGGAAATCCATTTGAATCTTGATCGTTCATGTCTACACAAGAGATTTGAGGGATTCAAATCTCCTTCAGAAATTCAATAACAATTACTTAATATATTTTTATCGATAGCCTAACCTTGTGATTTTGTAGAGGTAAGACCCCGTCCCTCTATTGTTATTTATTATTATTATTATTATCTATTCTTTTGGCACATGCCAGTCCTTGAATCTTGAAGTGTCCGATAAATGGGGTACCCAACAATATGGATCTCTATTTAATTGCACATTTTTCTTTACCTTATTTTAGAACGGTATTTGTTTTTATTATTGTGGTCACATGTGTGGTGGTTTTTTTATTATACAGTATTAACATTTTTTTAAGAGAATTCTTGATTCTTCACATTTGTTTATGTCAATTTTGTAAAATTATAAAAATAAATTGATTGTAAAGACAAATAAAAAACATTACTTAAATTACAGATGAATGTATATTATAATGATTTTCACTAAAGCCCGGCAACGTTCGCTAAAATACGCATCGTTTTATTCTTGGTTAGAAATTCCTAGTGCGACGGTTTTTTAGAAATACTTGACATTCCAAAAAAAAAAAAATCTTCAATCTGATTAAACTCTTTTTCTCCTCTTGTTGTCTTACCCCTCGTATAAATGTCACGATATATATATATATATATATATATATATATATACAAATCAAGCCTTTCTAACTTTCAAATTTTGCGTCTCAGATTATCCAATGACAAATAATAAAAAATCTTGAGATATTCGAAAACAAATTAAATAAATACTGCGTACAAAATTATTTTAACGTATCCGAATAAAATACGAAAACAAAAAAATAAAAATAATTTACAATTTATTATTATTATTTTTTTAATCTTTTGCATAATAATGGGACTCGTTGAACAAACTCGTTTATGGAATCGTATATATTAACATAATAATAATCATCTTTACATAATAAAACATCATTCTTGAAAAAATAAATTTATAAATGTACATTATGTATATTTAAATATACGAAAATATAAGTATTTTAGGCATTTGCTATGCCTTTTGTTATACAAGCCAAGCAACTTGAAACCTATTGTAATCGAAAACATTAATAATACTCTGGCTGACGCACAAAAAAGAAGATTAGGTTGAATTGGTTACTGGTGTTAAAATTATAGCATATTGGTTTTATTTGGCCGTTCTTGTAAAGGTGATTTTAGCTATTTTATAAAAAAAATTATTTATTTGAAAGCACGTTGAATTTTTTTAAACAATTTCTTGTGACGATAAACTTATAATAAATATTATATTTTACTTCTTCGAAAATTAATAATTTCTTCAAATCACTCGTAGGTAAATGTATTTCTTACGTTTACTATATAGTTTGTTTTTTTGCTAAAGAATAAATTATTTTAGCATAACTTCAGTGCCTATGAAAAATAAGTAATTTCAAAACCCACATATTTCTGCTGAATAACCAACAGACAACGATTCAAATATTGCGTCGTTTAATAAATTGAAAAACGCATAAACATCTCTTAGTTGGAAATTATTTCTTCGTCTTCGTATGAATAAATTCTTTGCCGGCTGTTTCTCTAGGTTATGATTACATATGTGAAATAGGTATTAGTACATCACTACGATGTATATATTAACAAATTTTATATTTCTCAGTATAATGAACTTTACATCAGATCGTCACGAATTAGAAATAATAAAAAAAATTAAAATTAAATTAAATTAAAATTTTTATTGTAAAACCGGACACATATAAATCTAACAATAACTTTGTTCTCAAACTTTTTAAAACCAAACCAAATAATATAATTTTTATTATAAATATTAATTTACAAACAAATTTGTTTGTAAAAAATATTAATTGTGAACAAAATCGGACTCAAATGACTATGTCGACTAATTGGCTATGTCGATTATATGGCCAGGAAAAATGAAACCATCAGATATTAGTACCTACACCGGTTATCAACGCAAGTTTTAATTTTTGTGAGGAATTTCATACCGGTGTGAGTTGTGGTTTAGGTTTAGGTTTATTATGTCCTATAAAAATGTTGTTACACTAGAAGTTTCTATATTGTATCAATATTGGAAACTATATTTTTGGAAACATATCTAAAATAATATTAGTCGAGAATCTCTTATACAATTTTTTCGGGTATCGGCGTTTAATTTCCGAAAACATAAACATACGGGACGTAAGTATCATTATAGCATTGCCATTATTTTGTCTACATTTTTATAAGATTAATAATTATATTAATGCTTAACTAGAATTTATTATGGCGGAGTAAACATAAATTTGCATAGTGAGTACCTAAATTATTCTATTATAAATAGCTTAACAGGTTATACTCACGGCGCGCGGTGTGTTAATAATGAACCACTACTCTCTTCCAAACCAAACTTAAAATGTCGGATATTTCGTCAACGGCTTGACAGATTTAACAAATTTAGCAGGACATTTTTTTATTCATTATATTTTTATACTATACGGGAAATACCGTAATTTATTAATAATACGCCTCCCGTGTAAATAACATTTTTTAAATTTATCAATTTATTCTATTATTATTAAAATCATTAATAACGAAAACAATTTAAATATACCTAGATAATAACTAGTAAAACAAGGGTAATTGTAGATACGTAATAAAGACATTAAAGTATTTAAACTCATTGGAAAATTATTTAACGGGTATAATCACTAATCAGATAGAAAAATAAAAATTAATTTAAGTTTACTTATTCAAGTCGGTTGGTACTTAGTGCTCAACCAAAAGTTAAAGTCTAACCTTTGAACATTAAACAAAGTATCGAGTTGCCACGGATTAAAGTTTATGGATAAATAACCTAGATACTATAATACTATAAAATTATAAAATATTATGTATATTTTAAGTATTTTAAGAAACTTGCACTTCTAAACGCTTTGAAAATTGCTTACATTTAATTTTAAATTATCGACTTATTTTATTTAGTTTTTTGTGTTATTATATACAATCGAAATTTAATGAACGTATTTAATGTATCGATACAACGATAAACGATAAACCATTGCTAACGAAAAAACCATTCTGAGCGGGGTTCAGTTGATAGTGTTCCTTTATCAACAATATACATTATGTTATGTTATTAAGGTAAAATAATTACATACGTGTTAACATTTTGTTTATTTATATTTGTTTAATATTTGACCTATTATACCGTTATCCCAGTTCTCCCAATATATTGAGAAAACTTCTGAGAAAATCAAAAAATTACCCCTCTAAAAAAACTCTAATTGGAGCAAAATTGCTTGTGGAAAAATTTTTCAAAGGAAAAAAAAGTCCGTAATATTTTTTTTACTAATAACTAAATTTTGTACATTTTTTCTCGATTTCCCCCAGGTTTTTCTATGGTTATATACAGAGTGATTTTTCTTATCATGAAACAGCAATTACCTCGTGGTTTTTTAAGTGATTTTGATTTCTGTTTTTTCTAATCATTATAGAATCTTTTAAGCTTTATTTTAATATTATTTTGAATTGTTTCCGTATTCCTTAAATAAGTACATACTTTTGGTTTTCAAATAGGATTGTCTCCTTTTTTGAACAAAGATTTTAATAGAGAATATTTTTATAAAAATTATGATATGCATAACACTAATATCAGATTTAACATTTATGAGTTATAACAGTTTAAAGTTTAGACCAAAGGTAATAAATTATCCGTCTACAACATTCAATTTATGACATTTTTAATATAGGTTTTCATTATTAAATCCATATTTGATATCACCACAGGATACTCCTTAAATATTGTAAAAATCTAAGTATACCGAAAATATCGGTTTTAACTACACTTAAAAATGCTAAAAATCAGAGCTTGAATGCATGGAGAATTTATCCGAAAAAACGCAGTGAGTACGCTTAATGAATCAACCCTGTGTATTTATGTATATAGAAATTTCGTTTTTAAAACGGCAAAATCGTTTATAGCACAAAAAGGTTTGTAATATTATAATATGTTATGGGTATGCCATGGTTTTCGGAATTATTTAAAATTATACGGAAACATAGGTGTATTTCAATGGATATGGAAACCTTCTCGATTCTGCAAATTCGGTTTACTCTCAAAAATAAGGGTGACAAAAAATAATATAAATACGAAATTGTAGAGCAGCTTGTTTCTTAAATATTCTAGAAAACAAATTCCAGAAAAAGTAAATACTTTCCAAAATAACGAGTGTTTTACGATAGATTAATCATCCTGTATATGCTGTAAACCATATGGGTTTTTTCACTGTTGAATAATTAATAATTAATAATATACCGGTAGGTATAACACTAAATGGGTATCCATTCAACATCTGCAACTGTGTCTCTATGTTCAGCAGATCAGTTGGCGGAAAGATATTATCAATTGGCCAAATTCTACACGGATCAAAAGAAATATATGCATATGCTTTATATATATACAAAATATATATATATACATTTATAGTGGCTATTGATCCATTGCAGAAGAAACGGGTCGCACGCGCACAAAAAGCTCCCCCGAATCCGATCGCCTACCGATTAAGGGGTATATCGTAAAATCGCTTTGATACCCTTGAAATAAATACGCAAATAATAAAAAAAAAAAAACTGTCGAAAATCCATTTTCTTCAACGACGCAAAACGAAAGAAAAACACGCCACGGTACGGTTGTCGTGAATTTCAACGAGATATGGTAAACAAATATTCGTCGAGAAACGAAACCTTTTGAACGGTTATAGGCGGCAGGAAGACTTAACTGCAATCCGCGTGTGATCTGAAATTGTGATATTCACCCGGTTAAAATTGTTCCTGTTAGTATGTAGCACAGTTAAGTAATCCTACTAAATCACCCAGATTTCAAAAAGTCCTCTATATAAAACGACGGCATAAATCAACAAATTTGACTACGACTAAGTTGCATTGGCTATTCAGTATTGTATAAAGTACAACTGACTATAATTATAATAATAATATAATAATCTGAGCACAGTGTGGATGTTCCAACTCGTGATACAGAAGGCATAGGAAATAACGAGCATTTTGATTTGACGTACAAAAAAGCAAGGTTTTGTGATGGCAGAAACAATCCTCAACGGAACGACAAGCTAACAAAAAAAGGAAAGTATTATGGAAGATGATTTCTGTAAAAGATTTACACGTTTAAAACGTGTAAACGTTTACATTGTACCCATTGCATTACAAATTTAATCTTCGTGAATCATCTCGCAACACTTTACATTTTATAATTTACAACTACATATTTTGTTTTCATATAGTAAAATATAGTATATCAGTATCTCTAAATTATAAAATATAATATGAAAACAGAAATTAAATTACGTGATTAATCCAGACCACTCTAGAGAACATATTTTCATTAGTATCTGAATTCGATTACTAACCAAAAGTTTTAATTTCGGTGAAATCTTGGTCGATATGACGATACCATTAAAAAAATGTGTAAATGCATACAATTAGTTTAAAACAAAAATTCCTTCAAAATAACTTTTAGTGTATGTATTAGATTTTTGTTAGTTTTGTTAATAGACTATTGTGTTTTTACTGTTTTTAAATGTATTCATATACCTAATATAAAATTATATGTATGAACATATGAAAGTCGAAAAAAATGTTTTAAAACACATTGTTAAAATCATTATATTTAATATTCTACGAAAACCGTAAAATGAAAAGAAAAACTGGATTTATTCATTAATGTATAAAAAATGTTCAGGCGTGTATTTCAGATTTTTGCGCAAATACCATTTTAAATCCGCAGAACTCGCTCTAATGTAATTTAAAACCACTATTTTTATAAAATTTCGAGAAGGGCTGCAGTCCATTCAGCCCCCTCATAAATATGCCCCAGTAACGTTTAAATAGTTTCCATCCGTGTGTTGAACATTTTTGTCGGTGACCATAATAATATTACCGTTCAAAAGGAATGTCCAAACAATTGTACATAATATATAACAAGTATAAGAGTATTCCAGGTCGATTAGTATTGTACCGGGGCAAAATTATATTAAAATATTATCTGACGAACGGGTAATATTATGCGATTTAAATTGTTTTTTTTTTTTTTATCATTTTCCACAAAATGTTAACATTCTTGACCGCCGTTCGGTTACCTAAATAATTTAACGATTGACGCAAGAGTACATATTATATGCAGTTTAAAAACCGAATTAAAAAGCGTAATTCGTTTGCAGTAGAATAGGCACGGCGAATAAAAGTAGTATTAAAGAACGGAGCAAGAGGTACTTTAAAAGTGGGGGTGAACGTGTGAAGTGCAGGCGCGGTGCATTTGCGTACGGCCGTATTTACTTACGAAAACGTAATGAATAACGATAATTGTACCATATCAGTACGGGCCATAAGGTCCGATATATCGCCGCGCGTCTACAATAATATTGCATTGGCGTTTTCACAATTATTATTATTAATAATTTTATCGTATCGGTACGACGCGCGACGGTTTGTCATTATCTAATACGGGCGTGATAAAAACGGGATATATGAACGTTTTGAACGCACGTTGTCGCGTTTTCGGCACGGGTCGCGGGACCGCCGATGGCGCGACACCGTGCGTATCGTCGAGTATTAAAATTACCGCTACCGTACGTGTATGTCATGATTATGCGTATAATAGATTCCGTAAATGCGTATCGTGTCCGTTGACGACCGGCCACTATACCCACCGTAGGGGATTTGTCGTTTCTTTCGTACCTGTTTATTCCGATTAATATCCCGTTACAAAAATATGATAGTCGTCGCCTGCCTCGGATATCCCGCTCGAAATTCGCTGCTCGAACGCGAGGAGCGAAAAATACGAATCTATTTCATCTATTCATGGAAATTTTAATACAGGTTGTCATTTGAAAATCAAAAGTAGGTAATGGTTTTACTCACAAAAATAAAGGTGACAAATAATAATAACATAAATATACAATTGTCAAGTAGCTGGTTTCTTAAATGTTCTGGAAAACGAATTCCGAAAAAAGTTAAAACTTTTCGAGATAATGAGTGTACCCATTTAAATGAATCACCCAGTATAATTCTGTCAATTTTCAAAATTATTTTTTTTTTTTAACTTAATATATTTAAATTTGATTTGAATATAATATATACGATAGCCTGCATAAAACATAAATCTATTTTAAATGTCCATAATGTTGTATGCTATAACATCATATTCATCGATACTATATAAATAAACTGAGGTAATATTACGTTGTATATAAATGTAGCACAATGGAATTTTTTTTCTAAAATTCTCATAAATTGAAATCTAATTAAATATACAATGTTTTATTTCATATAATAAAAAAATAAAATACCTGGGCATTTATAGAAATAATTTTAATTTTTCAGTATAATAACATATTTCCCGAGAAAATAATGTTATTTTTTTTCCAAGAAACCCATTTGTTGAGGAATACAAATGCCTTATAAGTTTACCCTGTCAATTTTTTAATAAAAAATTCTAAATAGGAAATTATCGCGAGAATTTTCAAATAGGTCATTTTACAAATCGTCCATAACCTTTGAAAAAATTTAATATATCCATTAAAAAGGTAATACAAAAATATTAAAACTCATTGTACGGATTTATTCGCATTGTTATTATTTAATTATATTTAAATCACAATAAAACAACGGTGTACGTTCACATAATTCTTTACCTACTATGTTACATACTTATAATGACTTGCCAAAAACTAAAAGAAAATAATATGTTTACGTACTTTTTAATTATTTTTCAAGAATTCTTTTTTTTAACCTCTTTGTATTTATATTTTTACTATTTATATAGAGCATAACTGATTAGCATATTCTTTTTGTAATATTTTCTTCTCTCTCATTTCTCCTGCAGTCCATGTGAAATAATAATAAATACAAACATACAATTTTTTTTCGTCCATATGCAAATATTCGTTTAAGAAAAAGACACTACATATAGATACACACACACACACACACACACACACACGCACGCGAATACTATATGTTTCGTTTCTGTTAAGTAGTCGAGTTAAAATGGCTTTGTATACCATCGTCTTGTTTCCAGTCTGGTGGTTAATAGTGTTTTAAAATCTGTCTTGAAAATACGAGTATATAATGCATTTCAACGTAGCAAGATTTTGAATTAATCAAAAAGTTGAAGATATTGAATAGTCTTTTATAATGCACGAAAAATACAAATATTTATATTTCCTTATAGCATTATAATGCGCTTGAGTACATAATATTATAAAGAATATATATTTTTTGCGTTGTAAAATGATAATATTGTTTTGTCAGTTGAAAAAATATATTTTAATCATTCCTTTTATACCGTTTGAATTTAAGTCGTATGCCAGCTTTTGATACAAATAATAATATGTGCTCAAATAGTATGTGACCTACCAAACAAGTAAAAATACTGTTTAATTCAATGAATGTATGCCCTCTGGCGTTCTCAACGTTTCATGATTCACGCCTCTTTTAACCAGCAGTCACGAGTCGCAGAGAGTAAATTCTCTAATAATATATTGAACTAAAATAAATAAATAAAGAGCATTTGATAGAAATGGAAATTTCTAAAGTTAATAAAAATAGCGTACTCCAAATATAATTTTCATTTTGAAATTTAAAACAATAAATTAGCTGATTCATATGCGTATTTCGATAAAATTAAAAATATTTATCAGAAATCTGTAACTGTCTACCTACCACTAACTGTGTTAACTGTGGATTTGTAGTGATGTGGTTTTATTTTTATTTTAAAAATATTTTTGGATAGTATCATCATAAAAATATATTAATATAATTAATCTTATGGACTACAATAATATGCGAGCCATAGTTGGTGTTTTGAAACTGACTGTTTAGCAACACTATCGTTAGTTGGTTAAAGTATGCAGGGTGAGAATTATTAAACTATTTTTTCGCAGTCCTAAATTATACGGACTGCCTGTTAAGGTTTACATTTTCATTAAATATCCCGCCAATAGGTACTAAAAAAAGACCTACACCGGATGATTTTCCGTAAAATAATTCTACCATAAATTACGGATCATCATAATTTTACGAAGTGGTGCCAGATGAAGTACTAAACTGTAATTATAACGATAATTAACGTTCATTTAGATAAGCATTTTATTGGAAAAGGTAGACGTACGATGTATGACCCGTCAGAATGGTAGGGCCGATTTTGCAGCAACCTATCAGATTATTTTTAATTTCGGGTAACTATGAAATTAGTTTATATTCATTTTAATCCATTATAATGAAGATTAAAACAAAAAACGTAGAGAAAAATGTTCAAATCTTTTCGTCGTACAAGGTGTATAATCAACTAACTAGCGTTAATTAATAGTGCTAAAACAACCTGTATAGATTTCACGGGTAAAAAATACATCGAAATTAAACGTGTCCAATTTTGAACCTTTGACTTAAAAGTATATTAACCGTCATGTATGTAGGTACATAATATATAATAATAATTTTCTTTCAGTGCAGTTTATTGTAATTTCTTCAGCACTATATTAAATAATTACCCCTACCCCTAGCATCGCGCTGGTTGAAAACCATTGTTTAACTGTCAACTTGCTCACGCATCATACACAAATGTATGTACAATATAAAAAATTATGATTATATCTATGTAATGTTGTTATCAAATGCATATTCCGATAAACAAATTTTAAAAAAAAAACATCTGAAGCATTCATAAAGTATAAAAAATAACCTCCTACGCATCAGTTAATAATACTTTCTATTATATAAAATTATTATTATTCACCTCAAAATAATGTTGTTCATAATATGTTCATTAACAATAAAATATATTTTATCGATATGTAATCGGTTAATGCACTTTGTAAGTATCTAGCCGGTACAAACATTGTACATACACCAGTTGGCAGTTATTAACATGATTGACGGTGGCGGGTGCGAAAATACACTATTAGAAATTCAAAACTATCACTCGATCGGTTTATTAATTAATATGTACTGAATAGAAAAATATGAATAAAAATAACAAATATAAGTAACGCTAAAATCAGTGTTTGGAAAATTTCTTTTAAAAAGGAATTGGTTTACGTTCATCTTGTTAAAATTGAAATAATTCCAGGTGCGTAACGAAAAACAAAAAAAATGTCCCGCCAACAAATCAACGAAATCCGTGTACGTTACATTCCTTCGCGGATTCGTTCCCTGTAAGTTTCTGAAAAACAAACAAAATCGAACGAGATCCTTTGAAATGATTCATTCCGAGTACAGGGAGTAACTACGTTTGAATAGTATAAACTACGTATTTGTCATTGGCAATCGGAGAGAAATACATCAAAACGATTCATACAGCAATATTGTATTTAGTATGTCGTACCTACTTTACGCTGTAGGTATTTAATAGCGTGCATTACATTATTATTGTCGGTTTTAACGAGTACCTAATAGATACATAAGATAATTATTTATTTTTATATATTTCGGGCCGTTGATGATTAAAAATACTGATTTTTATTTAAGACAAAGATACTTTCGTGGTCAGAGGGGATAGGAAATGGAAGCGGTCGTCCTCGTCCCCGTTCGCCCCTAAATATACTCATATCCTAAATATACTTTGCGTTTAATTTCAATCGTTAGTGTATAACCCATATGCATTATACAAATCGCCTCTCCCAACCTGTTATCTTGTCACTGTTATCATGTTATTAACAAAAACGTCTCTTATACCTAAACCTGAATTAATTTTTCCGATATTTTAACATTAAAATCACGTTTACACGCTGTAAATATAAGAAAATAATTGTTCACGTTTTTCTCGTAGATCTGCAAAATACAAAATTAACAGTTAATAATCTAAAGCGTAATAATTTCGTAAACATATTATTGCTGTATGTATACCAACTATTATAATATTATAAAATGTATAACAATATGAAAATTGAAGTTGTTAAATATTTACTGATTTTCTTCTGGCTGCCAGAAATTGAAAAATATTTAATACATTTTACCAACCGAATAAACCCGTAACTACGTAGTTATGTAATATACAATATAAACTGCGCAGCAACGTAAAGTATCCTAAAAGTAAATGGTATTCGTATAGATCGCGACCGAATGTGTTTAATACCCGGACTCAACTCGCAGTACACCTAATTTTAAATTAGTTTATCCCTTTACACTGTACGTACCTGTGTACAGCAATACATATTTGTACTGTTTTATGTTTAGTACAAATAAACACAAATTTGAAATTCCAAATGATTGCAATATACACTTCGAAAATATATAAACTCGGAATACCAAACGAGTTTTATTTAATTTATTATTCTAATTTCTACAACGACGACAAGTGTTAAATATGAATATTTTTATGTTTAGTTCTGGTGTGACAACGACGTAACTGACAGCGACTGACGTTATTGACTTCAACGATTTAGATTATAATTATTGAAATTTTAAATCATTATTTCAATTTGTTTTTTTTTTTTTTTTTAAGAAATTTTTATTAAAATAATATAATCATATGAAAATTATAATGTTATAGTAAATGTTAAAATACTCATGAATTTGGTATTTTCTAGAGGTGCAGAATGCGAATTTTTCAACTTTTTGAGATTTAGTTTGGTAATTTCTTTTTCTTTACAAAAACCGATAGGGTTGAATAAAACTAGACTAAATTTACCATTATACAAAAATCCATTCATTAAGTCTAGGCTATTCCTTATGGGCTAAATATTATTACAAACTATTTAATTACAATTTTAAATAATAATTTCCGAACATTTATAAAGTTTGCACCAACACATAATATAATTAATTATTGAGTTATTTGAAATAAATACAAAAATATAAATATTAAAATTAAAGGTAAGCTCCGTTTCGCTAGCAGTACTGATTTCAAATTTGAATACTAAATCTATTGTACTTTTTTTTTTTCACAAATAAAATAACATTTTGTACCCCAAATACGAGAAAAATCGATTTTGCTATACACGTGCTGAAAGAACGTAAAAAAAAAAAAATATATATTTATATTCAAATCGAGATTGATTTATACACACAAGTTTTAGAAAAAAATATACTTATATCCTCAATAATTTGATCATAAATCACACGTCGGTAATAGGTGAACATTTCCTTTTTATAACATAAATTATAATCGTGTTGTGTTTTTTTTTATTATTTTTTTTTTTTTAATATTAATTAAGTGTACCTACCTTTTAATAACTTCTTTACCGAGGGGTACTTTACTTTTTTTAATATGATAAGATCGGAAACATAAATGAATTTAATTTATATCAGTATATATAATGATCAATTATTGTTAACTATATACGCCTCTGAATAAAGGCCATAATGCTATTTTCATCAAAAGTTAACCTTTAAACGCCTCTAAAAATCAACTACATTACATTCATTTTTTTTTTTTACCAAACAAAATTTGTATAAGTACAATTGTTAATATGAACCTAGTGTTGATTTGTTGAGCATTTTGCTGGGCCAAATAAATGATACTCATATAAAATCAAATACATTTTACATGTTCACGAATAACTTATTATTTCCTGCATTTTTTCTTATTTATTAAAAAAAATACAAAATATATCGAAAAATATCTTTAATTGATTTTGGACATTTTTAGAAAATCTAGTTTTAAATGGTAAAACAAAATATAGAGTTGACATGTTTTAATGGTTAACGCCAGGATGAATAGTTAAATAATAATAATATTTAATTATTATTATACTTTTTTAGATTCTGAGTGTTGTGAAGAATGTATTAGTTTTACAAAGATAATTATTTTATTTTTTATTTTTTTTTGTAAATACTTTTTTTACCAAAAAGTTTACTTCAACGTATATGATGTAAACCTTTTTCTGAAAAATATTTTCTCGGGGTGGTACTTTGGAAAGGTCTTTTTCAATGTTCTCATCAAATGTGAAAAATCGAAAAAGCTAAGGAAAAACGGTAAAAATATAAGAAATTTATGTATTAGTTAAAAAAATATCACAAATTTCTTTTTTTTTTGTGAAGCATTTTTTACCATCGATTTTGCTCCATTTCTAATAGCATCATTTTTCCTGACAGGAAATCAAACTGGGAAGGTACTTTAAGAGATCATTTTTTGATTTTCCCAAGATGTATTCCAGCAAATGTGAACAATGGGGAAAAAAACATAGAATAACCGAAAAAAACATATGGTTAGCTGGAAAATGATAGGGTTTGATGGAATAATATAGTGGTGGCAGCGATGAGTCTACAGTCTACATGGCCTGCTAATCTGTTAAGAAAAAGGAATAGAAAAATTCGTATATTGAAAAATATTATTAAAGAAAATATTTATTGCATATTTAGTTATTTTACTATAATATGACAAGTATATTATTTACAAAGCATCACTATCAACTAAACTCCGCTCAGAATCGTTTTTCGTTAGCAATGATTTATCTTTACTTAAAGATATATATCATATTCCCTTCTGTATCCTTCTTTCCCAACTTCACACCTTCAATTATGGCTGCACCTGTCTCTAATATCATAAAAGAGCTTTTTTTTTATTGTTTTTATTATTTTAATGATTTTTATTATTTAGGTAGAAAACAATGATAAATAGATAAATGTATGGTATCTAAATTCGAAAGTCTTTATTTAGCGTATAGTCAAGATTTTGCTCATCAGTAATGTAGATAGCGCTATAGTTAAGATATTCGAATTAATAAAAACTCGATCAATAAAATAACTATTTTTTATTAAATGTTTTCTTTTTTTAAAAAATTATATTCAATGCACATGAAACGTTTAGTTTAGTTATAGGATTAGGAATAAGCAAATACATTATTTCAAAAGGTTTCTTTTCTTAAAAAACCTCGGATATATAAAATGCTTATAAACTGCTCAAAAATGACCAGAATGTTTTGAAATTTGATCACGTCTAGAAATGGCCATTGTTAGTTTTTCGATTTCTACAATATTATTGTCAATCGAATTATTTATATATACATAAAAAACAATTTTTAAAAAAAAAACCTTCTCAATGAACCAACTAGATTCAGCATGTTACACAAAAGTACTCATTTGTTTTTTAATCGATGCTAAATAGGTAGAAAAGCTGTTAAAAGACGAAATAAAAACACCGCACATGATAATGAAATGAATACATTTATTGTTGCACTCATAATTTAAAACAGATAAATGAACATTGTTATAGGAATTATCGTTGAATATTTTTACGGAATTAAATTTATTTATTTGAGTTCTCTATCGTAATATGAAACTATCTGCTGTATCAGAAGTCGTACAAACCACCTCAATTTGACTTTTAACTTGTACGAAATAACACTTTGAATATTATATTTTAATAACGTATAGTTAATGCGTACTATCACGGCAATTTGTGTAGGCAATTTCGCTACATTCATGTTACGCATTTAAACCGAAGGACACGACAAAATCAGAAATTAAAAACTTCACAAATATATTATAATGTCTACATTACTTTAGCTATTGTAAATATTGGTCTATCCGAAGTAAATTTTAGAAAATTGGATTTTTTTTCTGCAAAACGTGCCATTGATAAAAATTAATGTTTTCAAAAAGGTATAAATCTACTGATGACGGTATAAAAGAAAAAAAATGATACCTATTAGAAAGTTTATGTAGACCTAATTAAATTTTATATGGGTCAAAATAAGTATACGAATAATAATTTGTTTTTAAAACTTTCTTTTATTGTTTAAGAACAAGAATATAAAGGTTAGGTTTTGATTAATAAACATACAACCAAATAAAAATATTTACATCCTTTAAGCACATGTTTGTGTCAGTAGTAGAAAGTTAAAAATAATATAATATGAAAACTAAAAATGTACAATATACTTAAAACAGAATAAATATTTTTCATATTTGTACACATAGGATTATTGAATTAGTTTTAACTGTATATTATTTACAAATAATTCCTTAATTTAATACTGTGAATAGTCATCTCTGAATTGATAGATTTTATGTGTAGCGAAGAATGTATTAGTTTTTCAATGATGTATGTATTTTTCTTTTATACTGTGTACAAAAATTATACTAAAAACCTTGCTAGTATAGTGTTTTTTATGAAATTATATTTTCCCGGAGTGTCACTTTAAGGAGGTCATTTTTTGATTTTCCCAAAAGTTTTCCTATTAAATGTGAAAAGCCAGGAAAAAACGTAAGAAAAACGGGAAATTGTACAAAATGAAAATACGGAAATCGTAAATATTACAGCATTTTTTTTTTGTAAACTATTTTTCCACTAGAAAATTTTGCTCCGATTTTCAACATATTTTCCGAAAGGGATTTTTCCCAGAGTGATACTTAAAGAAGAACATTTTTTGATTTTCCTATAGGTTTTCCCAATAAATGGAAAAAATCGAAAAATAACATAAGAAAACCGGGATAAAACGTAGGAAATACAGGGAAATAGGTACGACATTAAATAAATATTATTAAAGAAAACGTTAAATGCATATGGAACTATTTCACCATAATATGACATTTTTTTTCACATCGTTTATAACCAATGTCTCACAGCCAGTACCATGCCTATACTACGCCAAGTCATGCGTATTGTAATACATCCAGTCGCAAATATTAATATTAATAAAATATTTTATAACAGGTATGCTCTATTAGTACCAATTATTTTACGTAATCTTTTCAAATATTCTCAAAATATTATAATGTTATAATATTGTTTTACACGATCGTCGCCATCGCAATCATTATTCGAATATTATTATTGCTATGTTAAAGTATATAATAGATACGTCTATTCACCAAATTATATCGCCTGCTATAACAGGGGCAGCGCACTACTGTCGCAGGCTGATGCGTTTTTTTATAATAATTATTAGAAAATGAATATTAACAAATTATTGTGAAAATGACTCTTGTCCGGCGCTTAAAGCGAAGTACTGGACTACGAAACTAAATTATTTTTCAAATTTAAAATTGTGTTGTATATTCGAAAGACATGTATAAACGCGTTTTATCGAGGTTATCTTGCGTTTTGTATTACTCGCCTGTCAATACATACTTATATACGCACATAAGTTCTTGATTAATTCATTACTCGTCATAGTGTTCTTTTGGTATCAAAGTGTGTTGAAACATAAGACTATCCGCAAGGGCGTAACATTCTCTTTGTCGTATTGTTAGTCAAGCTAAGTACCGAAGGTTTCGGGGTACATTTTATTTTATTTTTGAGTACTCTGCGCATACGGTAGTATGAAAAACAAGTTACTACCAATGCAAAACTAATATTTATCTTCTACGCGTGGTATGTCTGCATATTAATATAATTTAGAAGTCTTAAATGTAATACGTGTAGGTAGATGGGTAATGAAAACACACGACCAACTCGAAACTCTTAAAATGAGTGCTCTTGACGTGAAACTTTACGTACTCGAATTCAATAACAGCATCATGATATTGTGGTCTCGTTTGTATTTATTGTAACGTGTTGGTATTAATTTAAGTGTAATAACAAATAACAATTTACATAATTATGTATGCATACGAGTATTAACAATGTGTTTAAGTTCACATAATACAATACATGCAGACACGTAATTATACCCGTAATTACCCATAATACTGTAAGGACGATAATATAATAAAAAATAATCTGAATATCTGATTTAGATTCTGAATGAAACGAAGAATGTATCGATATTAAAATGATGTTTTGTTATACTTTTGTTTTTGTTTTTATACTACGTACACAGTTTCTACCAGAAATCTTCCTCCGTTTTCAAATTTAGCACTTTTTATAAAAGAAAATTTTCCTGGCGTGGTACTTTAAGTTTCAGGTTATTTTTTGATTTTCCGAGCAGTTCTAATAATAATTTAGAAAAAAGGGAAAATTTATGACCATAATGTTATTTTCAATATTGTTTTTTGTTGTAATTCAATTTATAATGTTTGTAGATTCTTGGAATTTATACTTACACCTTGCATTTATTTTTTATAGGCGTGGTAAAATTTTCAAATCATTTGAGCCATTTTTGAGCTGTTTATAGACATATAAATTTCACGAGTTTTTAAAGTAATATTTATTCGGTAGGTGAACAAATTTTTAGACCTAACAGAAATTCTTCAAACTTAACAGAAGGTTTATTACAAATCATATTAAATGGTCAACAAAAAAAATTGAGTTTAATGTAGTTTTTTTTTTATAACAATTTTAATATCAAATTTTGACAAAAATCGTTAATATTACGACTTTTAAAACACTTTTAACCGAATTCTGTTCAAAATCGTTTTCGTTAGCTATGATTAATCGTTGCATACAGCATACATTAAATTTTCACTCTACCTTCCCAAATTCTCACCTACAACGCTGATCCACCCATTGTGTGAAGTATGTCCATTTGTTTTTTTTTATTTTGCGTCTTATTGTATTTCTCTTATATATCAGTGTTTTGTTTGAATAACTAAAAAATATTATCTCGATCATGATAAAGGATAAATGCATTTTTATTAAGATATAAAAAAAAAAAACATTTTTTTTTTTGTGTTACAAAACAAAGACTCACTGGGTAACATTATGGGTGTCCTATACACACGTATGGAAAATTAAATCTAATCTAGATTGATAAATATGTTTTGGTACATCCTTGCACAGTGTCCTTTTTAGATAGAATCTGAATTTAACTTGTTTATTGTATACAATTATACTTATAATATTATTATAAGTTGAAATATTAACAAGTTATCAACAAATATTTTTTTTTTAGAAATTTAATTGAACGACATAATTTATTTAAACAGTCCAAAAAAATAATTATAAAATACAATAGGTTAAATAGGCGTAAGTGAATACAAAATATTATATAATAATAGTAAATCATAGAAGATAGATTGTAGTATAAATTTTATGATGAAATATTAAAAACAAACATCATGAAATTATATAAAAAATTAAAAACACATAGCGTTAAAACACGTTGGTTAGGTTAGGTTAGGCGGTTCAGTGTTATAACAAAGCAAGTATACTTTTCTAAATGATTCATTAAAAAGTAACAATTATGTTGTTTTATTTTTGGCCAGCATTTGGTTGAACAAGTGCTCATCAATATTTTATTTATACCTAGTACAGAAGTAAACGAACTTTTATTGTTTTTACTTAAAACTATGTAGCATTTATTGCTTTATTTGAAACTACAAAAAAAAATTGATAGGATTATCTTGTTTTTACATTGAGCTCTTTACGTTTAGATTAATTTATCTAGATGAGTGAATTATGTATCTAATATAAATATTTAATAACTTAAAGAAAAATATGTATTTTGACATATTCGAACTATGAATATAATTGTGATTTCTTTTTTATAAAGTAGGTACGACTCGACATCGATATCGGACATTGAATTGGGAAATTCGATAACTGACCCATTAAAATAAATACGCCTTTAACCAATCATCTATAAAGACGCCGAGCGAAACTCTGAGCATTTTTTTTATTTTAAAAACTGTTTTTCGAGAGAAAAGGCACATCGCTATAAAACTATTACAATACATTCCTCGCTCAGATCGCAATTTAAAATTATTTATACCGTTGCAAAAAAAATAAAATAAAATAACAGTAAAAATCATTTTTTTTTTCCTATACTTTTTTAAGGATATGATATTATTGCTTAAATGTAATAATTTACAACGTATACGGAGCCAACATATTTGAAAAATATTCAACAGAAGTGTTGACACATAAAGACATTTTTGTGAATTTGTATAAACTGACAATGTCGTTAATGCATTTAATGCGTTTAGGTCGTAAAATAATTTTATATTATAGTATATTGAAAAACGCGTTGATTAATAATTTTCAGAGCAGTAAAATAATATTGACAAACACAGTTTATCGTGTCAAAACGACCAAAATACGCCGCGATAAAATAAATGTAATATACCAGGGTCCTCAAAAAAACTGTCGAAAAGATAAACGCAAATTCAGTATACAGGAAGGGAACCGCGAGATGGATGATGACTTTACGACTACGGCGACGTGAGTATTGACAGACACAGAAATGCGCAAGAAATAAACTGAAGGACAAAAAAAAAAAAAACACGATTATTTATTGGTATCGTTTTATTCTATGCGTCAAAATGCATATAATACATCGCCAGCGTATATGTTAAATGATAATGCTAGACGGAAAAAGAATAGTATTATTGTCAACAAACAGAATTCTACACGGATGTCCGGATGACGGAGCTTACATAAAAAAAAAAAACGAAACAAAGTAAACCGCACTTATCGTTCTTCCGATAATCGTTTTTGATAAAACGGCGATGTACGCGGTACAGTTTACGGGAATGAATCACGTTTGATAGTAAATACATACGAGTCACGGGACACGACGCCCAAATGTGCGGTAAATCGTTGTGTATAGTAATGTGTGTATTGTACATTTTCACGATAAATTTAAAATTTGACGTTTCAAACCAAATGGATTTCTAGGAATAAAGGTATTATTTTTTACTATTTAAATTTGTTAAAAACGATTTCCATTCGATTTTCTCAATAGATATTTGTATTTTAGAGTATTATTTTACATTCGCTGTCTTACAGCCACTGAAACGAAACATACACAAACCATATTTTACTAGGTTAGAGTTATTCCAGTATATTCTTATTTGATATTATTATTGGTTTAAGTTACCAGAATTGATGTTCTTTGATCGACATACCTATAGATGGCAAATACATTAACTCATCGATTCCCAAACTGTGCACCGTAACTCATAAAACATTTTTGTATTTTTTTGAAAATTAATTAATTATAAATTAAATCTTATAAAAAAAATGTATGATGTCGGATGTATATTTAAAATACTTATATTGTATTATATTCGGTAAAATTATAAAAACTGATTAAAAATGAGAATTTGTGTTTATTTCTACGTATATATTTTTGTCGTGGTATTCGCGAAAGGGTAATATAGCTGAATTCAGTCTATAAAAAGGGCACCGCCGGAAAAAAGTTTAGGACCCGCTGTTCAGTTAAATTAACTGAACAAATAAAAACAGATCCAACAATTGCAGATAAACAACAATTGTATCATACATTGCGCAGTTATCAGTGATGATATGCATTAAAATGATTCAAAAATAAAAATATTTAAAAAAAAAAAGTGACTTTCAGTTAATATGAGAAAAAATAAAGATACGAATATACTTCGCACGACAAGTGGGCTATAACACTGTTATAGGTGAGAAGTGAGAAGTTGAGAAAGTAGGATTTAGAGGGGAATTTAATATATATCGTATTCTCATTTATTACGAAAACCCCTGGGAAAATAAAAATTGATTTCCCTAAAGTACCACCATAGTCAGATATACTTTCAGAAAAAGTGCTACACTTTAAAATCGAAGAAAAATTGCTGGTGGAAAATTTGTTCAGAGATAAAAAAAAAAAAAACAAAACACCAATCTTGCGATGTCCAAAACTTGAGAAATCCAGCACATTTTAATTGATTTTTGTGAAATCTACTTAAAGTTATAATGGAAAACTCTTCGGGTCATTTGAAACTATCGTCAGGTACGGCATTTCTTTCAGGTGTTTGAATGAGCTGTTTTTATTTACTACGGTTTGGCATTTGCCACACTCCATAGTCATTTCCAGTTTTCGGGTTTTTTTTCCACATTAAACAATGTATCAGCCTCCGCCCAAAAGAGGTTTCGGGATTATAGACAGGTTTTAGGAAAACTACCAAAACTATGACGAAAGACAAATAATACGCGTATCGTATTTGGACTTTTTACCACGTCAAATATTATAGTCGGTACCTCCAAATATTATTATTATTATTATTATTATTATTATCATTAGGTATTTATCGATAGGTACTTCCCGCGCCCGCGTCCTCGTCTCTCGGATACGCAATTGGCCCAGTTAATTTAATTTGACTACTACAATATTATTGTCTATAATAATCAATTTGTATACGCGCGATTTTAACACTACCGCGTAATATTTTATGCGATGATCGTAAGAAGATTCGTTACTGCCGCTGACATTTTGTTGTATGCAATGTGTATATAGGTATACCGACGGCGGTGGTCGTGGTCCGCCGGGAGATTTTATTCGTGCACACTACCCTGGATTCCCGACCATAAACATTTTACTACAGAACCCGCTGGCTGCGCGTTACGTTAATCATCGGGGTATTAATATTATTCCGCCAAAAGAAAAAAAAAAAAAATAATACTGAGCTCGTAGTTTGATTTGTATTTATGCAATATTATAGCGTACTGCGCGTTCAGATTTTACATCACGAGCGTATTATGTGGTACAATATTATAATGCATACCCACCTATAAAAATAAAAATTGCACGATTGTTCGAATAAATATTATTCAGTCGATAGTGATATTATACCCAGCGATTGGATTATTTTTAATTGTTTTTGGTAACTTTGCGGATAATAAGATAATACAATGTCACAACCCCCCTTCTCCCCCCTCCCCGAAAGCTTTTTATTTTTTTATTGTTGTAACGTAACGTTTGTGGCATACCGTGCACAAATAATCGTGACGTATACCTCCTAATTTGAATATTTAATAGTTTATGTACTGAATCTGAATTAGGTATCTAGATACCTGCTCAAAACGTTATTGTTTATGATTTATTCTATTTTTATTATTTTGTATAGTTTTATATTATCTAGATAGACTAGATAACTGACAGTCATTTTTATCGTTATCTTAGGTAATTCTTTAATAATTGCCTTTATCTTTTATTTAGATAAAAATATTGGTTATTTATCCCACTACTAATTTTGCATCAAATTTGTTATACGCGAGTTCCAAGTCTGGAGAAATTTGATCAACTTAACTGATGACAATAATATTATTTTCCAAAAGCGATTTTGAGTGGGTATCGAAATAATACCAATATAATTATTTAAACGCGTGTATTATTTTCTGTATAGTGTTTTATATCAGTCATTCGCAATTCTCGACGTGTGACAAGTACACCAAATTCAATAAACAATCTCTTTGAATATAGTTATACGTTGTTATTAGCTATGTCTTTTCGCAATTTTTACAAATTAATTTTACTTAAAATTAAATATTTTTCCTTTTAATTTTTTCTCAGCAAATGCATCAATGTTAAATCATTACAATTTAAATTCGACCACGAATCAACTTCGATATTCAATATTGCCAGACTACTGAGTTTTTATTTACCCACGGTATTTTCCTGTCATTATCTAACTACATACCATATTACTATTTTATAATCCGAAATAAAATGAATCGATTCTACACCGAACACTTGATTTTTCGTTACGCGCGTACTGGTCGTGCGCTTATATTGCGTATACATGTATACATCGTAAGTATAGTTGTTTAATTTTGAGCGAATTGACGCAACCGTTTAATTTAAAATTCTAAATATTATATATGTTATAATATATAATTTGTTCATATAAAAAATTTGTAAAATTTGTTTTCATCAAATAAAAAATAGTTTTTGTGATTTTGTAGAAAAAAAAGATGATCAAATTTGCCCCCCCTCGTAATGTCGTTCGTGCGTATAGAGTCTGTTTCTAAAATATAAGCATGTGCTTTTAGTACCAAAAGTTATAAACTCATAGCTGAAGACAATAATTTTATTGTAGTACGTAGCACACATATAACATCGATTCCACACCGAATTATTACATTTTTAAAAGCTTTCTTATGGAGAATACAAATTATGACTGTCATCGCAGGTATGCCGTGTTTTAATGATATGAAATATTAGAAAAGTTAGAAAAGTCTAAAGAAAAAAGTCACTAAACTACTCGTAATAATGTTGGAAAATATTTATTTTTGTTTTTAACAATATTATATTAGTTTTACTCACGGGAAAACTAATTGTTGATCCTACGAGGACCAAAACGCGTGAAATAAAAAACTTTTGACTAGGTATATAAAATCCGAATATGAACTCGTATAATATTATTTATTTTTTTTTTTTTTTGGTTAGGTAATTATCGATAAATATATTAAAATACGTTTGTAAAACGACAATATTAAAACAACCCACATGTGGTCCTGGGCCAAGTTTGATGGAAATATAGAATGATAGATATTAAATAAACTGACATGTCCGATGATCGAATACATTTCCCCGTTGCTCATGAGATGAAATATATTAAAATGTATTAAATCGCGCAGCACTTATTACTGTTCACAGAGTGGATACTGGTCGAGATATGTATTTCTCCTGCAGTTGCTGCCTACCGATGTAATGAATTTGCCGCCACGGTATTTTATTCAATTCGAAGAGTCATCGTACGGAAATATCTAGAGCACATAGATAGTTTGGATATTAATGAACAATAAACTACTATTAACGCGCAAAATTATGATAAAATGATTAATTTTAACAATATATTATAATAATGCGCCGACAGAAGTAGAATGCCTAATTTTCTGGAGTTTAATTTTGTTCAACATTGCACTTCAAATAATAGTATAGGTATCGCCGATTATAAAACATACCCGCAGCATAATGTTTGATCATCGTCTTTATACAAATAAACCCCGTTCAATTTAATTTGATTTTCCGACAAAGACAAAAGTCAACACCGCAGGTTATTGAACTTGTAATAATTCAAATATACGATATATATATATATATATTATAAAAACGTCTCTAAAATCGAACGATACAGTATTTAATATTTTAAAATATATAATTTCAGGGCCCGTTTGGCAGTTATAATTTGTAAATTCTATAATAAATATTGACCTCCGATAAAATGGTATATGGTTTTCGTATGGTTTAAACCCATGTAAATCATTATAATGCAATATAGCTATACTATTATATAGCTATTATTGTAATATATTTCATTATTTTATAGCTGGTCGTTGAACAACTAAAAGCTATTTCGTATTTTGGAAAAAAAAATAGCCCTTTGACATTAGCTTAAAAGTTCGCCCTCCGTAAATCACAGAAAAAGCAAACAAAACTAAAAAAAAAAAAAAAAAACCGTTTTAATATCACGTCGCCGTTGCAGTATAAATAAACGATAAACATAACGATTAGATCATTTTTTTTTTTTAATCGAGACTTCGGCGACTGATGTCCCTAAGTAATAATAGTTTCATTTTCCGCCGTCGAAGTAGTTTTTTTTACGACGATTTTGCAGACAAAAAGAGATTTACTGTTTCGAAGTAAATTTTCAGCGTGAGATTTGCACGGGGTAAACGGGATAAGACGAACGAACAAAATTATGGCCAAAGAAATTACGTTTTATGGCGACAATCGCAGAGTGACACTGCCGGACAATTTTCGTTCGGCAGCAATCAAACCGGAAGTATTTCAGTGAAAATGTATATCTTGTAAAATTCTTTATGGAGGTTACATTTTTTTATTTTATATATTATATATTTTACATAAAAGAAAAGAAAAACTACTCTGTATCGCGAATGGAGGTGAATATATTATATAGATTAAATAGATATAGTGAAACTGCTAGCATTTCACGAAATCATAAAAAATTACCAGTACATAAATAACTCAATCGTACATCGTGCATTAACTCGTATACGATTCGGCGGCACCGGGAAATCTTGTTCCCTTTTTATTTTTATGATCGTGGGTATTATTCTCATCGTAACATTATACAGTAGTTTTTCTCTGGTATATTATATGCGCGCCCTCTCCTATCCTCTTATTTTCATCCGATTCTTTTCCGTTTCTCCCGGTTTTCTTTAAACCCTCCTTTCTATCCTCTCTTCTCTCTCCGTCTAGCCTTTGCGTGTAACCAATCTTCCTTCCGCCTGAACCTTATCAACTCACAACAGCCTTTGAGTTCCGGTGCCACTTTTTTATATAGCCCTCCCACCCCACGCCATTCCGCCAAGCCCGTCACGTCGTAAGCTGGACATAAAAAATGCCGATTTTATTATTTTTCCACATACTACTGGGTGGTGTACGCTGCACTAAATTGGTACATTCTCGATACAAAACGATCCCGAATACGTATGAAATAAATAAAAAATAAAAAAAAAATAGAAATACACTGTCCTATAAAATATTTCTTGTGAAATCGCTGTTACTTTTTTTTATTGTGACCAAAATAGTTTTAAAATTTCCATCGTAACAAAGGTTATTTAGATCATTTTTAACTGTCGCATTTTTGATAGTTTTAATGCAAGTGACAGTAGGATTTTTTTGCATAAAAATGCAAGTTACCTATCAAAATTCGTTTGATAACCATAAAAATTCTGTTAACATTTTATAACTAACTTAAAAATAATGGCACGTTTATTGACCAGTCATGCTTAATATGTCACGCGATAAGTTTGTTTAGGCAGTCCAAAAAAGCTAACTTTCGATTCATCATCATATTCCAAAATTATGTATGTGAAAAATATTTATAGGAATTGCCCTACCGATTTTCGCTTTAATGCAAAATCAAGAACATCACGCAGCAAGTGGTAACATCATATATACAGGGTAAATTATTAAGTACGGTAACCTCATTTTAATGAATAAATTATGCATTTATGCAAATTATGATTTTGAGATTTTTTAAGCGTAGTTAAAGACAATATCTTTGTATACTTCGATTTTTCACAATATTTAAAGAGTATCATGTTGGTGATAACAACTTTAATTTTTCAAATAAAATGAACAAAATGATAAAATATATTATAAACTCCATAAATAGATGGAGTATTAGATGAAATAAATTTTGGCTGTGATATTTTTAATTTCCGTCAACTCGTTCGTGAGGTATTTTACTTTTAAGTTTAGGCAGGAAGAGAATAATGGAGTATAATTTATGTAGCGTTTGAATAAATTATTATTCTGCACTAATAATAAATTGATTTCATTTGTTTTTTTCATATTCAGGAGTTATTATCAAATGATTACTCAAAGGTTTTTACCGCAAATTAGAGTTGTTATATCATAATATACTAACTTGTGTTTGAGCTTTTTGTTAGATAAACCATATTACCCTTTTTAACAAAAAAAAAAATTAAATAGACGCTAATGCAATAATTAATTATTTCAGATTATTCGGAGCGAAACAAAACAGACCACGAAGAAATATTTTTCATTATAATGTTAAAATTTAAATCTAAAATCATTTCGTTACTGCGATAAAATTATTATAACTCTCAAGAACGCACCGAAGCCAGAGTTTCAGGTGTTTGTCGATATTTACTTAAATTGAACACCGGTGTTTTATTTGATTATCCATATAATAAGTCTATATCATCACAACACAAATTATAAGTCCTTAATTTTTTTCCTTCACGTAAAATACAACTTCGCATTATTGAATTTTGTATTCTATATAATTATACGTTCGTGCGTATAAAACTCATTGAAAACTTCGGTTAGCGCATTAAAACCGAACCCGCGGTGAAATCTTTGAAAATTTATCGAATTATTTTTACTACCAACAAGTGTATCTAATCTAATATATAGATACTGTCTATATTATTATTATTATTATATTATGATGGTCGCCCTTTATTTTCTATTGGATTTAGTTTAAGGTGACGGCCGGCTGTTTCGTTGTTGTAAGAAAATACAAATAAACTACAGTACACCAGTGTAGTGGTACTAAAATTCGGAATCGTCGCCGGGACTCCATAAAGCGGTATTGACCCTCATAAATTCAGAATAACGATAAATACCTTAATGCCAACCGAATCGGTAAGAACTAAGAAGACGTCACGTACTACTATTTTCGTATCCGCATAACTCGCCATCAGCGTATTTCTATTATTTTCCGAGTATATACACTTAGGCGGATTTTATTTTTACCGATTTCATATAGGACAAACCACGATTTACACAATTTGTTTACTTACGAAGGTTTTTTCTAAAACATAATATACTTCAATACTGTTACAAACGTAATATAGGTGATATTACGTATGTACTTTGATATTTTTCAAAATGATTTATTTTACACATCGTTTAATCTATTGAGGACGTTTTATATAATAATATGTTCACGATATGAGGTAGCACTTTATATTTCAGCTGACTTTGTGATAAGAAAAACCCGTTTTATGCCAAAATTATTTAAGAGGATAACTTTACCGTCTGTATCTGAATCTGCAGAAAAAAATTAAAAATGTATTCCGAATGCGAGTACCGAAAATGTTAAAAATTTGTCTGAAAATATGAATTTCGGTAGATACTCACAATCACTTACCGAAAACCTCATTTCAATCCAAGGTTATCCAACTAAAATATTAAGCAATTCCTAATACCGTGAACAAGTGATATTAATATATTTATTTAATAATATCGTTGTATTCATTACCGAAATACCCGTAAGTTAGATACCCATACTTACTATATTATACTATACTATTTTCTTTGATTTAATAAAAAAAAAAAATATCAACTATCAATCAATAATTGGTCATCAATTATTGTAATAGAATTTTGACATGAGCTCTCGGTTTAAAATTGTTTGTTGAATTCAAAATAAAAATTAACTACTAAATAATTTACAATCTATACGAATGTCGTCAAAATTCAAACTTTCAACATTTATAGTGATACTTAAAATATTATAATATTTGTTATTTGATTAAATTATAATGTACAGCGTGAACACCAACGGGTCACGCGATATATTATATTTGCTTCCTCTTGAGTTTCAACCAAGTTCCGCATAGGTCTTGTCAGATTATTCCAATATACTCGTAATTACTTTGGTGTATGCGGCTGACAACGATTTTGAAGTTTTTTGCAGACGGGCAAAATTTAATATACAATTATACGGTAGGTAGTAATTAATAGCGCATTCGCTATGGTTGAAACCACACGAAACCCTTTCGCATTCCTTTTTTGTCGAGGTTTTCAGGCACATAGTCGTGACCACAGTACGAACGACAAATGCTCGGTATCAGAAAGTAATTTTAAAGCAAAAACGAAAAGCCAATCGATAGCTGACCTGAGGTGTGCGTGCGGAGACTGCGTACGAGACTTATATCCACGAATTTAATATAACCGTAAAACTAATATTATTGTAACACAATCAAACAGCTAGACAGTCGTAATTTTCTTCAAAAATACATCAATACTATCTTTATCGGTGCGGCTTGACTTTTTATGGTTCACGGGCCAATTTACAAATTCATATTTTATAAATACAGTGGATATGTTAATAAAAATCATGATTCAGGAACTAATTTTTATTTTAAATTCTGATTGAAACTAATTAGATAATGTGTTTTCACTGTCAGTAAACTATCTGTTGACCAAAAATCCTGCGATGAGAGATTCCTATTGTACGTGTAATTCGTGTATTTGACACACACACGTATATTGATTCATGCATTGAAAATTATACGTTTAAACGAAGTCCGTGAATCCAACATATATGTGTATTGTGTATTGATTCGTAAAATAAAAATTAAGGTATAAGGTTTGGTTGTGTTCCTCATTAAACAATATTTTCCCCGTATTATTTTCAATCGAATGGATATGCACCGGATTGTTTATTGTTAATTCATCCTATCAAATCAATCACTTTTCACCCCAGTCATGTTTGTTGGATTGATCATCGAATCCAATGAGGAACGCACAGATTATCAAAATCCACATAATTATCCAACTATGGTTCCAATATTGTCCATTTTATACGTGTGCGTTCAATACACAAACTTCATGTGCACGTGTATTCTAAATGAACGTCAAAAATCGTTACATCTACTACAGATCGATAAACGATTTATTTGAAGCAGGGGTTTTGTATCATAAACAAGGGTGATTCGTATTTTAGAATTCTGAACAATACACAACAGAAACCGGTTAGGGTATAAATTATAAAATACAAGTACAAGTGTATAAGGTTTATGTCCCTTGCCTGGCATAAAACCTGGCAATGCACTACACTCTTAACTGAGGAGCTCATAATTATAAGCGTATTTTTTTTTCCGAATATCATCGATGAAAACGAAAATGTTGGACTAAAAACTGTCAACAGCAGGAACGGTCACCTGAAAAAGATATAGGTACCCCATATCTTTCATGAATACGATTTCTGTTTATTTGTTCACCGCGCCGTTTTTCTCGAGTTTGGCATATTATTATTGCGCACGACTAACTGTATCTGGATTCCACCATTTCCTCCGATAGACTTAATGCAGTGTGTGTCCCCCGGCCACTCACCTTATCTAACGGTGGTTGGTCAAAGATATATACTCGACCTATTGTCACACTGTCTAGTTTTTATTCACGAACGCGTCACGACACGTAGCACTATACACCTTATACAAATAGTATAATTCCTCGAATAACCCTCATCTGGTTCGAATTTTAATAAAATTCGTCTGTCACAGCGGTGTTTACCGTTTTTTTTTCCGCATATCTTCTTGTTTATTTACAGCTCAACGCATTGTCTGCAACATTATCGCCGAAACCGTTTCCTTATTTTTGATACCTGCAGCGTGCGATGGTCTCAAATGTGCATAATATACACGAACCACCGTTAGATTTATTACCGTAAAAATGACGGTTTTTGCTAACAATAACCGATCGACACTATATGTCATATTTGGATCACTCGAATGTATTTGAGTATTCTATAACTTATATTTACCTACCTGGCATTAATAATGAGCCATATTCATACACGACATAAAAATGTACAAAAATCGGCCAAATGGTTAATGTTTTTTTTATAAAAGGATATTCAAAACTCGACTAGTACAACAATTCGGTGGGTCGAAAAATTTGTATCGTGCGGAAATCTTGAGATGACGTGGAATTTTCGGGAGTTGGTGTAGGTGTATTATAACACGATTTAAATATTTTAATCTATTCGTGGGCGTGTGGTGCATACGCGGTCTCACTTGCGATTCAACAAAAAAGATGCTATTAGGTATACAAAAATGTTTTTTCTTGGAAATTACTTCGTTGGTAAGTAAAAATACTCCGATTATCGTATTATTATATGTTCATGTCTTGAAATATACAAAATTTGAGTACTACTTTATTTGAAACAATTATCGAATTGTATAAAAGTTCACCTTTCGGGTCTTTTTTAGTTTTTTGTTGATTTCTAGGTTATCTTCCTCGAAAACAAGATAAAACCACGAATAACGCTATAATACACATAAAAATAAGTTTTGGACCAAAGTTAGGAGTTGAAACCTCATAAGGAACATCTTTGATACTTACACTGTACACAAAAGAAATTTAATCTTGGCTTATTTTGAAGGGAGAGGAGTCTGTTAGGGTGTACAAAGCTAAAAAAAGATCCGTCTCGCGCAACAATATGAGAAATGTACATTGAAATACAACCAAAATTTTGACAGTCAACTAATGAAATAAATTTAATTACCAAGTTTGGTTCAAAGGAACCACTAAAAGTGTCAAAAGTAGCGAGAGGAAAATATGTAAATATATAACAAACATAGAATTGTACAATAATTTCTAATATCGAAGAAAATTCGAAAAAAAGAGTTTCCATTAAGAAGTATAAGTTGTAACATGAATGAGTGTTACGAAAAAGTTAAAAATGTCAAAAAGAATATTTCTATTACCTTCCAAAAATCCCGTATCAATGTTACTGGACAGAAATATTCTACGATACCTTTTAAAAGTTAATATATTGTTAAATTACTGTTTAAAAACTACACAACATCAATTATTATAAGTGTTAAAATTTAAAAAAAAAATCTTTTTCTCGCTCCTTTTCATATTTCTGGAACCACTAGTATGCATTGTAGTTTAGGTAATTGAGTTATAATTTATGGAAATAATTTTGAGCTTTTTATACGTGTATTATTTTTACTATTTGTATTAATTTGTATTAATTTATTTAATTATATACAAATATCAATATTAAACGTTTATTAATGTTAAAAAATTAACTAAGATAAAAATTAAGATTCAAAACAACAATTCAGAAATAATTGTAAAATATATTGAAACTTAATTTCATATATAGTATTTTTTTTTTTTTAAAAAAACTTCATTTAGACAGTTATATAATTATTTTGAACCAAGATAATCCATAAATCTTTGTCTAAAAGAATAAATGCAAATACATTTACGAATCAGTTAAAAAGTTAAAGGATTTTAACTTTTTATTGACCCAATTTTCGGTTTTGTAGTATTAAATTAAATTCATTTTTAAGATTCTGAGCGAAGCGAGAAAAATATTGGTTTTACAATGATGTCAATTTTTTTTTTATGTGAAGACTTTTTCTACCAGAAAGCTTACTCAGTTTATCAAGTACAACACCTTTTTTATAAGTAATTGTTCTCTAGGTGGTACATAAGAGGAATAATTTTTTGAAATTCTCATTAATATTCGAGATAATGAGGAAAGCAGGGTTCTTTAGGTTAAACAAATTGAAAGATTAAAAATGACGGACATACTTCACACGTGGGTATAGCTACTGTTATAGGTGGAAAGTTGAGAAGAAAAGATAGAGATGGGAATATTATATATATCTGTAATTAACGATAAACCATTGCTAATGAAAAAACTGTTCTGAGTATTCATTTGATAATATTGTTTTCTCAACAATACAATGTATGGTATATGTCATATTATGGTAAAATTATTACAACAATGTGCGTTTCTATGACAACAATGATGGTTTAAAAAAAGATTAAAATAATAAAAGCTTAATAATTACTAAAAAAAATAATAAAAAACGGTTGTCAATGACAACCTTATTTTTAATCTTTCAATCTTTTTTAACCTAAAGACCAAGATTTTTCTCATTATCTCAAATATTAATGAGAATTTCATAAAATTACCTCTTTAAAATACCACCCAGAGAACATTTCTTTTCAGAAAAGGTGCTATACTTGATAATCGGAATATTCTTTCTAGTTAAAGTGTTCACATAAAAAAAAATAATAAAATTGTAAAACCATTATATTCCTCGTTCCACTTAGAATCTAATATAAGCTTGTTATTGGCAACTGTTATTATTATTTTTTTATTATTTTAATAATCTTTTTTAAACAATAATTGTTATCATGGAAACTTACATTGTTGTAATAATTTTACCCTAATATGACATATATATAAATATAGTTGATAAAATAACTCTATCCACTGAACTCCGCTCAGAATCGTCTTTGTTATCAATGGTTTATCGTTGTTTACAGATATACAATAAATACTCCTCTGTATCCTATTCCCTACTTTCACCTACAATACTGGCTGCACCCACCTGCGAAGATGTCTGTCATTTTTTTTTTTTTTTTTTAAATATATATTCTAGTGAAGACGAATCGAAAAAGAATCAATCTCCTAATGTTTACTTATATTGCACTTATATCTGGCCTATAAGTGTAAATCGACTAAAATCGACCAATTTCTCTACGATTCGATCGATACGGTTTTACGCTAAATTAAATTATACGGATCCCGTGTTGTATTAGGCTACCTAAAAATAATAATTATTAATATTCTATTATATTACACAACGTTATCGCCGACCCAAAAGCAATGCGCCGATATTGTAATGGACGTAAAACGTTTGTACACGTGTATGTGTGTGGGTGGGTGTGTTTAAGTAAATAATACGATTAACGGAAGCCCTTTGAAGTTTTAAATTTTAATACATGCTATTTGCGCCGCGAGAGTTATGTAGGAATAAATTACGTGCTTATACATTATGTACAGGTATCGTCCCACCGTGTTTTCTCGATGCTTATATTATCTTTTTTAGAAAACAAATTTAGTTTTTATTTGCATCACTAAAAAAACAAACTTTTTCATCATTTTCAAAATAGCCACGTTATAAAAGATATTATTCTAAAATCTTTAATGTAAGACATACAAACATATTCAATGAATAGTTTCTTGTTACCTAATAACCGTTTTAATTTATAGAGAATAGGCATTAAAAAAATTACATTCAGTAGTGTTGTTATTACGTTGTAAGATAAAGAATCACTATCATAAGCATTTAAAAAAAAAGTAATTTAAACCTCTTCTCTAGAAAATAACCAGCTATTAAAAAACTATTTTGCCGTGTATGCATGTTTGAGTACGTTAGATTAAAAGTTTAAGAATAATAGATTTTATACAAAGTGGCTATTTTTAAAAATTGAAAAATTAAACGAATTGGCAGTTATAATTTTTTTTATGGGGATTAAGGAATACAAATAGAAATGTAATCTTCTTCTAACTAAATGTGAAATCTCACAAAATCTGATTAAAATAAAAAAACAAAAAACATTTTACATTAACAAAAATATTAGCATCGGGAAAATACGATGAGACACCCTGTATTTACGCTCACGGGGTGTGTGGTTCGTGAAATTATATTACGCTCTAAAATCGGTTATGGGTTGCTAAATTTTTGTATGAACATTTTTCATTTTAAATTTTCTCAAAGCAGACTATTACAGTTGTAATCATAAATACATACCTGCATTTTTACGGAATATTTCGCCGTGAAATTTTAACATTATTATTTAATATTTTACATTTGAAATGCATATTAATTATTTTATATACCTGCATACCATATGTGAACGCGAGAACACGATATTTGAATCGTTTTATTATTAAACGACACTGAGATATTCCGATTCAATTTTAACCTCACCCCTCTGAATATCAACTACTTACTGTAATAATACTACAATTATACGAGTATATAGTGGTGCTTGTTTCACTTGAACGGTAACATGAAAAATATTTCAACTAGACGGATTGAATTTTTTTTTTTTTTTATATATAGTATGTATAGTATGTATTGTGGTATATATAGTATGAACAAAAAGAACTGTGGTATATATAGTATGATCGAAAAGACCGCCAAAAAATTCACAATATGGTGAGCTTATTTTTAAACACTTACAGTGCGATCATGTGCAATAAAACTTGTGGAATGGAACTTTCTCATACGGAAACTGCTATTTTTTAGTACGAATAGTCCTATTTTTTTTTTAAGCAACCTTTTTTCGACTCTTAGAATTATTATTTGTTTCTAGAACGCCGAAGTTCAAAAACATAATACAAAACATTAATCAAACATCAATCATTGTTTATTTTATTGTAAGATACGATTTGATTATAATATTGATCAGGTCCCTAGTCCCAGTGTCCCTGTGTATTATTTATTTTCATATTTTACCAGTAGTCTGCGTTTCCGCAGGATAACTTTAATAAATATAATATCAGTAGTGCCTGAATTATCGAGTTTATTAATTGGTTTACTATTTAAAAAGCAATAATTTGGCCTTTATAATTTTTAATATACAAATTATATTCGTAAATCATAGGTGTCCGTTGGAGAGGCAAGTGAGGAACATTATATCCCAGGCAGTTTAACAAAAAAGTCAATTTAAATAGTCAAATACAATTGAATATAATACATTGTCTACCTCCTCACCCTCCATCCCAGATTTTTGAGGATCGAAAACCATCTATTACGATTTTAATTTTAAAATCTCATGCTTAACATATTTTATATATATTATTTTCTGGTGTAACCACGAAATTTAGTTTTAAACTTATCTGAATAAAACAATACTACACATTTAAAACATCGTTACGTACCTCAGTAGGTAATTAATTAAAGAGACTGAAATTCGTATGAACCGATACAGAGATTTAAGCTTTTAGTTGGGTGTAATATTTTGATAACGGCGAATTACTATAAAACTTACGTACGCTAAAACCTTTCCGAGAAATGAATTAATTATCACGTTGTAATAAGTATAAAGATTGTTGAATTATAAATGCTCGAATAAACATTAAAAACTAATATCATTTTTCACAGATATGTAAAATATAATAATTTTAGTATAACTATTCTAAATATTTTTAAATAATATTCTACTACATAAATAAAAATTCAGTATTAAAAACTTTAACGGTAGCCAATAAGGATTTACATAATACATTTTTTTAAATCTACAAATAGTTGTATTTATTTTGTATTTGTAGATATTTATTTATAATACAAACAATATTGTATTCACTCAGAAAATGCCTTTTTTTTTTATTATTATTCGTTTATAGTTTATAAACTGATAAATAAAAAAATAATAATCATATAAGTACTTATTAAACTAAAAAAAAGTCGATATATGACCTGATATCACTTTAAAATACTATGAATAGGCATAGAATAAAACATGTTAAGTGAACTTTTACTGTTCCGAAAAAGGTTTTATATTGGGATAAAAATAAAAAGAAACATAGTTCTAAAATTAATGGTTTTCTTTCTACGCGCTAAGAATTTAAACTAAAATGTAGCACTCAAAACAGTATATCTTTTAAAAAAATAAAAAAAAAAACAGGAAGGAATTTAGGTATTAAAGTAAATCCCGTTCAAAAATATTCGCGAAATTTGAGGACTTTGTGGACGTATCAGTAGATCCAATGAACTCCAATGAAATCAAAAAAATAATAATAATAATAATAATAATAAAAAAAGTTTTTTGTTATAATTTTCAGGCCTTGACTTGCGTGATTGTTTTTTTATCTCATGCAGATAAATATAATTAAGTTAACTAAGCCGTCATCCGAGACGTATACATTAAATCGTTATAAACCGTAATATAATAATAAAGTAGTTAATTTAAATTATTTACTATGGTTTTTATGAATTAATTATTAACTTACACCAATCACACAACCTTATTGAAATCTATGAATCTGGTTCACTTTTAGCATTTATGATCCGTGATAAGTAATGAAATAAGTTACCTTTTTTTTTTTTTTTTTTTCATCTAGTCGAAAAGTAGTTGATTATTTTTCTTTATTTGGATGATTAAATTCTTATAGTTATATACCCTTTATGTGTCCATCTAATATAGAAAATGCCGAATTCTAGCAATTACTATATATAACTTATGTTTATCTATATAGTTTAAAATTCACCTTATATACAACACTGGTCTAAAATTATCATAATAATAACATAATTTGATTTAATATTTCACCGTGTGCACAGTATAATATAATAATGTTTATTTATATGCATTACGAATGTGTGACAACGGTAAAACGGTCGGGTTTAACGACTTGTGACCAGCCATTTAGAGGCAAATTCAGTGCATAACTGATGATTAATGGTCGTGTTGGTAATAAACTAAAAAAAATTTGCCGAAGACAGCGATCGTATTCTGCAAGAATAATGACACCATGTGCTAATTAGAAACCAGTCCACATTTCTTCATGATGATAATTATTTTTATTGTTTACTGTAATTAAATACAAATTTCGTAACCACCCGATGTCGACTACAATTATATTACAATTGGAATTTTTAAAATAAATGTGAAATAATTTCCACTTCGGGTATCAATATCATCTATTTTCCATTATAGTAAAAATTAATGTTATGGTCGGACAATTTGCATTTATCGGGTTAAGCCGATCGACCGTTCGTTTTTGGAGAAACATATTTTGAACATTTAAACTAATGTAACGCAAAAATACGGCAATGGCTTAGGAGGAGATGGAGTATCACCGACAGTAATTGGAAAACTATGTATAATAATGAAAAATTGACTTTTTTAAGTGTATAAGCGGGCTGAATAATTAAAAGACCCCTAGCATTTTTTTTCTGACTACGCAACTGGGTTTACGATTGGCTGAACCAATAATACATTTTTATTTTTAATACTATAGTTCATTTTATTATTACCTACTGATAGATATAAAATAAAATATCATTCTCTCTGTGATCGGTAAAAATATCGAAAAAAAAAAACAATCAAGAGAACATACAATGTTCCTAATTTTCATTCTTTAAATTGTATAACAGTGCAACATTTTACGGTAGTATAAAAAATTTAAAAATGAAAAAAACCACGCTAAAAAAAAATTGACTGTAATGGGAAGTAAATTGATGTTTAGCATCCCTGTAAACGGTTTCTTGCGAACACGACACGAAAATAACATCATTCCCGTTGTATACGAGACTCCGAATCACAATCATAATATTATATGTATCGTCAAATTACTATTTATAGAAAATGTATTTTGCCATCATAATGTAAAAACGGTGTACTTTTGAATATTTTGTCGTCTTAAAAATGAATATATACAATAATATTCAATATATACGTTCGTATATATATTGAATATTATTCATGATTTTATAAATATAAGCAATACATTTTCATTGGGATACCATTACTTGAATATCATAATAGCACACAATATCATTTAATGGCGTCGACTTTAAACCGTTTTGCGAAAATTACAAATGTTTTATAGTGGTTTCAATGCAGGTATTTGTTTTCATATAGGTACAAGGTTATTTATATAGAAATATATTAAAGGAAAATAGCTTTCAGTTATTTTGGGAAAAAATGATATAATAAGCGCATCGTAAACTCCGTATAGTTGCGACAATTGAGCGGAAACGAAACGTTTGGAAAAAAAATAAAGTGTTTATTAATATTTATTCCATCGTCATTATCTGTTTTTAAGTTTATGACGATCGAAAATACGCGTTAGCGTTACATTATTGAAATTGTTCTTATCGCCGGACGAAATAAAATGTCGAGGCTATAAAAAATTGAAAGATGGTGAAGTGAATGATAAAAACAGAACAACGTAATACAGAACCGACAGATAGGTATTTACTTGAAAATCGAACCAATGATATCGATACAAACAGTGAAATACGTATAGTAAAAATATTTAGCAAAAAACACAAAAGTTCAACAATACTATTTCAATGTTTACTTATGTTAATAAAATGCGGTAGTTCATGAAATAATTCAGCCGTTTATATTTTCGTTGTACGATAATATAGTTTGGTAACAAAAAAATATGGGTAAACGAAATTTTATCAGTGCCGAACTCAGGAACCTATTTATAACACTCGAACAACTTTTAGAAACTTATTTATTTTTTAATAAAAAATAAATTCTTTCCCCTTCTCACGGTAGTTCATGGACAATAAATTAGTTAAAACCAGAAGAAACTTCGCGAGCGTACGTATTTCGCACATTTATAACGGCTGTTAAGGACTCGAATGTATATAGTTTCTCGTGTTAGGTAATTAATATCCGTAAGCCTTACCTAATTAACAGTTTCGGCAAAAAAATAATAATTTACTAGACTCGAAACTCAGTATATACCCAAAGTATATACCTATACGTTGTTAATTTTAGGTTATTGCAGTAGATAATAATACATGAACCTTAAAAATAACCTTAAAATAAAAGATCGTTCACAATTATAAATTATTATAAATCGAATTTTAATGGGTTTTCGTACGATAGATGTTTCTATGAGCAAAATAACCATAGACGTAATTCTGCTATACTAATAATATTACTAGTTCGGAATTATTAAATAAATATTGGAATACAAAAGTCAATTTAAAGTAAAAATTGAACTGCACTTATTGTGAAATAATGTTAATGATTTGTGCTAGTCTTAAACGTATTTCTGGTTTCATTATACCACGAGCTTCGCTTTACAATATTATGTATAAGGTATTTTAATTTCTCAATTTTATTTAGAATTTAAAATTGCATTTATCTTTTATTATGTAAACTCAAACTTTATATAGGTATTTAATCCATTCAAAATCGTATTCAAACTTCAAAAACGAAGCCACAAACAATGTATGAAAAAAAAAATGTAGTTAAAAAAATAGGTAATTATTATCATACCTGTTGTTGTAAAATTACCCTATCAAATCAATAAACCACTTTCGGATCGATTTCGATACAATAAAATTAAAAATGGCATATTTAAGACACTTTTTCTTTTAAATTTTCAAGTAGGTATGTATAGGTAATTATAAAAAACACGAATTCAAAAAATTGTGTTATTTTAATGTTGTTGGTACTTTTGACTTTTTTTTTCATACATTTCCGAATTAAATATATTATTGTTTATAATATTTACCAGAGCACTGAATAATAAACCAGGTATAGTTCACGGTCAAGCCATTGTTACTGTAAGTGAGAAGTGGGAAATAAAACTATTGGATAGAAAGGGTATAATTTAGTTTATAATATACCGAAAACAATTAACCATTAAATATTAATCATTGTAGTCAACAAAAATGATTCTGTTCTGGTAATTATCTTTAAGTCATGTTTTTTCTCCTTGCAACCAATATCACAAAAATATCAATGAAAATAAAACAGATATAAGTCATTTGTTACCAGATTTTTTTTTTAATTTGTTTGAGAAAGTTTAGAAAATTTTAGAAAAATCGGACAAATACAAAGTACCCACCGGACGAAAATTTCGCTTATGGAATAATACGATATACCAATTCGAAGTGTTTTACTCACCAAAAAAATGCGTTCTAAAAAAATAAAACATCTATTAGTAAAACTTATAGATTTTTTGTGCTACACTCGGAATATAAAACAGAAGTTTTGTCGAATATTATGAATTATTATATTTGATTCCATTTCAAAATTATACAAACTATATCCATATGGATATTCAATTAATATTAATATTATTTGTCTGTTAAATTATTTTAACATTATTATCATATTATTATTATACTAAATGCACAATAATAACTTTTCTATTATATACATAAATATGTATTTTTTTTAACGATTGATATTTCGTCCTGTACCTATATTCTCTTATACGAAAAAAAAAAAATTATGATTGTATCCAATCATTATTTTTATTCAATAACAATTGTAAAGTCATAAATATAATAAATAATACATTATTCTCATTACCTATTTAATTAAAAAATAATAATAAACAAGAAACCAAAATAAAACAACATGTTTACTGTGAAATAAATCTATATAGAATATATTATAATAACCGATAGGTATTCTATTTCCAGAAGATACCGTACATAGTTTTTGGTTGAACTGCAAAATAAATAAAAAAAAAAAAATGAAAACAAGTAGGTTAAAAACATAATTGAAAAACAACCGGGTGCATACAAGTAGCTTTTTATACATTATACTATGATATAATATAATACCAGTTATTTATTCTAACCGGCATTAAAAATAATCGTTGGAAAAATACACATAAATACGAATTAATTTTTTTAAATATCATTTGCAATTTGTTTTAAGATAAATATGCGAATTATACTACGACTTACTTCCGATATGCTCGATCGATAACGCAATATTATTTTTATTATATTATTCTGCGTTTACGAAAATAATTATATTATTATTTTGTTTGTGTTTATAATAATTCTCGGCGTTTCGGTCAAGGCCGAATAGTAGAAAATTCCATAATAGTAATAAATGTCTCAGAGAAAAGTTTTCGTTTCGCGAAAAATTCAAACAATCTTATCAGTGTCAATTATCCAACTCGCCATTTTATTGATGTTATCATCTGGTATGCAGTATGTACAAATGTTTAATAAATAAAGTATAGATACTGGTTATGGTTATTGCGAATGATTACCACCGAACTATATTATGTTAGTCAAAGTTTCAATTTATACATTATACACTAATATACACTAATTGAGAGAAGTTTATAAGATAGTTTTGACAATAATAACATTTTAAACAACTGATACGATACGATTACATTAAAGTTAGATGTATACGTAATATTATTTCTATGCAATATTAGGTAGTTGCACATAGAAAAAAAAACAAACAAAATTAACGGAGAGGTTTTTTTTATTGAAAGATAATTAGAAAATAGGGTATTATTATTATTATTTTCAAGTCTAATAACACTTTTCATTATGTACTCGTGCAAAACTCGTATTTAGGTATATTCCCAAGGCAAGCGAAAATACAAATGATTTAAATAGTCTCGTAAACGTAGGTCCCATGGTTAAATTTATACATTACTAACAAAAATCGAGGTATGGGTCTGCGTCGGAACTACTTTCAATACTACTTTCAATAATTCAAAGGAATTATTTTCCTCTTATTCGTTTTCTTATATTTACGTTTTTCCCTCGAAATATTATCTATCGACTGAAGATATGCCCGTACCGTTACGGGATAAATGATAGTGATGAAAATAACATTACAATTTGTTCGCGGTTTAATGTGGTTCAATTTTCCAAACTAGATCTAAAATAGATCTGAATATACATGACGCAAGTGATATACAGTAATAAACTAAAACATCCCGATTTACTAATTTAGTTGACTATAGGCAAATAATCAAACAGATTCCATAATTTCCAAAATACATGATAATGATAAAGGTAAGGCAATAATCTGAAACCGGGACGAGAATATTATAATTTATACTGGTGCGACGTGCAAATAAATAAAACTTCATTATACCAGTGTATATTATCATCCATAAACAGCTTCTAAATTATGCCGTGTATTAGAAAACCAACAAGTGAAAGAAACACGGCATGATATCAATAAATATTTATTACCAATATATTTTTTTATATTTTTTTTGTTTATCCAATGAGTTTTATAAATCATCAAGACTTGTATATTTTATGGAAAATCTGTAAGTTCTACTCAATCTCAAACAAATATTATAATAATCACCTACACCTATACCCAATAATGTTTCCATAGGGTATACTATCAAATAATTTTAAAAAAATCATATGTCATGACTAGTGTCCAGATTTTTATGCAAAAACATACTTTTACTTAGTCTATACCGTTTTATGAGAGTAAAAAAATGTGGAAAATTCATTCAACTCGGAGTATATAAGAAAACCTTTCTATTGCATATTTTAAAATATTTAGCATTTTTAGCATATTTGGAATATTTTAGCTTTTTTTGGTTTATTTTATGAATTAGAGTATAAAATATAAATAAAATGAGCGATGATTCTTTTTTTTCTAATTTTAGTCACCAAATTATATGGTGAAAATATAAATTTTTTTAAAAAATGTTAAGTCTACGAATATTTTTAACTGTATAATTAACTAATATTTAAAAAACAAAATCCTACTAAAATTACAAATTTGAAAGTTTTTGAGGATGTATGGACGGATGGATGTTTGTTGCTCTTTCACTCAAAAACTACTGAACGGATTTTGATGAATTTTCGTATAGAGATAGATGTGACCTTTGAGAAAAACTAAGGCTACTTTTTGTAACATAAATAAAACTAGTAGGAAATAAAATAAAGGATGAAAGGTTTATAGGTATTTGGTACGAAAGTTAAATTATTTTTGTTGATTTAGGTATTACCATAGTAACACGGATAAAATGAGAAAACTTTAAAACAAAAAAAATAAAGAACAAACAAAAATAAAAACGCCATAACAACTATAACAACTTAAAAAAAAAGTCTATCTGACTGTCTGTCGGTCTATTATTGGCTTGAAATATGATGGGCTACCTTGGTAACACGAATGAAAAATAAAAACAAAAAAACTATGTGCTGTACTGGGTGGGTGAGTCAAAAGTGAAAACATGTAAAACGTCATCTCTGAATTTTTGTATCTTTTAGTACAATAACAGCGCCACAGTACTATAATATCCTCATAATATTAGGGTTATAATAGTGGATATATAGTTTAATCGCTGTATTTTGTGGATGTCTATGGTAACACGAATGAAAAAAGTGTATGATACACTTTTAATCCGTGGACTACCCACTTTCCATCTATTTTTTTGCACGTTTTTAGTTTTTATGGAGTATATTCTATCGTATAATTCGATTTATAATTTATTAACTTATTTATTATTATACAATTAAGATACATTATTTTTAGTACTAGTTTTACTTATAATATTTTTTTCGTAATTTTCAACGTATTGAACTAAGTAAGTAGGTAGGTACATTTTTTGTTTAACTAATCAATAAAACAAAATTATACTTAACATACCTATATACACTTTACTTACATACTTATTTACATATTTAATATATATTTTTAATGTTATACATAATTATGTTGTTCATTTATGTTGATAATATTCTATAGTTTCATTATTTAAGTTTCTTCAATATACAGATCAACGTGAAACTAGTTTCTGAAACCGATTGCATACAAAAAGTTTCATGTTACACATTTCTCTAGTGTGTGGCCCGCCTAAGGGGCAAGGTATAAGATGTTATAGTCGAAACACCACTGTTCATATACTTATATTGTGTATTGTCTATAGGTATCTTATACGTTGTGTTGTAGGTAAAAACTTAAATGTAACTGCAATGAATTTTATATGGGTAAGACAAATAGACATTTTTAAATAAGATATTAAGAACACATTTCTGAAATAAAACTAAAAAGGATGCCCCTAATTCAAATTTCGCTAAAAATTTTTTAGAAAAACTCACAACATAAGTTTTGATATTAATACAGACTTAGAAATATTAAATACCCAAAATAACATTTACATCAATTCAGTTTTAGTAGATTTACATATACACAATGAAATAAATATAATAAATAATAACCAAACAATTTATATTTCTTAACATATCTATGTCTAATTTAATAACTCATTTTAAATAATCTCTCCTTTTTAAATGAATTATTTCTATGTAAAATGATTATGTACTCCTTCATTTATTATTTCATATTAAGTCGCTTTTTACTTTTTGACTTTGTGGTTTTACTTGACGATGAATTCTTAATTCGAAACCGTACAATATAAATGTCATAATACTCCAGGTGACGCATTTTATTTATTTATTTATATACTTATTTACGAGTATTAACCATTTAATAATTTTGTTTTTACTTTATTATTTAAAAAATTATATTAGATATTTGTATGAATACCACAGAGACGACATAATAACTCACTATAAATATTCATTTCGTTTAACACACGGGTATAAAGTATATTTTATGTAAATATAATTATATTCTATAATAAACGATAAACGCGTAACGTTTCTGATAGAAATTATTAGTACAAAATATATACATAAGAAATAAAAACATTTCAATTTATGATAAATAAGTTAACTGAGTTAAAAAAAAAAAAATAATAAAAAACAAAAAAATACCTGATGCCTATTATTTTCTAATTGCCTTTTTACTTTGATTTTTATTTTATAGGACGTCGCGATAATAATTTAATCGCTTCTTTTGAATGCTAAAATAATTATGACTTTGTTCGTCGTGCAAACCGTTTATTTTACGATTAAAATCCTCATAATGTAGTATAGGTATCTATACATCGTTATCAATGAACAATCTTTATGTTTATTTTAAATGTAAAACTTCATTTCTGCACGTAAAATTACATTAAAACGATAATTTAAATAATCATTATTCCGTTGTACTAGTATCGTTTGTTGTTGACTACTACGAATCACGCGCATATTATGCTAATAAGCATTTTGTATCTATTAAATATCGTTGATCGCATTTCATTTAAAAATATGAATATTTTCTTGTGTATAAACAGTGATAGTTTTGACCAAACTTCAAGGGTGGGAGGGAGTGAAGATTTAAAATAACCACCGCCCCTTTAAGTGTATATCACAAATTCCAAATTGCAATATCGGACATTGGCACCATTAACACAACTTAAACATAGACACTCAAATTTCTAGAATATTTTGAAAGTTTTACTACGTCTAGAAAAAGCTAATATAAGTATTCTGAGAAAACTTTGGGTCTTTATAATTATTTTTAACCAGATTATATAAAAAAAAAAACACAATTAAAATTCATGAAACCATTTATTAATTTACAGTTATTCAAGTTCTTATATAAATATAATTTTGAAAACTAAATATAATAATATTTAAAAACAAAATCAAAATCTCATTTTTTACACTACGTGCAAAGCGATCAGTAATTTATTTTACTGAAATATTAATTTATAGGTGAATATGAAGTAATACCAAATCTCAAAGTCTATCTTAAGACATTTTTGATCTAAACCAAGTTTTAAGCCTGAAGTCTAAATCATTAAAATATGAAAGCAACCAAGTAAAGTAATTAAAATAATATTTATATATTATGTATTATTAAAGCAATTAGAAAACTAAAAATTTTACCTCATTAAGATTTAAAAACTACGCTCTACGGTTGCAATGCTTTTTATAGGATATAAATAAAGAATAAGCATTACATTTTAAACAGTAGTTATTTTCAAGATCCTTAATATCCTGGAAGTAACTATTAAAGCTGTACAACTTTAAAATAATACCAAATAATCAAATAAACATTTATATACATATATATTATGTAGAAAAAATTCCAATGGGTGGGGCAATCGCTTCTATTATTTCTCCTCAAAATAACCATTGTGTATTTAATGAAAATTTATAAGGATGAGTTTCTTTACAGCCTTACAGACATTTTAATTTTGCAAGATTTTTACATAATTTTTATTTAGTAGGTACTCTGTTGATCAAATTATTAGACTTAAAGGAAATGCTTGAAAATTTAACTAGAGGTTCCTTAAATTTCGTTCTTAATAGTACAAAAAAAAATTTGAGCTTTTTGTAGAATTTTTTTTTTTAAAAAAATTTTAATATCAAATTTTGACGAAAATAGTTAATATTATGGCCTTTCAAAACATATATAACCAAACTTCACTCCGAAACTTTTATCGTTGGTTACACGTATAAATTAAAAAACTTAATGTATCCACAGTATCAGCTCTTTTTTTTCTTATTCCTTAGTTCCTTAGTTCTTCGTAAAGTATGTATTACGACGTCCTGGTGTACAACAGTGTCTTTTCATGGCATCATTTTGAATATTTACTGGTCTATAAATAACTTTAAAACCCAAATAACAGTGGAAACAGTGAGGCCGGCATCCTTTTTTATTTTTCTCAAAAAACACTTTTTTGGTTAGTAAAACGCTCATAATTGTTCCTTGAAAGATACGGATGCCCAGTAATACTTATTTTAGAATGAAATATTTAGATTCCTAAAATTGTTTTGCTCTATTTATCTAAGAACAACAATATCTTCTTCTTCTTGAACTTTTACGGTCCTTGCAGAACTTTCGCTGCCTCTACTACTTTTAACCAACCATTTCTATCAATGCTGTCTTCTATAGTTAAACCTCGGGCGTACATGTTTAAATCTACGCTAACCCTGTCTATCCAGTGCTGTCTAGGGCGGCTCTTAGATCTTTCTCCATTGACTTTTCCTTCCAGTGCTTTCTTTTAAATTCAATTTGACCTCTGTACATGGCCTACCCACTTATTTCGTTTATTCATGAGGTACGCGTTGATACCGGGTTTTTGATAAATTTATTGTACCTCTACATTAGTTCTCCTGTAAACTTCATTTTCTAGTATAGGTCCATAAATCCTTCTAAGAACTCTTCTTTCGAAACAAGCCATTTTTTCCTCGTCCCTTTTAGTAGTCGACCATGTTTCACACTCGTATTTCAGGACTGGCCATAGAAAACTTGAATACAGGCGTTCTTTTGATCGTCTAGAGAGGAGCTTTGACTTGAACAATTTTTCCAAGACGTAGTATACCCCTGTTAGCGGCTGATAACCTTAGTTTAATTTCATTATGCATGTTATTGTATTGATTTATGTTTGCCCCAAGATATTTGAAATTGTCCACTAGTTGGAAGTTATAGTTTTCTACTATTAGGTCCGAGTTATCTCTTGTTCCCATATTCATGACTAAAAATATTTAGTTTATTTGGTTTATTTATTTAGTTTTTTTATTTATTCATTTTATTTGGTTTTATCTTGATTTACTTCTAGACCCACTGGCTTCGCTGTTTTAATCAAATCATTGGTGCTTATCGCTACATTTTATCGCGTACTGCCTATTTTAACTATATCGTCTGCATAGGCCAGGGGTGTACTATTGGACAAAACCTCCATGCCTTGACGTATTGGCATTGACCTAATCACCTTCTCAAGCGCTGGGTTGAAAAGGACTGGCGACAGGGCATCACCTTGTTTGAGTCCTGTGCTAACCTCAAAACTGTCAAATGTACTGTTGCCAAACTACACTTTGCACACCATATGCGTGTTGCAAGCTTTTATGAGATCGATAAGTTTCTTGGGGATTCCAAATTCTAGAACCACCCACAGTTTATTTCGAACTATGCTATCGTAGGCCTCTATAATAACAATAATATTGTTGAATTATGGATACGTTTGTTTATTTACCTTGTTTACCTTACTCATACAATAGGATAAACACCCCTACTAATACTACCCAGATCAGAATATATTTTTTGATTGCAATGATTTGTAAGGACGCCCTGAGAAATCCTTAGTCAAAAAGAGGAGTCAAAACAATTTAGGAAGCACTGCCTTAGTTGATATATAATTTAAATAAAAGTAAAATTACCATCGAAATATCTTAAAGTAAAACCATAAAGATGGCTAGACTGATGAAATGGTCTGTTTTGAATAGTTTACCAACGACAGCGCTACAAATGGAAATTTTATATTTCTCAGATAGTGCATCGCATATTTTATACTACATAATTGAACGAACATTTAAATTATATTATGTAATAGTTGAATAAATAATTACTCAATTAATATAACATAGGTAATTTACCAGTAAACTATCAGTAAAATAACTTTTGAATTTACAACTTGGATATACTCAACCGTCTAGTTTAAATTAAATACTGACTATAGTAAATTATAATGTTCTATAATCCTGTCTTCATGTAATCATTAAAAATTGTGTAGTTCATAAATACCTGCAGTACCGGGGAATAATTTTAATACAAAATTGCGTTCCCCAGCGGATAATTATAACTTTATAATTTACACATATAATGTCGGGTAGTAAAGCGTTTGTTTTGATTTTTAATTTTTGTTAGTTGATTTATTTAAGTTATTAAGTTTTAGTATAAATTGTTATTTAAAAATTACAATATATGAATAGTCAATAAACTGAATAATTCATTTTTATTATTATTATTTGTTTTTTTTATTCAACGAATATGATGCAGATATTTTTCATTTTATATTATCAATAATATCAACACGACTATATAGTATACAATTGGTTCTATACGAATTTAACTGTTCACACATTCGATGTATTAAGTAAAAATTATAATATTTAAAAAAAATCAGTTTTCTTTAATAAAAATGTAAAAAATCAAATATTAGTATCATTTTATCTCAATAGTTTCAACAACTACGGTACTAAATATAATACTGTCAAACGCGTATAGAATACTTAAAAATAAAACAAACAGAAATCATAGAAACAAAATATTATTAACTTAATATTCAAATAGAGGCAAAATAGCTCCACAGTGAATTTAAGAATACTCTCTGATATTTATATATGCAAATAATACTCGTAATAGTAATAATATGTTATGAAACATATACTACGACTGTTACACAAACTTACATACCGTGTAATATATAATGTCATTATATTATAACACTATTTTCTCTCTACTCTAACAAGATCCATTTGAACGGCTAGGTACATAATATACGAGTATAATAAAGTTTTATTTCGGAGGCTATAATATTACCAACGAAACATAATATAGCGAATGTATAATTAATTTGTAACAAATATGTATTCCAACTCGATAAATTTGGGTCGCATTTTTTTTTTTTTTTTTTTACATTTCAAATTATTATAGTTGGTCATTTTTATTATAACGAGTCGATTTAGGTACATAAATAGTAAAACTAATGATCGATACTGAAATGTTGGTCATTAATTCAATAAAGTATACCTACCCATTACATTAATTCAACGGGTTTTTTTTTGTTTTAACATACACTCAAAGGAGTGTAAAGAGGACATTAAAGTCGTTATTTTTTATGAAGTCAAGAGATACTAAAATATAACATATAACACACTGTTTACGGATAACGATCCGAACACAAAATTATCGTATATTGTAAAAAAAATATAATTTCATTTCACCTGATGATAAAAAAAAAAAAAACTGTAAAGGATGAATAATATAAACTAATTTATTTTATGTATTGATTGAAACGATAAATTGTTTCAAACGATGGTGATGGATATGGTATGTGAAAAATTGGTGATTGTTACTGTTTTTATCGAAATCTAAATCTAAATTTCAAAAGTTGATACTACTAATAGACATGCCACTGTTATAAGAGAAAAGTTAGAAGGAAAGATACGTAGAGTAATTTTATATATTATGTATGTATGGAAAGATGATAAACACGGGAATGATACAAGACAGACTTAAAAATACAGGGAAAAAAGCGTCCCGTATAACTTTTGTCGAAATAACGAAACAAAAAATTGAAATACGGAACAATCCCGTATAATACGGGACTTTAGTCATCCTAGGTAAAATTTAAAAGTTTGAGATAAAACACTGTCATAAAAACTTTTTTTTTTTTTATAAATATTAAACTTTTTTAAAAGAATGTAGTATTATTTACCCGCATGTTGTGGTCTCTCACTTGCATCTTGCATCTTTCAAACGCACAGTATACAACATTTATTTTCAACTGCGACAATTTTACACAAGTTCAATCATACATCATAATACAAACATTATCTGTGCATTTAATTTTTATACATAGATTTTTTTTTTCAGTATTTCTCAGTGAGATATTATGAGCAATCATATGAAATATTGTAATTTAAATACTAGATAACTAGATAACTAGATTTTACTGACAAAAATTAAAAATCAAAAAAAAAACTAATGTGTAAACACATAATTTGATAATGTCCTTACTTTTAAGTTTTATAATAAAAGTGACAATTAATTATTAACTATTGTTCTAATATGAAAACTAAATGTATAATGAATTAAGAATTGCCCATGCTAAACGTCTGCTATATCGTACGTTTGTGTAAGACGAGGTCATCGTATGCAGGTATCAATTTCACTATTATAACTTTTCATACTATTTCACAGCAATTTATTAAGTTGTAATTATATTACCTACATCTACATTCGATATAAGTTTTGCGTGTGTACAGATTTTACGGAAACACTCTGGCTACTTTCCATTCCGGAATTCTACTCCCAAAACATACTTTGATACACATATGATTTTTATTCTTACGTTTGTTTTATTTTTTTGAGTTTATTAGTGAATAGTGAAATATATTGTATTAATATGATATATGTTTTTTTTATTTTTTGTGTCTGTAAACAACTTTTCTAACAGAAATCAATATTAAAAACTTTAATTGGAACTTTCGTGTAGCATTTTCGGAAGAGAGAAAATGTTTTATTTTTCTTGTAGTTTTTTTAATAAATCGGAAAATCTGACAATTTGTAATGATTTCTGTATCATCTGTATTACGAGGGCAAAATACGAATAATAATAATAATCTGCACAAGATCATTTTTCGTTAGTAATGGTGTATAGTTGCAGAATGATGTAAATTAAACTACTCTATATTATATCCTCCTTTTTCTATTCCCTTTTAAAACAGTGATTAGCAGTATCAGCCATTTTTTTTAAATTTAACATTATAACTGGAAAAATCCGTACCAACACACAAAATTATTTTATTCGTAGTTTGTGGCGTTTAAATAAATTAACTATTTCGTTTTTATCCTCGTCATGCTTATCCATTTTTTTTTCAGTTAAGTATTTATTCGGTTATAAACTACAGTTATTTTCAAAGGTGACATGTGAAATAAAAAAACCAGCGGCTTCAAAGGAAATTTAAATGCAAGTACCAAGTATTTCAATAATTTGAATAATCAAATAAAGTAAATACTACGTAAAATTATTATTATTATACAATTATTTTTAGGGAATTTTGAAATTATTAACACAATTTTAATATAAATTCATTTCAAGCAATATTTATTGTCAAACATGAACATGTTTATTAATTTTTTTTTGATTTTTTTAAAATGTCAAAGTTTAAAACGTATTCTGTTTGTAATTTATTGTCAACTCGTATGATTTATATAAATGATTTCGATTTAGTTTCTTAGGATTTGTGTGGAAGTTTTTTTGCCTCTTAAATAATTTTTTTTTTTTTGTGTATATTTTAAGTAAAACTATAGATTTATTCGATTGTTGCACCAAAATATGTTCAGGTTTCACAGGGACTCCTGATGTATATTTATTGTATTGTATAATTTAATTGTATTTAATTTATCTTATTGTTGTACAAAATTCTAACTTCTAAAACAGGATAACTATTCAATATTGCCATTGAATAAAGACTGGAATATTTATTTCGCACGTGGGTGGACCACTGTTGTAGTTGAAAATTTCAAAAGGTAAAAGGGAAATTTAATGCATATCAGTACGTAACGATTAACCATTGCTAACGAAAAACGATTCTGAGTGGAGTTCAGTTAATAGTGTTGCTTTTCCAACAATATAAATAATATTTATACCATATTATGATAAAATAATTGCATAAGTATGCATTATATATTTTCTTTAATAATGTTTGTTTAATATTATATCTATTTTTCCGTTTTTCTTATATTTTTTCTTAGGTCTATTTGTTGAAAAAATCAAAAAATGATTTCTTGAAAGTACCAACCCAATCAAATTACCTTTCCAAAAAAGTGCTACCACTGTTAATTGGAGCAAAATTGTTAGTTGAAAAGTTTTTCAAACACGGGGGAAAAAAAGCCGTAATATTTTACTAATACATTTCGTTCATTTTAAGAAAACTAATAAATGGAATATCTCGTCAGTTAACTCCAAGTTCTTTTCAAAAGGACGTCTAAACATGTCAAACAGACGTATAAATTTAGATTGCACTATTGAATAACAATGTTTACATTATTCTACATTATTCTCTATTTTGTATATTTATAGAAGAAAATTGCTGTTACACAAAATTCTGATCACACTGCATATAATATATATATATATATTATGTAATGTATATATTGTATACCTATTACAAGTGATTTAGTAGTTTAGCAAATTGTTGGTATATAAAACTGTTTTATCGCAGACTGTATAATGTAATTTTTTTTTTTGCAGTTTACATATCGACTTTTGGAAAAAGGGTTAGGATCTTATTAATTTATGTTAAGATTATCTTCACGTAAAGAACAGGGTCCGTAAAATTATGTATGATGCTCAACAACGAGAATTATTGGTATTCAAAATATTTATTAACTCGAATCACAATAACTCACAACAAGCGCTAGTGTTGCTTAGAAAAACTTCCTCCATTTCCCATTATGCAATATCCAGAGGCTTTTTTATAAAGAAGGGAAATCACCGTGGGACGTCAAATTCTGAGTCCTTTAAGAGGTACCAACACTAGAGGTTAAATTGTTTTTAATATTATTGTTTCTTTTTAATAATTGGTAAATTATGTGATGATCCGTACAGATCATTATTTTGAGGCGCCTACACACATGACATCTAATGATTCATATAGAAATAATAATGTTACGCCAAATCAAACCACCAGTAGCGCTAGAACCAGTTGGTCTACAGTATTTATAGTGTTGTAATAATAGAGGAAATTTTTGCAGACCATGTTCCTATTATGATGATCACATGTTTTCGTTAAAACGACATAACCATAATACGTTTATGGTTATGCCGTTTATTATACCTAACTATTATCATACCTATTGCAAAATACATTTGCGATGACGCTGTGATGAGTATTTTCATCGACAATAGTCTGTTCAACAAGTGATGAAAAAATAAACAATGAAGTTAATTAAGAACTAATTTAGATTGGTTTTTTTTATTTTTCAATGACTTGATTAACATAATGTACCAAAAATCTAATTATTTGAGTGAGAAAAAAATTCAAAGTTTGTATATAATGTATTGTTAAAACATAAGCAATTAAAATTGAATTGTTCTTTTCTATCTTTATGCAAAATTACAATATTTTGAAAATTAGAAACAGTATTTTAAATTAAATATAATATTATTAATTTAAAAAAAAATTAAAATATGTCTATCAAAAATGAGAAGTAATAGAATTTTGTTATTGACGAGATGTCATAAATAGTGAGAACTAATATAAAATATTTCGTGTATACGAATATTGGAATTATTGGAATATATCATAGACTTTAATTTTATCGGATTTATGTGTTTGTAATGAAATTAATAAATTGCGTTATTTGTTTATATATTTTTTTAACTTTCAAAATAATTATCATACCCACACTAGTTATTATAACACAAAATTAATCGGATGGAAACATTTAATCTGCTTATAAATATAAGTGCCATAAGATACGTATTAAAATATTAATATGTTTACCATTGGATTTTTTTTTTTCACCTGAACTTTAGATAGATTTAATTTATTACTATTGTGTCAGTATAAATATATCTATATCTACACCTATATAATATACTAGATAGACTATATAGGTGCTATCATTAATTATATGAGTACTTTAATTTATTATCGATAAATGAATGGACCTTGGGTACTGTGTATATTATTAAAATCTGGCGTTAGTCGCGCTATCGCTATGGCAAAAACGACCACACTTTATTCCTTTTAAATCTATTTATTTTCTCGTCTAGGAAGATTATACTCAAAATACTTTTTGAAAAGGTTATTTTATACAATTATATTAAGCATTGATTCGTTTTAATAAATTATTAAGACACTAACATATTTTTAACTTCAAAATTATAACACGGTCAAAAAGGCTTTCGTGCGACCAACGACGTAACTGCCCTATACATTATAGCATATATTCTAAAATTAAATTTTGTCTAGTTGCAAGTGCATTGAGTATTTTTTTAGATTTCTTAATATTTGGAGAGGGGGGAAACGGAAAATTGGCCATTTATATCGTTATTAGAACCTCTGACGAGAAATATTTTTAAAAATCTGTTAAAATGTGCAATTTTGAATATCGTAGTTTGGTGGTGTGACATCAACAATATCATATATTTCGCAGACTGTATAGTGTGATTTGGTGTGTACTAAAATTGTCTACGACGTCAATGCAAGAATAATCTTCAGCATGAATATATTTATTAAATTTTACACTTTATTTGAGATTCTGAACACAACGATGTGCTATGCTGTCGGTTTTACTACGACGATGTGTACACAATACATATTCATAAAATATATTGCTTTCTGTTTTGGAAAAGTTTTTTTTTCTTTTTCTTTTGGTTGTAAGTAAATGTTCAGATCAGTATTCACTCGTACCTACGTGCAATCGACCGGAAAATGTTCCTATATGTTTACATTATTTTTGTTGCTTATGGTGTCACATATAAATTTATTTTCGTGAAGTACTCGAAAAAAACGTTTATACGAACTTCTGAATATAAAATATAGACGTCTTAAGAAATAAAATCAAATAATTTTTAAACTGTAAACTATATGAACCTCTTACAGTATCTATAATTTAATTTAATTTTACAATAGAAGTACATTTGATTAGGTTGCTGAGAAACAAAACAAATTGTATGTAAACTACAGAAAAGAGATCAGTATTCGGAAATTGACGTAGGATTCAAATCGACTTAAGATATATACGTTTCATCTCAGCGGCCAATTTTTCGTTTTCGAGTTTCAACAGCCATGACAAACCCTAGACTTTTGTAATCTATATTCTTCGTGTGTCGTCGTACACGTTTTATAAACGCGTGTGTGTTTATTACAATATTGTTATATCCGCGACGCAATAATATTGTAATATACGTTTCTTGTTTTTCCTTTTTTGGACTGTTATAAGAAATGTGTTATGTATATAAATGATGTTTTTGATTATGTAGGCAATGCAGTTTAAAACAATGCGGGTAAACCTACTCCATAAAATAACCTACCTAATAGTTTTTCTACGCGTTCGTTTACTTTAATTTTATAGGTGTGTAATTTGAATTTTCGTAAAACAACAACAGTATTCTAGTAAAAAATTTACAAAAAAAAACTATTATACGTGTAATATAGGACCAATATATTTAATTATATTTAATATTATTTTGTCCGAAATAATTTTATATAAACCGCAGTCTGTAGTTAGATATATATCTGAGATATTAATATTTAGTTTGAGCATTTATTGAGCTAACATCACCACATAAATTGTAATTGAACCACCAAACTCGGCATGCAAGGCCGACATTATTCTAGTGATGTACAATTACGAATACATATTACAAAGTTAAATATCCAAATCTGTGCATAGAACTAATTTTAATGAAAACAAAAATTTGATAGTTGACCAAGATGGATTTATGACATTATACAATCATTTTCTGTATTTTAGATTCTGAACGTGTAACGAAGTGTTTTTTTTTAATCTCACAAAACACTTTTTCAGATGGTAACAAATTCTTAGATTCTCAACTGTTTTTCTAAACAAATTGAAAAAAAAAACTGATAACAAATGAAAATACATTAGTTTTAAAAGGGAAAAAACACTACTGGTAGCGTAACCTTAACAAATTATAGAAACTCCTCTCAAAATCATTTTTTAGTTGCGATGATTTATCGTTACTTATTAAATAAACCCATTTACGAAATAAATCTTCCTATATTTTACATACTTTTCCATTTTCCAACATACAACAGTAACCTACCCTCATTAAATGCAGTATCCTACTCAGGTGCGTATCCAGAAAATTTCTATGGGGGGGAGGTCAAAAAATTTAAACAACCTAAGTTTTAAAAATAAACAAAAGGTCAACACTCATCAGAAAATTGGGTCCACCGTTAACTATTATCTGGTACAAAAATATCTGAAAGCATATTTCATAATGACTTTTTCTTAATAATCTCTCCGATATCGTTCGATCGACCAATTATTTATTTTTCAGTTATTTTAATAGGAATCGTATCACTATGATTTTGACTATTATCGGTACTTGTAGGTCTGTCTGACATTGGTTTTTCGTGTTTGCTTATTTTTCGAGAATTTGCCTATAGTAGTTTAAGAAATCATTAAAATAAAATTACCTAAGTATCTACTTAATATGATTGTACTATTACATTTAATATGGGTTACTATTTTCAAATCAAAAGTAGTTTTTCGTTTCATACCCGAAAATATTAAGGATGACGAAAAATAATGAAAATGTAACATTTTAGAAGTGCATGGTTCTTAAATGTTCTATAAAACAAATTCCGGAAAAGTAAATACTTTTCCAAATAATGTGTATCTTACTATAGAATAGTAAATATAAGTTCAGTATAACTGGTTAAAAACGAACTAAATGATCTTAATGAATTGAATATGAATATTGAAGCCGGAATATTTATAAACTCCAGACAGAATCGCACATTATTAATGTTAACCACTGTATAATGTTCAAAATCTCTTACCGTGATGAAACATTTTGACATCTTGAAATACAAATAAACAGATAATATTCCAAATGGTCCATTCGTCTATCGTCAACCGTGTATCGTGTCGCACTAATCTTGCACAATAACGTGATTGTGGCAGTTGAGTTAAGCGAACATAATATCTAAAATAAACTTTGAATATAGGCAGTGTTATTGCCATTATCGCATGACTTATTATGTGAACCGAATATATATAACGAGATTGTCTGGAAACCCGAATCTGTTCCGACGAGAACATTACGTAAGTAATATGATTATTATAATGGGTGTATGTGTGTGTGCACATGGATTTGTGCGACGTATTTAGAATAAAATATGTACCTACACATACAAAATATGATTCGTAAATCAAAATTCTAATCATATAAAAATGTTTAGAAAAAAACTCCATTTCATATTATAAAAATGTTCAACTATTTATTAGGTCATCTGCTGTTGGATCACAAAAAAATGTCCATGGGGAAAGGCTCTGCACCCCTAATCCCCCCTCATGGATACACCACTGAATTATTGCTACCCGACCGCCTTTTACCTAAACAAAAATGTGCCAAATCTAATATACATTTTACTCCACATACAGTACACACATCAAATTTAAATGCATAGCTACATAACTATTTAAATCGAACGTCTTTAAACCCGCATGGGTTCCTCGATCTCTGTTATAAAATTTATATTCGTACGACTTATAAATGATAAGTTTGTTTGTAGACGATTTTTTTCTCGAGTTTATTTTTTTCAATCCGGTTAAGCGTTACGCACCTATAAACTAGATAATTAACGATCGATAATAATAGTGCAGTGATACGCTCTATGTATTCAAATGGTCTATTGACAAAAATACCGACATTTTAAAAATTATAGTAATCCACAGCACTCGGGTTAATTATTTTTTTTTCAATACATTTTTTTTTCTCTAATCCTATGTTTAAATAAAATCATTATGTACCTTTACTATTATGTTTTATAGTCTCGACGTACAAACATTTGTATAGGTCAAGTACAAATTAAATAATTTGGTAACCTTGATCAAATTATTGGTAAGGTAGATTAAAGACTGCTATTTAATTTAAATATTCAAATTAAAGAAAAAATATTGGAAATAAACAACAATTCTGAGTGATTTTTCTTCGTGTTACCAAGAAAACTCGGAAATCGACAAAATTATAGTTGGGAAAGTAGAATGTATAGTGTAATTTAGTTTTTTACATTTCTTAGAAAAAGTGTTGCGAATCTAGACAAATGTATCAAATAAAATCCGCATCTCCTACGATTCGGTGTAATAAAGTTTTAGAAAATTTGTACAGACCAAAAAAGTGTTTTAAAATCATCATAAAAAACCAATATTGCTTCCTCCGCTCTATTCTGAATTCATATAAAATAAAAATGGCAACTGATAACAGTCTAACATAACAGTACAACACGTCCACCAATTTACACTAAGTGGATTTTCTCGAATTACGTTTCCTATTATAGGGATTTTCGAGAACCGTCTTTATATACATATACGTATATTTTCCCCTGCGTAAAAACCATAGGTATGCGACTACACTTTAAATCGATGTCATAAAGTTATCGATACATGCAATTGATAGTGACAGTGTATAAACATTTTCAGTGCGATTAAAAGATAGTAAAAATAAAATAAATAACCCCGGAGATTTACGGGAGATACGGACAAGAGTTTAAGATTTTACGATTTTATAAAATGCGCAATACTTCCAGTTTCGTTCGCAGCGAAAATAAAACAATAAAACAGTGTGGTTTTGTTTATTTGCGTACACTAACAAAAACGGTTAAGGCACAGCGCTTCATTTTAGATTAAAAATAATTGATACAAACAATATTAAATATTGTATTAATATAACATTTTTGTTTTTTTTTTTTTTTTTTTGTTACTGTCGAAATATTGTTCAAACCTTTTTTCAATTTATTAATATTTAATATCATCTTTTCAAGCCCAAAATTAATAGTAGGTAGGTAAAAGTACTTACTTTTTATTCGTTTATACTATTCAGTTTTATAAATGGTTTAATGACTACGCCTACCCTTTTAAGTACACACATTTTATAATGCTTATTCTAATGTAATACATATATAGATTTCTACATAAATAATATATCTACAGTTTGGTCAATTGCGTATCCAAAATTAAATTTTAATCCTATAACAAATGGTTTATGTCCCCAGAAGGAAATCGATTTTTTTTTTTTTTATGCTTACGATGGTTAAGTCGTTTAATGCAGCATACTACGAACACGGAGACAGTGGAAATAATAAACCGTGGTCATATTTTAATATTAATTTAGAATATTATGGAGAATTTAAACGGGTTGTTCGTTATAGTACCTACGATCGAGCACACCTAAAAAATCCAATACGATTGAGCGCATAATGTGTATCATTGCCATTTTAATAATTTTTATGTAAACAGATGAAAATAAATTATTGGTAGAAAAAATTAAAAAAAGAAAAATATTTCGAAAGAGTATTGGACCAGTATAGAATAATATAATCAGAGAGTGAAGATGAAGTAAAAACAGAGAGCTTGATATATCGTTTCAGTTTGGAGAAAATAATTGGAGATAATTAAAAAAAAGAAGACACCGATGAGCTAAACATCCAGCATAAACACCCACAACCTAATGCATGCATAACAAAATCCAATAGGGGAAAGACCGACAGGATAAATTGGGGAACGAAGTAAAAATGTATGTCGAAACTTTGAGAAATAAATTGAATTACACGATTTTAGCGGTGGACAGAATCAACCTGAGGATTGGTTGTAAGATGGGATGTTTTTAGTGGCTGAATAAACTCGAACAATAATTATTCTCATAACAGAGAAAACATAATATAATATGTTTTAATAAATACACGTGAATGGTTTTTTTTTTTAAATTTGGATTTCGTAGAGAATAAGGACACAGGTAATGCGAAATGTGTCTTCCAACAAGGCGGGAAGAAAACATAGAACATCCATACGCATGATAGACGTCGCCATACAATCGCTATAGCTGTGGGAATTCCCACGGTCTTATATTACGAAAAGCGCACAACATTAGTAGATGAAACTTCTATCATTCGTGTTTTGTGCTATTCGCCCACGTGATGAAAACCGGCTGCAAGTGATCGGAACGAATCGGCTCAACTACAATGTGTATTTTTGTGCACGCGTTGAAAGTATATTACCTAGATATACATGGCACATTCAACTTGACTTAAATTTCAGAAGGATTATAAATAAAAGTCGGTATTCTTGAATGATATAAAATGACAATATTATATTCTGAAATAAAATAAATTTATGATTGTATAATATAAAGAGTGACTTAAAAAAATTAACTTATAACTAAAGTTATCATTTTCCTAAATATACTTAACTCAACTTAATTACTCAAAATAATTTATGTATTAAAAATAAATTTCTTAGAATAACTAAAATTAAACTATTTTAATAAAAAAATAATTTTTCTAACTTTGATAATTTCTTGGTCTTCAATTATCATACCGAGTGAGTAACATTAAAATCTCTTTCAATGTTACCTACTTTTTCTGTTTGCATGATTATGTTTTTGAATAAATTTCACAATTATGCTTTTTACACTTGTGTTGATGGGATAATAAGACCAACTTTTACATTTATTTGAAAAGTGAATTTTAAAATTATTTATTTGATAACTTTTTTCTTTTTTTAAATCTGTCTTTAGAATTGCCTATGCTCAACTCCTAAATAATAGGCCTCTATATTTTCCATTTTCGTTTAATACATGCACAACACGTTTTGTCGCTAAGTCTATAATATAGTCCCTACTCGAGATCAGACTTTTCCCATATTTTTTACTTTTCTATACTTTTCCAAAAATAATTACTTTGTCGTATAATTTATTTTTAAATTTAGATTGATGAACAAAAACAGTGATAGCCAATCAAGTACAGAATCAACGAAAATGTAATAATATTCAAATCTATATTCCAAATATATTATTATCGCTTCATCGCACTTCACTGAATTATAAAATAGATCAAAACACCACGAAATAAAAACGCGAGGTCTAAATTTTTATATTATGTGTACGCTTGCGTTAGGAAAATAAAATGTGGAAAATAACAGCTTCCAATCCCCTAAAATCGATTATAAGCGCCTTTTAGTGGTGTCATACCCGAACGAGTTTTGCTCGTTTTGGACGTTCACGGTAAGTTTACGAGAATACCGTCGTATAAAATATTAAATACACCTCTCGATTATTGTTACCCGGGTAAAAGCTGTTTGCAATTTCACAGTTTTTATACAGGTTATCTCACGAAAACAACCCATTGCAATCTCTCGAGATGATAAAGATAACCAAATTCTATTATTTTATGTTACTTGCAGAAATAAGAACTACACATTTTTACGTCGGCATAAATTTGTATGTTTGATATATACTTCAAAAGTAAATTAGTTTTTTATACTTTGAAAAATTGGAAAATAGGCAGTTTATTCAGTTTATTTTTCTGAAAATCTTGACGTTTTAACTTTTTATTTTTAGTAAGTTCGTGATTTTTAATAACTTTTTAAAGTTCAAAGAAAAATACCTGTATAATAATATTGTGCATTAGGTTGTAATTGCATTCACTGTAATACTGTACTCTTTTTTTCTTTGAACTTAAAAAAAATTATTCAAAATCGTGAATTTACTAAAAATAAAAAGTTGAAATATCAACATTTTCAGAAGAATAAATTCTATAAGATGTTCTATACTTCGTTTATTGAGTCGGTCCATTTTTAATTTTAAAAACAAGAAAAAAAGGATTTGATACTGACTACTGAGGACGGATGTGCCACTGTTATAGGTAGGTAGGTAGTTAGAAGGGTAGGATACATAGAGTCATTTAATTTACATCCGTACGTAACGATAAACCATTGCTAAACTTAAACGATTCGGATTAAAGTTTGGTTATATATGTTTTGAAAAACCGTCATATTTATGATTTTCGTCAAAATGTAATAGCAAAACGTTTGTAATAATAAACACTCAATTTTTTTTTTTTTTAACCACTAAGTACGACTTATATTCCTGTTAAATTTTCATGCATTTTCGTTTAATCTAACAATTTTGTCAACAAATTACCTATCAAATAAAAATCACGCAAAATTAAAATGTCTATAAAATAGCTCAAAAATGGATTAAATATTTTTAACATTTTACATCATCTATAAAAGGCAAATATAATTTTGTCAAAATTGCAATTCTCTACATGTATGTTAACCTAAAAAACAACAACAAAACTAAATTTAGAATATTAAAAGCATTATTTTTGTAAATTGTCAAATAAGGTACTTTCTACTTTTTTCCAGTTTTGTTCGATTTTTGAAAAAACTAGAGAAAATCGAAAAACGACATTCTTACTCACCAACTAGATTGACAATGCAACAAAAGAGGTCTTTTGTCGTTTTTCTATTTAAGCAATATTTCTAGTATAAAACAACGTTTGTACAATTTTAAAATAATAAAATCGTACGTCCTAAATTTGTTAGTTTTTATTTTTCGTCTTTTTCCTGTTTTCCTAATATTATTATAAAATCTTCTTGGGAAATCAATAAATGCATTAGAAATAGAAATGTCACTTGGCGTTTTTTGATCAAAGAAATTTTTCTGTTAGAAAACATAGTTTGCAAAATTTAAATCGGCAACGCCACGGAACACCGTAAATACTTACGCACTCTAACTTATTGTTTTTTTAAATTTTTACCAAAACATAAATATTTTTAGTATTTATCTCTGCGAGTAACACACACAAAAAAAAACACAGAATCTAATTATCTTTATAATATCCGTAGATAACAACGGATACATTTTCGTGGGACAACCCGCGTATTATAAAATAATAAAAACAAATTCTACTTTTTACACACGTGACGTTCACTAACAAACAGACGGTGGCACGTGTCGACAAATATTGGTATTAATATTGTACATGACACATACAAATTACTATTCAAATAACGAAAATCGAGTAAGCGCCAAAAATCTATCCCACGATAGTGTTTCTATTTTCGTCTGTATAGATTTTCGCGTTTAATATCTACTGTACCTACTTACACACCGTTTCAATAATTATGGTTTCCGGTACGTCTAAAATTATCGTATACTTTGTATTATATATATATATATATATATCACATTAAGTCAAATTAAATATATGCATTAGGTATGTATTTTCTTTAATAATATTATTTGTTCAGTATTGTATCTATTTTCCCGGTTTTCCCAATTTATTTGGGAAACTTTTAGTAAAATCAAAAAATGACAATCCTAAAGTACTTCTCCAGTCAGATTTCCTTTCAGAAAAAATGCTATTATTGTAAATCAGAGCAAAATTGCTGATATAAAAGTTGTACACAGAAAAATAATAATAAACATCATTGTAAAACCAATAAATTTCTCGCTCCACTCAGAATCTAAAAAATACACCTATCATTCAAATCATTTTAGTGAACACCTATAATATGAAATATAATAATTTCTGTCTATTTTTCTGATAGATGTTAATATTGTGATGTTTAACAGCGTGTATTATAAAAAAATCTTAAATTATTTAAATGGTTCAAAAATAAATCAAGAAGACAAAAAATGTCACCAATATTCCACCCAAATAGTGAAATCTAAGTATACAAATGGTATAGGCAGGGTGGAATCTCCAAAAGATTCATAAGTACTTGAAACTAGTGCGATACACATGCTGATCTTGTTTGTTTTTTTTAAGTTATAATTCCTTTTTCGGGAATGAAATGCTTTGTTTTTAATTGTATACTTTTATACAATTAAATTAAATTAATAAATAATAAATAAAAAAATGTTATAATATTATTAATTTTATATTTATTGATGCATATTATAACAGTTCCTTTGGAAATGTCATTCTATAAATATTTTATAACATGTGTGTTACCTTTAAAATCGTTTGAAAAGATACGCACATTTATTTGCTTTGCGCAAACATGATTATCTCTCGCGGGACACCTTCAATTGACAGAATATAAATAAAAATAATATCTCGACCGGGTTCAATGCGATTCAATCAAAATATGTTAACGTGAAATAGTTCAGCCGAATGGACTTAGATTGAAATGGGCTATATTTAAAGAAATCGAGTGTTCACACATTTTCTGCCTATTTTAAAAATTGTGACTCTTGCTGCGGTACGTGTGCAATAAAATGTTTATATCCTTAAATGTAAACATCTTTTATTAACACCAAATTTTTATTTTTTTTTTCAACCAATTTTTATTATTATATATTTTTTCTATATCGAAATTTACTTGAGACACAATATTATAAATAAAAATTAATGAAAATTTCTTGATCTGATATATCTTTTTACCAAAGTAAAAAGTTTATCCAGATAGAAAAAAAAATGTACGCCAAAATACTTTGAGTAGGTCAATAATCAAAATGTATACTTTTGGACGTTTATTCAAAACACGTCACTAGAAATGTGTAATAGTTTTATAATTATTTGTATTTATAATTTTTTCCCTCTCATGAAACACCGGTATTTTACTTCCATAGTGTCATATTAGTTTATTTTGAAAATTTGATAAAAATCATGTTTTTAACGTGTAGACGAAAATTGTTCTAATCAAATCGTTTGAATTAAACAGGAATATTCGAATCCGGTGCTAAAAATAGGCGGTTCCGTTTAAGAAAACGTGTGTAATTATGGTCGTATAGATAATATTTATTTCGATGAGAAACCGTTGAGATAATTGAACATATAAGTACCAAATAAATAATATGTCGGACTGGCTATTATTATTAAAATACGAACCGTGATGAAAAAACGATCAAAACACGAATTTTTAAAAAATATTTCGTTTTCAATAAGTACCACGTCCGTTTTAGGTAAAACAACACGGCCAACGTCGTCATCCGTAATTATCTCAAACACTCATTGAATAATACACCGTGCACGGATGCAATTATATTGTATCGCGCACGTTTAACTGGTATTTTTATTTTTGTTACCTCAACACCTGTACGAAAATCGGTTTTTCGTTTCCTTTTTTTTCCCCTTTTCCATTAATAAGAATATTATTGATCCATTCGTACGCGGCGTTACGGCCGATTAAACACGATGTTCAAACCGTCAAGTATTCCCCCGCCCCTCTTTCTCGCCACCGCCATCCGTTTTTGATTTTATCGTATAATTTATCATCGGCCGTTCTATAATAATATTACATCACAATAATATTAAACTACTATGATTATTACACGGTAGCGTCGAACACGGTATTGCCTTCACGGGGCAGTTCGATTATTTACCTGTCGCCATAATTTAAATTGGACAGTCCATCGGGTGGGTTAATGTTAGATAAGAAGTGCGGCCGGTCTGCAGTTTCACCAGACGTTAACAACATAAAACAAAGGGACCTATGCAAATCAAAATTATTGTTTACGTACAGATGAATAATCGAAATTCTGGAGGGGTGGTGGATATATACAGAGTGAATCATTCAGCGTGCCCATCACACTTTTTTTGGTTTAATATTGCATGTATTCGAATTCTGACTTTTGGAATTTTTAAGGGTAGTTAAAGCGGATATTTTCGAATACTTAGATTTCTAAGCAGTATCCTGTAACGTTTTATCACTGCCTAAACTTAAAAGTAGAACATCTCAGCAACGGGTTGACGGAAATCAACAATTTTATCACCAACATTTATTTTAACTAATACTCCATCTATTTGTAAATTTTTTTTTATATAGATTCTCATTTAAAATACCAAAGTTAGTATTACCACAGGTACTCCTTAAATTTTGTGAAATATCTAAGAAGTCGAAAATATCGGCTTTAACGACATATACAATTTTTAAAAATCTGTTACGTGCCGTTCGGAAACAGCCTTCGGACGAGAAGATGAACATGTGTTTAAACAACAAATTTAAACACGTAAAGTACTTAACAAATCAGAATTTCAATGTATGCAAAATTAAACAAAAAAAAAAAGGGTTGAGCCGTGAGCACGCTTAATGAATCACACCCTGTATACAATATATATGAGAGAAAAATTCAATTAATTTGAAATACTGTAGTATTTGTATAGTTTGGCGCCACCGACACTATAATTTTTATTTTTCAATTCGACTGTGATGTGAGTAATTTAATTTACTTAAAAACGAATCGATGAGAGTATAGGCTCTGACCGTTTTTAAAACTTGTGTAACTGTTGTTCATCTGAAATAATATTCATTTATTAGCATCAGTTTTATTAGCATATCGGTCGTTACTTATCATTGTTTTCCAATACTTTTCATGAGTTCCAAAAACGATCGTCCAACCCGTTATAATAATAATGTGCTAGATTACGACGAATATGTATTCAAAAATAAAAATACATATATTCAAACCGTCGTGGTGTATTTTATCCAGATATATCAAACAACAAAAAACCTTTTTAAAATCTAGAAGTGTTCCAAATCCGATGGAATTACACTACTTTCAGCACTTAACTTTTAAGAAAAAAATTGTATTTTTTTCTACCTAAATAAAATGTTACTCATTATTTATCTTTATCTAAATAATTTAATATGTATATATCTTTTATTTTCATTAAGACAATATTATTTTAGCAATAAATTATTATCTATAATTTTTATCTAGATATTTTTGAATTCATATTTACATAGATAACACTACTCTAGAAGTATTTAAAAATCTTTAGAAATCCTAAGAATCCTAAATCCTAGAATCCTCTTTGAAATAAATAAAAAACTGAACATATTTAGTATTCAGCTAAGCATTAGCTATTATAATAAGTTAGAAATAAAATTTAGTGCGCGTCATTTGTAAAAAAAAAAAATTGAATAACAATAAAAACAATAATAATACGTTTCTTATTTTTAAATAAAAAGGAATTTTTTTTGAAAATATTTAGTCACGCAGTCATCTTGAAAATTACGCAATATATAATGTGTATTAAGAATATATTTATTTTCAGCGTAATATTGATAAACCTTTCTCGCAAAATAATATAAATTAAGCAAATAAATTGCAACACTTAAAATGTGTTGTAAATCATAGCACTACTACTGTTAACGAATAATCACATTATATTTATAACAGTGCTAACAGTTAGTTTGACTGATTTGACTGATTTATAATATTTAATATAAATATAGTAACTGCGAAAATCATGCGCGAGAATTCATAATTTGAAATGAATATTATGTCTCAAGTATCACAAAAGACTATATGCAATACGCACTCGCAATAAAATTTAACAGTAATTCTTTCTGCGACCATAACATTATATACTATATATTATTTTATATTATATTTATTTATCTATTTATTTATTTTTTTTTTGTCGATTTTTATATTCATAGACCTCTAATACTATAATCGATAGGTATAGTTCAAAAACTGAACATAATATCTATCCGAGATAAGCGATATTTCTATCGGACACACTAGAACCGATATTTTTTACGATTTGTCTATATAATATTGTTCAAAAAAAAAAAAATAAAAATAAAATATATTCTACTGCCAGTAGGTTAGGACTAATGAGGTCACTATATCGATTTACTACGATATCTAAAGTTATTTTATTTTTTTATTTTTAGAGAAACTTAAACCATGCGTATTGGCTCTAATCCGTACAAAATACACGCTATCGTGTACGTAGTGGGTAATACGTTTGTGTTGTTTAAATTTGTCAACGAATAGCGGGTATCTTCCAAAAACCGTGTAAAACCGTTGATCTTGATTATATCAAGGACGTTGACCTACCAACAGTTTATTATAAATACCATAGCAACGTCATTAGACATAAAACGTCCCTAGTGATAATATCGCGGTGGACATGCATAGTTCAACATTTCAAACGTGATAAAAAAACAAAAATCTGACAACCTGTTTATTAGTTATTAATTTATTACCTATAAAATAATAATTAATCATAAATATTAGAACATTAGTTTCGTAAAACCGAAATACTTTATCTTCAGTTAGGTATAATTCCGGACATGACGATATTTGGCTTAGACCGATTACATGCTATTTTATTCATAGTATTTTCCAGATTATACAATGTAATTTTTTCAAAATACCTTACGTAGCTACGTACTAGGTACCTACCTATTTATTATTATTATAACCATCCGCTTGTCACTCTAACTAAACTGCAAATGTTACGGAAACCGACGATTCAGCAAGAATACAAAGATATATAAAAATATTTGTTGGATATTTATCTTGTGTTTTGTAAGGACTGTAGAATAACGACGTTATTAGTTTTACAAAGACTACCTTCGAATAGTTTTTATTTTTCAAACGACAAACATACATATTTATTTTCGGGTGTCAAATTTTATCAAATGTGTTCTTTAAACAAGTCATATTTCAATTTTCTTCGAGTTCAAGAAAAAAAAATTACCCGTAGCAACAGTGTGCTCCGTCAATAAAGTTGAATTTTTTTCCACCTATTTTGTATTATAGAAATCATTTTTGTAAAACAATACATTTAACATCGCACTACTATAATACTATACTATACTACTTGAAAAAAATAGTGGTCAAATTTTATTACAAAAAATGATAGCGACAGGAGTTGGCGAAACCCCTAAAACGCACATTATAACACTAGGACAATAAATATACAAAATTCATATTTAATTTGAACCCAACTTTTATCACTATAACCCGTCTATAAAACAACTCTTATTCCCGAATTTCAGTTTATATAATCCAATTGAAGCCACTAGAAGAATCCAAACGTAGTGAGAAAAAAATATGTAATAGGTATAATAATATATCAGATACAGAGCATGCAATAGTCTTTATTTTAAGAGAAAATTCGACAACTATTTAGACACTTACAAACAATGACGTGAAATGGATGAAATAGAACGAAAGTCATTTAAATCTGAACAGATTATGGTAATTATTTTACGAATTAACTATTTGAAACATATTTTTAAGGTCACTTGCGAAATATTATAATTTTATTGATTTCCAACTATTTCCACTATTTAATTGTGACGTCTTGATTCGGCAATATAACTGAAGTGAGACAATAATAGGAACCTGCGAGTTTACGTAAACTGCATGGACAAGTTTTGCTTTGTCATTATAATTACATATTCAACGACAACAGTGGAATTTTACGATTAATACCGCAATACCAAATGTCAAACAATAATGAGATAACCACACAATGTACCATTGTGCCAATTTTCTATACAGCCATGATCGTCAATTCACAGTTAGGAGGGGGATTAATGGCATCCCCAAACCCCCCAAATTTACACCGAAATAGAAATTAATTTATTACAATGCATAAAAAAATAACTGTTTTGATATTATAAAATATTATTTTTTGATCACATAAAAACAACATTTATGATACACAATTTAATTTCCTTGAACTTAATGCCAGTTCATTAATGATTTTATCTGCATCTTATTATATATGTCTTAATGAATGGACATCATTGATAATCCAATTAGTCTCATCAACATACAAATGCAATTAAAAATACAATTATAAATTATATACTAGGTATAGATTTAAAATAATTGAAAGATTACTTTTTCATTGTTAATCTTAGATAATATGTTTTCAACCTTTTTAAGATAAAAAAAAAACTTTCTGGTTTTTTTGTTAACACTGGTAATGTTTTAAAAAAACATAATTTAATAAAAAATGTACTTAGAGAGAACGTGCATCGGTCAGTACCAAATTAATAATAAAAAACAAACGGACATATTTCGCACGATGGATAGTCCATTGACCACTGTTGTAGGTGAGAAGTTGGAAAGATAAAGGGGAGAATTGAATCTATATCTGTACGCAACATCTAATTATTCTTTACGTAAAACGATTCTGAGTTGAGTTCGGTTAATAGTGTTGCTTTGTCAACAATTTATGCGTCACATTATGATAAAATAATTACATATTTTCTTTACTAATATTTGTTTAATATCGTACCAATTTTTCCGTTTTTCCTACGTTTTTTTCCATTTGTTATGAAACCAGCTGAGAAAATAAAAAAATGACTTCCTTAAAGGACTACCCCAATCAGATTTCATTTCAAAAAAAGTACTATACATGAAAAATACAGATCAAAATTTCTGGTACAAAAAATGTTTACAGAAAAAAAATTAAACGTTATTGTAAAACCAATAAATTCCTCGCTCCGCTCAGAATATAAAATAATTACGATTACCGATAAAGTGATAAACGAAAATGATTAAAGTTTATAACGAACATCTTTTTGATTTCCAACTGGGAATAAGTGACAACCAAGTACCTATAATAATTATGATCAAAATTTTTTTTGTATTTAACTATAAAAATAACCATGTGGCTAGAACTAATTATATTAGCATAGAATATATTAATGTATACATATATACATATTAGATATTTAAAATTTAGATTACTATCAATGAGGTCAAGGAGTGTCCAGACCCCATGGATTTCCCCTGTAAATACACCACTGGTCCTCTCCCACTGGACTTTTTATATTTTTTGTACTTCTATACTTATTAGTTAACAGTTTCAAATAAAACTTAATATTTTCTTAAATTAAAATGTATTTTGTGTAGATTTTACTATTTGGCTTAATCACGGTGCAATACTTTCAAATGATGAAGTCGCCTTTTACTTTCGGTCGTCAACTATTCAAATGATGTTGTAGGTTATAAAATAAATGAATAACATTGAATAAAGATAGAGGAGCACGTTTTTGATTGTCCCGGCTACCATTTTAGACCATAATTATTATTGAATTATATTACCTATTAGCATTTTGGAGCAAATTCGCGTGTAGCAAAAGTTTCAAACGCTTGATAGTTTGAAATATTTCTATGGTTGAAAATCGACAGTGGCCCTTAACTTGATAAAACTAATTTTTAACCATTTTATGAAATAAAAATAAAATAATAATATTAACAAGCAATTTTTTTCAAAAAAGGTTTTTATCGTGTCAATACAAAACTTTTCTAACAGAAATCTTATTTCAGTCAAAAACTTAATAAAAACTTTGTTGTACAATTTTTTATTTTATTTTCCTTATAGTTTTCTTATAAAATGGGAAAAATTGGCAATTGGTTGAATTAATACGGCTACCTACTTTGGATTTCTAAACGACGACCTATATTAAAAATTCCATAAATTGGTGGAGTATTAAACAAGTTTAAATAAATGTTTATGTTGGAAAAATAATCGAAATTCTGCTTATATAATATACATAAAAAACAAAATGATGAATTTTGTGACAAAAACTAAACCAAAAAAAAATTGACTTCATATTTCGTTGTTATTACGCATAGTGTCTAACGTTATCAACAAAACATGTGTAAACTACTTAAATTTAACTTGAACTACAATTTTTAAATGTAGATACATTTTAGGTTAAGGTCGAGAATGAGAACATTGGAGACTGTGAGGTAATAATAATATTATAGTGAGTAGGGAAATTATTTCTATTTTTAATATATAAAAAAAAAATAGTGAAGTGTAAATGTTATTTATTTCATATATTGTTATACCTACACTACAAAAATGTTGCAGATGCTCACAAATTTTTATTTTTATTTTCAAATATATTCGAAATGGGCCAAAGTTGGTGCGAAACATCTACATTAGAAATTGGTTCTGTATTAAATAACAAGAAAACACTGACTGACACTAACACTTGGTTTTACAAAGTTGTATTTTTTCACGGAAAACACTTTAACTGTTTACTCCAAGTTTCATATAAGACCTTAAAAGAAGCCTATTTTTCAACTTATGGTACTTTATTCGGATATGTTTTCGAAATTCCCAATACCTAATTCTAAAACAATGTTTTTCGTGTTTTTGTTTAAACACTTTTTTTATTAGAAAAATGCTCTAATTTATTCACGCAGTACATTAAAAAATTTGTAATTTTTACCCATTGATACGTTATTAAAAATATTTAAATCGAAATTTTTAGCAGATTACACTAAAAATCCTTTTTTTTTGTCTATATTTTATTGATATTTTAGTTGCTTGGCAATAAGGGAAAAAAACGACTAATACTACTTCACACAGCAACACGTCTTTTCGTTTGCAAAAAATGTTATTCTTGCATTCAGAGTAGATATAAGCTTTATGTGTGGGGTTTGGGGGTTAAAATCCTCCGATAATTGTTCGTGTTGTTATATTGTAATAAAATAACTATTTCAGCCAAAAAAATTAGAACACCACATATTTTTAATTTACAATCCCCCTTTTCGAAATTAATTTCCAATTACAACCTTGGCTATGATCAGCTTCAATTTTTTATGTACACAAAAGTTTAAAAAAATATATTTTAAATAACACGATCACCTTAAAAAATTGTGTGTTTATATGATTTATTTAATTTGGGATGGATGCCAAGAAACATAGATTAAAAAAAAAAACAAAAATTGTAACCAAAATAATAATAGAATGGTTCTTTCGATCAATCTACGAAAAAAAAAAAATGTGGACCCAAAATAATTACGAAATATATCTTCTCATAGTATGTAAAAGTGATATATTATTATATTTTATGACAATATACGACTCAGTATAATTACATGTACTGTGTATAGAATATATTAATGCAATAAATACGCTGGTAGGAAATATTCTACTTTTAGATAAATAACAAACAATTTTAAAAAATGGGTTGTTTTTTTATTCCGTCAGTCTTTTTTTTTTTTTTTTGTTATTATCTTATTTTTTTTTTTTTATAAATTCTCAAAGTAAGTTTAAAATACCTACCTAATAAGTTTTATCCTGTAATTCGCTGGAACTTTATTAGACGATTCGATTTGTATTCTAGTTGGTGTTTTATTCGAGATATTTTTTTTTAATCTGATCATGCAATTTTAAATTAATCTATTCAATGAAATTTGATTTGATTGTACGTCAATGAGGAGAGTTCTTAATTGGATTAGAGGTTTGTGTACTATTTTTATAAAAATCGTTTAAAGATTTGATCACAATCAATAATATCTAATAATCTTATTTTTATTACAGACAAAATAAATTTGATAGAAAAACGATTTGTATTAATTTTTTAATGAAGTGTAGAATAATTATTACTTCTTAGGTTATGTTATTTTACTTTATATTTTCAAACTCTATAAAATATAACAGTACTAATATGTTAATTATTTTTATAAAAATACACTGTTCTTTACCAATTTTAGACGAAATGAACATTTAATAAAACAAATATAAAACACAAGTTGTGTATTGTATTATTTCTACTGTTCCTTTAAATTAATACAACTCTATTTAATACTAGTTCAGAGTAGTTAAATATTAAATAATTGTATGTGTTTTGAATATTTTTTTTATTCATACTTATAGGTTTTCAATTGACAATAAAAATTTAAAATATCAATAATAATTAATAGTTATAGTAAATTTTGCTAAATCAAAATCAGTATATAATGGAAAATTATGACTGAAGGAGTTCAGTTTAATTAACAGGTTATATGAGACAATTTAAAAATGATATTAAGCCCTTAATATTTGAAATGTTTAAAATACACAAAAAATAAAAGGGGCTCTACTAGAATTAGATTTCAAATATACCAAACTATTTAATTTAGTGAAACAAAATTTGTCAAAATGTATTAAAATCAAAAATTATGGAATTATGTATTATATTAAATACATAATTATTACCCACAGTTTATAGTCAACCAATAATATATTAATTTTATAAAACTAGTTAGTTTTTCATTTTATTTGTAGAATATTTAAAATACACACACATAAAACTCGTCTGAATAATTTTTAAAACATTTATATCCACTATCTAAATCAATTGTCTTTTGTAATAACCTTATTTTATTTTTTTTTTTTTTTTTAATCTTTAAATGATTATTTCATAACACTATCAGAAAACAGGGGTAACTTAAAATATTTTGAAAAATAACTGATTGACTAGACAAATTTAAAAGAAACGTATTATTGAAATTAGTACCTAATTAATTTTTATATGAATCAAAGATTTTACATTTTTTTTTAAATTCTAATTATACTATGATGTGTACTGTTTGTTTCTGTCTTTCAATAGCTTTTCTGCTTGAAATCTTACATCAATCAAAAAATAACAAGAATTATTTTTGTAGAATTTCAGATCAGTTGGTATAATATGAAAGTAATTTTTTGGTTTTCTAAGTGGTTTTCATAATAAATAGGAAAAAGTATAGGAAAACGGAAAAGGCTATTGCATTAACATACTTTCTTTTTCTTTTCTTTTTTTTTGTAATCGTTGAAAGAAGAAAACATATAATCATAAAGATCTTAAACTTTTACAGACAACTGATGATGGATAAACATAATTTAAAATAAATATTGTATATACGAATATTGACAATTGAATAACTGATTTATGACAGTATTGATGCATAATATAATATACATCAACAAACTATTGGGTTGGTTGTAATACTATTTAATTAACTTAATTTTCAAGAAGGCGCAGAACACCTGAAGTATTCAATCTAAAAATTAGAATCCATTATACAATAAATAATTTTCATATTTTGTTTGTAGATATTATTAAAAAAATAATAAGAGATATTTATTAGTTAGTAGCACTCTGTTTAAGTATTTTGGTTTGTGAAAACCATATTAAAAAAAAAAAAAAAAGTAATGGGATATTGTAGGACGCCGATAAAATAATTGTTTTTAAGCATATTTTCCCTCAATTCGATCTTATTACGTTGTAATTGGTAGTAGTTCATAGTTAAAATTTTAATTGATTACATAAAGAAAAGGTTGGTTCTAGCCTCGGTAAATATACAGGTAGTGCTAAAATCCTAAGAAATAATCTGGATATCATATTTTAATCATATTCTATAAAATAGCTGTTATACCTACTCGTATTTATTAATCACATTCATAATATGTATATTATAATATTATCCTTCGTTATAATAACATTATAGGTATTTTTATTGCTAATAAATATTATGCTAATTAATATTATTACCTACAAGTATTAACCCAGAAATGGCTGTAAAAACTAAACGCTCAAATTAATGAGTTTCCCTTTTCTGATTACACAGGTAGTGAAACTGATCGATTCCACTGTAGATTACTACATGATAAAGTCTATACATATTTTTTTTACGGGACGTTGTAATAGATTATCTATAACATTAAACTCGAACAAGAACATGAATATGAATCCAGTGTTAACCTAAGGTACAGACTCATTTAAAAATTTTACGAATACATCAACGTTCTGCAATATAGACCAATTGAATATTATTTAAAGCTATTACGATAAAAAAAAAAAAAAAAACCATTAATAAATATAATTTGAAACAAGTAACTTATAAATAATATACATTTACCATTTATGTATATCTAAATAATTTCCAGTGAAACAACAAATTGGCTTTCATGAAAATAATAATTCCATAATGTGTTATAATCGCTAGATTATTATTATAAATTGATGTTTTCTTCTTTAGGTAAAATATATTACCGTAGTACCTACTTTTAATATTCAAACAAATATTTTATCACTCTAACCATCGCAATTCTTTAGTTTAAACTTATAACTAGTTTATAGAAAAGTAAAACAAAAAAAAAAAAACATTGACAAACCAGTACAGAATTATATACGAATGAATTAAAAATAATATCCCATTTGTATTTGTATATTTTAACCTTGAAAAAAAATTATTATTGTGATTTTATATTTTATACGAGTATTATATGACTTATATGTAGCAATAATAATAATAATAGCATGTAACTTAAAATGTGTCTCTCATGTTGCATTAACCGACGAAATATATTTTGTTTTAGTTCAGAAATGTTCATATAAAATAATGTATGTTGTACCTATGTGTAGAATCGCTAGAATATCATTATGATCGTAAAAATTGGCATTGAAAGAAGTATGGAAATTCAAAATTTAAAACAAAGGATTACCATGATATCTTTTTAGAAAAACTATAAATATATATTATAAAATATCAACTTGAAACTTTAAGTATAGTGAAAAAGCTATTATAAATTTATTTGTGTAACCCGAAGATGGCTCAGCGGAAACTATTAGTATAACAATCATACATTTTGTACGCTTCTAAATCTATATATTGTTTTTATATGTTAATAATACAATATTACATATAATTATTATTCTTTAATTGATTTCAATAGTTATAAGCAGATATTAGTGATAAGTCGGAATGGTTACCTATTATTAAAAGTGATGTCAATGAGGCACATACCATATGTATCGCTAGATTATTATTATAAAATGATGTTTTCTTCTTTAGGTAAAATATATTACCTAGTAGTACCTACTTTTAATATTCGAACAAATATTTTATCACTCTTACCTTAACTTCAGGAACGCTGCCCCATGGATAATATTGGAGGTGTCAATAAAACAACACGTGTTTTATTTCATCCATGTTACGGGCATACGGATATTTATTTTGAATATTTACGTATTTCAAGTGGCATGTGGATTCACTTTTAAATTCTCGCGTATTTATCGTTTATACCTACGTTGGTATTTGTGAATTACGACGATTCCTGAATACACAGTTTCTAGCACGATTTTTTTTAATTGCACACACGTACACGTGTACTAATAAACCCTTGTATTTACTTTAACGATGGCCTTTTCATTCTATGTTATCTATGCAATTATTTTACTAATCCCAAATGTCCCTGCAACTTCCTCAATACAAAACAGACATGACAATTTGGAAGATATGTGTCCAGCTTCTTTATTTATTAACAAAATATAATAAATACAATATTTACTTACAATAGGTATCTAGCTATATGTAATAGCTGTTAATGCTAATTGTATTTTTCGCCTCTTTTGTGCGACCTTTTTTTTTAGTATAATTTAACCCTTGCAAATTTTGAACACAATGCTAAATAATACAACAAACGACATAAAAATATGTAATTGAACAAGTACACGATAGTATAACTATTTATATTGTGTATAAACAATTTTTTTTTTTTTTTAATAATATTCTCGCCAAATCGATTACCCGACCAAGTATATTATTATCGGCAAAATCGAAGATATAAAAGTAATAATAATATTTGATGTATAGAACAGTTTGATGACAAAAAAATACCCCCTCGACCGAATCTATTATAATATAATATGTATTATTATAGTTACAATCGTCGATCGTATATTATCGAACGTAAAATCGATATTTAGCACAATGCTACGCAGGGTCAAGTGTCCATATCGTAACAACGGCATTCTTTGTGCGCATAAGCGTTAGGTTCCCGCCAATAACGAACGAGAAAAAATCTTTGCTACACGTTTCGAGGGAAAAGTTTTCGAAAGAAAAACAAAATACTATACGTGTCAAAATACATATTATAAATATGACGCTCGTACCGACAGAAACGATTACGGTCTTATTGCGCCAAAACGAAACGAACAACGCGTTTCTTTAGGTATAGGTGCCTAGGAAAATAATATCGTCGTTTTCCTCACCTACAAATTTACCCACTGCAAAAGTGTTTCAGTGATTTTGAATTTTCCGCGCTCGTGTTTTAATCGTATACATTAAATTATAACATTAGTAAAGTTCGTGTACCTACTTTTGAAAACATTTCGTTATTCATTACGTATAGTCTAAAGATATATTTTGTAATAATACATATATTTTATTATTTCATATAATGCACGCGCATTTTTTTTTATTTTTTATTATTATATACACAATAATTATTTACTGGTGTAACATTGTTCAACACATTAAATTTACAAAAAATAAATTTACTCGTACTAGTGCGTAATAAGTATAATATTATATAAGACTTTCAAATTGTATACACATAGTAAGGATTTAAAGTAAATACTCGTCAAAATAATTTAAGATTTAATACCTAAAACTTTTGAATGTACATGTTTTGAACGTTTCAAATGGTTTAATATATTTAAAAAATATACGAAATGACCGTCAACACTGTTGACAGTGTTCAATAATATATTTTATTAAAAATTATAACTATATTACGATAAATGTATTTAGTTTTTTGATTTTTACAAATTTTCCATAATAGTATTTATTTAGATTGATTTTACCGGAAAACGAACGAATTTGACATTAAGCGAATTAAGACATTTCGTGATATTAAAAAATATTGCGCTTTCGAATGTCACAAACAGATATGAAAACTCTCTGCCGCAGTCTTATAACCATTACCACATTTAAATTCGCTCCGATAGTTTCATTTTTAATCCCCGCAGTCACCAGATTTAATAAACGATAAGTAGTACGAAAACGGTGATTCATAAACCGGAAATCGACTCTTATCTTTTCCAAATTGCTTTTTAGGTATAATGCTGAAATTATATTATATAGTATAAAAATATTTATAATATTATATTATATTCCAAATACAAACTATGGAAATAATATAGTACCTATCCGTCTCAAATTTTTAAAAATATTTAGCGATATTAGCTTTACAAATATGATAAATATCAATTTGTAATAACGGGAGGAAAAGTCGGGCAAGTTGCTCAAGATGTATAACTTATTCATAAAGTCAATGAAAAACATCTTTTCAGATTATAATAATATCATTAGTAATTATCGAGATATAAAAAGCCATAATTTGATTCTACCTACCTACAAAAATACTATATTTTATCTCTTGAAAAAATGTTTAAAAAATTGTATCATAAAATCTCCTAGTTTTATATATATTTTAACTATATTATAGTTTTATAATTAATTCCAATTGGATACACACGAGGTTGTTTTTGTCATAAGCTAACAATTAAAGAAAATTATCGATAACTATAAAGAAAAACATCTATATTGATTCGAAAAACTGTGCACTGCATTGTTTTTGTACTCGGTCATAATCTTAAAATGTATTGGAAAAAATATAAATTTGTTTTATATCGAAATCACGAGTATTTAAATAATAATAATTAATAAGAAAAAAATCAAGAGATATATTTTATAATTTTTTTTTAGATTCTTTGTGGAATAAAGAAGCTTATAGTTTTACAAAAATGTTAACTTCTTTATTTATTTTTTTTTTGTTCTGTGGACAACTTTTCTACCAGAGGTCTTACTCCAATTTTTATGTGTAGTACTTTTTCTGAAAAGAAATAGATGTGGGAAGGTATTTTAATATGGTTATTATTCGATTTTCCAAGAGTTTTCTCATCAAATACAAAAAGTCAAAAAATAAAAAACAGGAAAAACGGGAAAATGTACGAAAATTTTTTGTATAATATTCCTTTTTTTTTTCTGTGGTGAACTTTTCTACCAGTAATTTTGCTCCAACTTATAATTATAGCAATTTTTCATGGAAAATTGGTACAACATTAAACAAATATTATTAAAGAAAACATATAAAGCCTATTTAATTTGTTTTACTATAATATGGCATTTAACAATTTTATCTACAGAGTACCTACCGAATAAAAATTATGTAAAAATCTCGCAAAATTAAAAAGTATATAAATACCTAAAAAATGATTATAATATTTTGAATTTTTACCACGTCTAGAAAAAGAAAATTGTTGTCCAAATTTCAAACCTCTACGAATATTTTTACAAAAAAAAAAAAGTAATTGAAAACAACAAAGGCATTATTTTTATAAATCGATCAGTTTTTTCTACGTTTTTTCCATTTTGCTCAATTATTAAAAATACTACACAGAAAATAAAAAAAACTTTCTTATTCACCAATTAAATTAAACATTTTTGCAATAATAATCTCTTGTTACTTTTATTTTGGAACAATATTTCTGGTAGAAAATATAAAGCGTAAACATTTGAAATAATGAAATTTTAACGCCGTAAATTGATCGTGAGTTTTCATTTTTCATCTTTTTTTAGTTATTCTCAATTATTATGAAAACTGTTTCGAAAAGTAAAAAAATTTTCTGCTTCAAGAACCTACTAGATAAAATTTCCTTTCAGAAAACGCGCTACACTTGAAAATCTGAGCAAAATTTCTGGTAAAAAAGTGGTTCATGGACAAAAAAAATTAAACAATAAACATCATTGCTGGCTTCACTCAGAATCTAATTAAATGTGATTACAATTATATTTAATATATAAAGAAAGCAATCGAATTCGAATATGAAATAAATGTGTAAACAAATTTGTAAGGGAATTCTTCTCGTAAGTTAGTGAAGCTGAAAAGTTTAAGTAATTTAAAGGGGCCATTACGTCACAAAGAAAGAAAATTTGAAATTTTTTTCGTTTTCCATAATATTGTCAATTCGTAAAATGTAATATTATCTATAGAATCTATGGAATCCGTTTACATAAGATTATATAAAGCCATCACAATAATAAATAAACAATTACGATCGCAGTCAATAGTGTTAACAATAACTTGTTCATAGAAATTGATTTAAAATGTATACTTTATTCGTGCATGTATGAATTGATATATAATATTATGTATCCACCATAAATTGCAATTGAATAATTAAACTCGTGACACAATATATTCTAAAAAATCTAAGCGTTTTGCAATTGAATTATTGTTACTCGATGTCACATTATGATTATAATTATTAAGGGAAAATGTGAGCGATTACTAATTATTGCATTAACATATTATCGTACAAAAGTTTTATGAATTTCTCGATAGTATTAAACAGCTGTTTATTAAACGTATAAATTTTACGAGAATATTGATTAATGAGTATGTGAATATTTTGTATTATGGGTATAACGAACCAACAGGTTATACGATGGCCAGTGGTTATCGATGTACATAATACATATTTCAAAACAGTTGAAAAAGATTTATTTGTAAACAAAAAAACCCGTTGATATTGCTCACGGGTAGGCCACTATTATAGGTGGATAAGGTACGATTCATTTTAGTACTGTATTCAATGATAAGTCATTGAAAAAAAAAAAAAAAAATGATTTTCAACAGAGAAGTATTAGTTGTATTTTTCCCTTTTTTATTTGATGACTCAGAAATAATAATAACAATAATAAAGGATCTAAGGGGTAAACTGATCGAAATTTTGAAGAATGTTTCAAATAAAATACCGACACACCGGGAGAAAATATGCGTATCTTTGAAGGTAAGCAATAATAAAATCAAAGCGTTTTTACTAACCATAGAAGTGTTTACCGATAAAATGAAAAAAGTACGTTATATTGGGAATCTAAAATAAATAACGAATTTTACACGTAACGCGAATATAAATGAGTTTTCGTTCATCGTTTCTTCATTATAACAGTTGTCCTTATCGTAATAATACAGAAATTAATTATTCGGACGCCTATGATTTATAATTTTCATATAACAGGCCCAACTCTAATTGTTAATAACAGTTATTACCCAAAGGTAATATAATTAATGATTATTAATTTCAAGAATATCATCGGGAACTTATAGAAGTCCAATATATTTCGCGTAAACATTTAAATTTCACTGTGAATATGTAATATTGTTTTCCTCGTCGAATCGTATATTTTTATATTATTTTAATAGAATATAGGTAATCCATTTTTAATCAAAATTGAAAAAAACAAGTCTTCAAGTCTACTAAAACGGATATTACTGATGTTTTATAGTGAAGGCATCAAATTTCTAACTAAATTTAAAATTAATTTAAATTTGTTTGTCAAAACTAAATATCAAACAAGGCTATCTATAAATAAAATTTCGTCGAAATTTCTATCATTAGATTTAATTAAAAACACACATTAGGAAGATATTTAAACATAAACGTGTTTTACGGAAAACAGAAAATATATATGTATATAAATTTTTTTTTAAATTTAGCCTATTGTATTTTGTACATAATATATTAACTATTATGCACTTTGCTGGCTTCTGGTAAGAAATTTTATTTCAATTAACATAGAAAATTGTTCATATTTAATAAGAATAATCGTTCGACATCTTATGGAAATCTGAACGTCGATTATTTTATAAGCATAATTTGTATTTTTAAATTTACCATATTTTAAGCTTAATATACGAATTCATTTAAAAGAAGAAATTACTAACATCAAAAAAGTACCATTCTAGTCAGATTTCCTTTCAGAAAAAGTGCTACACTTGAAAATCAGAGCAAAATTGCTTGTAAAAAAGTTGTTTACAGATAAAAAAAAAAAAAAAAAGAAAGAATGAAACATTATTATGAAACCAATCGCTCCTCGCTCCACTCAAAATCTAAAAACGTAAATTTCTTAAAATCTATTATATAATTCAAAACAATGTTCACAACCCACCAAAAATTTACCCGAGACTGACCAGTGGATAACGACCCACAGTTTGAGAAACACTGTATTAGCCAAATAAAGAAAGATGCGGGAGCTACTCTGTACAGGGAGCTCAAAAGTATGGCAAATGATAGAGGAAAATAAAAAAAGAATTTATTGTGAACAAAATTTGTTAAAAATCAATCTCCGGAATGAAAAAGAGTTAAAAAAAATACGAGCTACAGTAATTTCGTGAAAAATTATTTAAGCCTTTAAGTTTTTAAAACAAATAAAATACGAGGATGAGGATAACATAATATTATGTTTTTAAAAATTTTACATTTCGCTAACGATTTGTAATACCAATTTTGACTTATAGTCCATACTTGGATGATCAAAGTCACGGGTATCTATTCCAGTATAGTATAATATGCTGGATAAACCTTAAGCTTGTAACATATTTTCCATAAATATATTGAACTGTATAGATTTGAAAACTTAAAAACCGACAGAATCAATTTAAAAAAAAAAAAAATATTTCGATAAAAGATTAAAAATAATACTCGGAAAACATTGTACGCGACTTTAACCGTAAACTCCACCTTAATTGTGTGTTAAAAATTAGTGGACACAAATCGCAACTAAATTTATATAACGATTTATAAAATATGTTTTGAAAAATAAATCGAATTTTATCGAAAGCGAAATACGTAAACGTATTCAAAAATATTAGGTAGACGTCCGCAGGGGATTTAATATAATATACTATTCAGACCCCTACACGGGATAGCAGAGAAAGTGTTTTTAATAAATGGTTATTAAAAAAAAAAAACAATAAAGTAAAAAGCATAGACGTAGTCGTTTGGCCTCGAATTAATAATATTACCTGCCTATACGAAGAGTTCGTATAGCAAAACTAAAAACACATCATAGTTTATAAACCAATACATTCCTTGTTTCGTTCGGAATTTAAAATAAAGAAAAAACAAGTTCCTATGAATAATATCGAACGACATCGCCACGACAAAATATCACCTTTTATACATTATACAAACGAATATTCTACTTATATTCATTAAATATCGGATTTCTCTTAATTTACAAAACCATCATCTATATAAACATAATTAATCGGTATTTTATCTATCTAACTAAAATATACTTATTAAGCTCATTCGCTAATATAATTAAATAATATACTAAAATGTAATATCTGAAATTTTTGACCCAATTTAAATTAAATATCCACAAATAGATCTGATTGTTTATTTGTAATTTTGTTGATTGTAGAAAGTTTAAAAAAAGCATTTAAAAAGTATTTTGAATATTTTTACAAATGTTTATAATTATAAATATAAAATACTAAATACTAAATGCTAAATACTTTTAATAGAATATATTAAAATACACAATTATGAATATAATTTTCACAAGACTTGTATTTAGTAGGTATTCAAAAACGTATTCTGAATATATTTGAAAAGTATATTTTCAACAAGATTGGCTACTATAGTAGTTCAGAAATTTCGATATAGGATATATGGTTATTTAATTTGTATATAGAAAGTTGTCGTGGCCGGACCCCCTGGTCGTATTTGTATCTTAGGGCCCCTCGAGGCCCAAGATTTATAAAATATCGTTATTTAACTACTGATTGTTTTTTGATGTCTTAAGGAACGGCAGCAAGAAAATCGATTCATTTTTTAATTTTTACCGACCGCAAAAGTGTTTTCCGAAATACAAAACACACCATAGTAAAACTATATTTATGCTCTTAGCTACATTTTATATCTATAAAACAATACATTAATAATATGACATTAGTATCGTTTATACGATTTTAATTTTATAATAGTTTTTTTTTTTTTTGCTTGTATTTATTGTAAAAACTTACATAAAATCAACCCGCCGAGTACAGTCGCAAAAAAAGGACGTGTCTCCCTAGATTAAACTGGTAGTCATTTTTTATAATATAAGGATCGAATCCCAAGCCTATGATATGCGAGTATCGTCCAACTAAACCCTATATCATTTTGTCGTAATCAAAAAGATTAACTACTTTCTGATTTATTACCTATCTGGCTGACGGGCAGTAAATTTCACAAACGGTTCCAACTGTCGTTCTCAAAAAAATCTTTTTAATTTTGGTACGCATTTTGAAAGTCAATAGGAATATTGCGCCGCATTAATATTATTTTTGTTTTATATTTTATTTTATGAAATAAGACGAATGGTTTAAAAAAATATATTAATAGATTAATATTAACCATTAATCTATTTATCTGCATTTTTTAATTTTTTTATTTAATGCTCTTGGCAAGAACGGTGAGAAAAATGTAGTCATTCGAAAAACGTGTCAGATTTACCTATAATATATACCTACCATAGCTGACACACGATCTCTATTCCCTTAAAACGGTTATGCTGTTCATTTTTTAAACTGCCACTTAATATTATTTTAGGGAGTGGCTATTCGTGTAAGTAGTTATAATGGGAGGTGACTCGTTTTTTTTAAATACGATAAACTGGCCATGCGAGTAGACGACTGGTTTATTTACAAGAAACGATAAATTCGTATATTTTGGGAGGTGACTACAATAATAGTAGGTATAATGATATGTATTGTAAAAAAAATTGACCTAACTGGCGAACCGGTCGTGACTGATGATGGACTTCGATGTTGAAAATAATTGGGTCTGTGTATATTTAAAGCGCTAAAATAGGTAAGTTGAAAAAGCAAAATATTTAAAATCCCAACAAAAGCGCAACTAACGAAACACTTAAAATTAAAAAAAATCGTTGGAAAAGTAGGATATATAGATTTATTTAATTTATATCTGTGTGCACTAATAAACGATTATTAACGAAAAACGGTTCTGAGCAAAGTTTGGTTGAACACGTTTTGAAAATCTGTGGTTTTTACGATTTTCATAAAAATGTCAACCATAAAAAAAAATGTATATGCACATTCCTCTCAACTTTTTTGACCATCAAGTACAACTTATGACGACCTTTCGTATGAGTTATTTTTATATTTAGCTGTATTTTCCTCTCATCATATTTTCCTATGGTCATGGTATCCTCTGCTCATTTTGGTATAATATGATTATGGTATACATTTTTTCCGTTGTTTTTTTTTTAATTTGGCTCATTATTACCTAGACTAAGAGCTCAGGGAAGAAAGGCTTAAGAAAAATGTATAAAGTTTTTAACGTAAGCAAATTAAATTGGTAAAATTTCTAAAAGTGCATAATGACTTAATGAATTGCTAAATGGCTTAACCTGAATAACCGTTCGAATTATTCTAAATGGCTAAAGTCGTATAATTATATGGCTTATGTACTTTTTTGACCAACGAAAAGTATACCATAGATAATTTTCTGTATAATTTGTGTTAGAACACACAAACACTTATGACACTCAAACACAATGCCACCATTTAGATAAAACAAATTATATAAGACAAAATAATTACAAAAAAAATGATTACAGTCCTTTTCCCCTGGTACTAAAATTCAAAAATATATATGAATAGAATAATGAAGATCGGCTTATTATAGTTTTTTTTTTTTTTCTGAGCTTGGAGAGCGTTTAGTATTTTTGTTTCAATTTGTCTTACTACATAATAAAATCGGATACCTAATATAACAGAAAAAAATTACGTATATTAGTGAATACAAAAAAAAAAAAAATAATAATAATAATAATATTACGACGACAATTGTCAATACCTACCTATATTATTATGTCTTCTGTATGATGATAATGTGTGCGTGTGTGTGTGTGTGTGTGTGTGTGTGTGTGTGCGTGTGTGTATGAGTGCGTTTTTAACTGCGACTGGACCTCCGGCGGGATGGATTTTGCGAGCGACGAACACCCCACGCACGTCGTCGTCAGTCGCGCGTTAGTCGTCCGCGTGCAAGTCGCTCCTCGGGTCTTTCGCGAAAAATAGAACGACGATTATTGTATTCCGGTACGATTTAGTCGACGCGGAATTATCGCCTATATAATATCATAACGGTATAACTGAACATTATTTTAAACAATATCGTATTGTTATAAAAAAAAAAAAAATATTTTTAACATCCCGAAAATTCGATTCGGTATTTCGCACACGGCTTTTCTATAATATATCGTCGAGTAATACGAGACAGTCGGTGTTGTTTTTTTTTTTTTTCGTGTCCGACGCTCTCGACCATTTCCGCGATCGTAACATTTCGCCGCTTAACATTAGGGACCTATCTATAGGTTCTTATATTATAATGAAATTTATCCTCCGGTGTTATTGAATAAATACTACTCCGTGACGTTTTTCGCCACGGCCAGTTCGACGATGCACTATGCAGGCACGGGGTAAGTAATTTGTTCGTCTAAGATGTTCACGTTTGTTTTATAAAACAGTCGCTGACTACCGATACGTCAAATTCGCGATGCTTCTGGGTGTTTGTCTATTATGAGATACACATTAAATATGCCATCGTAATATTGTGAGGTTTTCGAAAATCGAGTGCCTTTCAATCGGTAGCGTTTCGCAGGTCTTGTAAGTGATTAGAGAAAAGGTAAATATTTTGAAAATTACAAGCGTAGTTGATTTTAATGAACGCAAACAGAGATGGGACCTATACGATCATCATAAATATAAAACGACGAGCTATTGCCATTTATTGTTATTTGTTGATTTTAGGCTTCATTTATAAACAATTATTTCCAAAATTAAATAATATTTAGTGTGCGTATAGATGTACACTATTTTATATATTATTCAGAAACCAACACATACTTTATAATACTGATAGTAAATAGTAAAAACTATACAAATGCTGTAACAAGAAAATTGTAAAATATATTGACTGCCTCATCTGGCTAGCTGTCACTAGTTCCAAACGAGTATAACACAATTTCCAAAGCAATAAGAACTATGTTCGTTTAAAAACAAAAAGTGAACATTTTTGATAACAAACGCACTACGTACACCATCGAATGTGTAAGTGTCGAAACTACAATGCAGTACAAAATCTGTTTAAAAAACTGTACACTTTTTTTTAAAACAAACAATGTTAAATCATACACAAAATCTTTCATTATCTTACCATATATCTTCAGCTTCAAAGGTTATAAATGCCTATTGCTGTTCCACATAGCCAGAAGCCTATTCTGATGTAATAATTGTCAATTATTTTAGATTATTAACTCTCAGTCTCTGAATATCTCAATTAAGTCCATCGATTGATTTGTTTTACTTTAATCTGTTCGGTGGTCTTTTTCCTTCGGGTGTCCATTCTGATGTATCTTTTACTAGGTATGTTATTCGACCTCTATACGTGTCTTAGCCAATTCATTATTCTTCCTCAAAGTGTCTGAACTATGTCCTCTTCTTCGAACAGCTAATTTATTTCAGCATTCGGGTTCTTATTTCATATTCACCTGATTACTCATTTATCCTTGGTCCAATTATGCACCGAAGGAATTTTCTTTCCAGAACCGCCTATCTTGTAAGGTTGGTCACAAAAGAATATGAAATATTATTACCTTATCTGAAATAAAGATTTCATAAAATAAAACCTGCATACCAAAGATCAAAACTAGTTTTATTTTTATTGCATTAGATTAAAATACATCAGGTTTCTAATACAATAACTTCGTATGAATAAGTTAGAAAGTTATTGATAATTTAAATTCACTAATCTACATATTAGCAAAAGTTTCTATTTAAATTATTTCTTACATTATTATTAATTAGTAACTAGCTATTGTTGTTATTACTATGTATTATAATATATTTCACGTTATTATGTGAAAATGTCTTACGTCAATGAACATAATATTTACCATCAACAGTTTATCCTTAAATTGTGTGATGTCAAATTGTTTCTGATATCGAATTTTAAAATATGTACAAATATATAAGTTATACTTTTCCTAATGCCTATGCTTTATCAATTTATACCATATATCGTATGTGTAGTATTGTATCTACAAAATAACATAAATAACGATAAAAAATTTTTTATTTTATTTTTTTTATTATCAAAATTAGTTTTAAAAAAGCTGTATGTATGAATAAATGATTCTAAAAATTGTGAATCTAGGTAAAAAAAAAAAATACAAATTCCTATAGCCTAAAATTTGTCCAAATCAATAATATTATAATAATATTGTCATTTTCTTTTTACTGTATAATGAAATTTAAAAAGTCTAATTGACCGTCAATTAAATTTAAAACTATACAGTCAATGATAACATATTATTGCCCTAATTATTTTTTAATTTGTTTTATTGAAAATATTCCAAAAATATGTCGCGTAGATATCAATTCAAAATTTCAACTTCTATATTATAAAAGTTGTGATTAGTACAATAATCGCACTTTATCTAATTTTATCTTATTTTAATCTAATGTGTTATTCGTTATTCTGTTAATGATATTATGTGTCGTTTTTTTTTCCATATCATAGTGAACCGTGAATTAACTATCTTAACTTAAATTCTTTAACATTTTTTTTAAATTTGAAATTTGAAAATGTTAGAATTTCTCCGAAAACAAAAGGGTAATAAATTACTGATATTTGTATATTGAATATACCCAAAGAATGAAAAAAAAAATCATTCGACGTTACACACAGTATAAAAGTAAATATTGTTTGTCAAGATGTTACGTAACCATGGACGACTTTTAAACTTGGTTTCTTTATAATTAGTTACTAGGGCACGGACTTTCATGTAAATATACAATTGTATTACATGCTGAATTTGAGTGTGTTTCATAACACCCTAAGTAAAATAAGACATTCGTTTTTTTATATATTTGCATATTTTGAAGTAAATGTTAAATAATAATCGTATTGTTGCAATTATTAAATTTAGTGAATTAATGTTATGATTTCGGGAGATTTTGTCGAGGATATTTGGACGTGTCATTGGATATTTTGATTATGGACATTTTTTATTTTGGAATAATTTTTTAGAAAACTTTGACAAAACGTAGAAAACGTATTGTTCAACTGAATTGTAATGCATTGTTTACACAAGTATACTACTTTTTTATATGGTTCTTAAAAATCATTTTTAACTGTCATAATCTTCTATACCTAATAGAGACTAATAACTCGTTTTTAACAAATATTTTTACGATGTTCATTACTCACTTACTACGTGACTTATAGACGCGCACATTAGAACCAGTAAACTCTACAAGGAATTATTTGATTCCTCGGAATAAGACATATATAATATTGCTCATAGCGCCCCAGTTGAATTAATTCGTTATATCTACCTACCTATACTCTATTCTGGATAAGATAGAGTCACTCGAACGACGAAAATGTGTCACGTTAGCGCATCCCTGTACTAGACTACCCCACCCCCCGATCATATTCGCTCACTGTAAACACGGTGGCACCAACTAAAGGATCCGGATTTGCTCATTGGTTCAATCTACAAGCATAAAAGTAGTTCAATGTTATCCTAAATAGTGAATGGAGTATAGTTAGTTCCAATTGAACGAACTAGATAACAATATAAATATAGTTAATCTTTTTACTATTGTACGACTAAGTTGGTACTATCAACGATAAACTATTATTTAAACCTACTTCAACTATATGCTTATAATAGCATTATAATATTATGTTATTATTGTCCAAAAGTTCCGTTAATCTCCTGAAAACAGTTCTGGTAATAAAATATTATGAAATATTTCAATAAAAAGTACTAGTTTTATTTAAAAAAAATAACAATATAAACGGTTATATTTTTACAGCTACACCGGTTGGTTGTATTTTTATTATCAAACATTATAGGAAATATAAATGTATTGATTAATATTTATATTATCATTTTTGTTTTAAATGTTTATTTTGATGACTACACTCTTAAAACTGGAGCAATGAACAATAAAACTGAATTTTTAATTTCAAATTCATACATATATGATATTATATGTACCCAATACGGTTTGACGACAACCGAATAAAATAGTTTATTAAATTGTCTTCATTTGTCTTATTAAAAAAAAATTGCCTTACTAAAATTATAGACACCTATCTCAAAAACTGAATAATATTTTATTATATTTTTATAATAACATTTATTTTCAACGATCATTAAAATGTTAAATATTTAAATAGTACACAAACTTATGTAAAAAAATAAAAACAATAATTGTGTTTACTTTTTTTTGACAAACTTAACCCGACCTATATACCATGTTCACATGGTTTTTTTGAAGTCTAGTGACATTGAAGAATGTGCCAAGAAATGATTATGTTGCCAAGCTCTCGAATCAACACATCGGATAAAAGTTGATTGCAATTACTAAATTGTTATTTTTTTCATAATATTCCTTACCCAGGCATTATAATTGTAATCGGTTTTAAATACCTAAACCTTCTAACTATCATAAAAATGACGTTCATACTCTTTTACAATAGATTTATAACTAAATCTACCTATAGTTTAAGTAATGTGCATAATTAATATTTTAGCTTCCGAGCGTAGTGCAAATTAATATCGTAATTTAAATAAATGTGTTCTTTTTCCTCCGAAAACTGGTTTTCGGTAAGTATCCCGGCCAGTGATACTTTATTTGAAACATATATATAAATTTAACCCTAGTTTTGTTTTTTTTTTTGGTTTTTAGATTCTTGTTAATGTCTGGGTTAACTTAGCTACAAGGGAAAAAACATGACTTATAAAGCCTTACCTTATAAGTTTTTTAAATTTTTGGATAACAATAATTTATCGTTACTTTTGGTACATAAACTTAGTTACCCTATATTACATACGCATACCTTCCCATTTCCCAACAAACCGCATAAAACAGTGGCCTACCCGTGGTATGAAATATTTTGATACGTATTACTATAATATTACGTTTCTTAATAGCATTTTTGTTTTATCTGTAAATTAGATTGAGAAAGTAATTTTTCTAGACGTAGTCTAAATAATAGTAATACAATGGTAGATAACATTAAATTTCATAAAAACAATATTGTTGTAGACGTCTCGAAAACAAACATTTCGTTAAAATAATATCAGATATTATATTGTGTAATTGACCGAAATGAAAATCAAACGTCAAGAAATTATTATAAATTAGTTTGTCTGCAAAGTAGCAAACGACTCAACGGGCATAATCATATTTGAAAAATATAAAATCTTTGTTTTCGATATACGTAAGGACGAAATTGATTTTCGCCAACATGTAATGTTCGTAAAATATATATTATATATTTATCGCACTATATCATATTATTTAACTCTAACATAAATATTTATGACAAAAAAAAAAAAACTCAAAATGGTTACTGACTGTGTGGTATAATCAGGTACATCAGAACAATAATTTAATAGTTAGGATTTTACTAATAGATACCAATATCAATAAATTTGCATTTGAAGATATATCGAATTAAATTTTTTGATATTAACAAAAAAGCCGTATTATTTTGATATTAAGACACTTTTTAGAAAACTAAATTAAATCAAAAAAAAGACGTGTTAAACACCGTAAAGACAAAAACAATTTTTATGAAAGAAACTCATCTTAAAAATTGCATCAAGATTTCTAGTAGAAAACAAAAATAATGTATAATAATGAATTCTTTAACGCCGTAAATATTCGTCCATTTTTTCTGGCTTTTCTTAATTATTAGATTTTAATTACTAATTCTTAATTAAAAGAAACCTGTTTTGAAAATCAACAAGTGACCACCATAATGTACCAATTAGATCTAAAATGTTAAATTTTGATTGGGCTTTATTTCTGGTGGAAAAGTTTTTCAAAGGCAGCGAGAAAAATGCTCAAATCGTTGTAAAACCAATATATTCATTATCTGTTCGGAATCTCTGAATCTAAAAAAAAAATACATTATTGTAAAACATTCCTAGCTTCTCTAAGAATCTAGAATTTTAAATTATCGTTATTTTGAATGTTTACGCACTATAGGTGTATATAATATTATTACTTTTTTAATGCAGTTTAATACCATATCCATAACATTGTCTTTTATTTAGATTATATTTCCGTTATTTGTATCGTAAGCCATTTTTTTTTTTTTTTTTTATTTGATTACAATAATAATTTATAGATGAAAATCTCCATACAATAATAAAAATATATATACCGGGCCCATCCATTAACTAAATTTGGGTCATTAATAAACAAATTTCCCGTGCTCTAAATTTGATGACAGTATAGAATAGTACCTACTGCAATTAAATGTCATACGTATGTTCAACGCGCGTGATGACCAATGGCGTAGGTTCGGTGAAACAATCGTATAATGGTCTTTTAAGCGCGTTCATAAAGTACCTAACTTTTAAATGACCGAGTATTACGCGATATATTTTAACCGCGGGTTCCTATCCATATCTATCTTTATATCTCGTAACGACTTAGAACAAGACATACACGAATATTACATTTTTACATCATCACGATGTCCGTTCGTACAGTAGTAATGTCAGGGCAGAAGAAAGGCCAATGAAAGAAAAAAAAAACTGTGCCGAAAGTCCATTACAGAAGCAAAGAAACAGTCAAAACGCAAAAGTTTTCATACGGTTTGCCAGTCTCTTTGACCTAAAATAAATAATAATTTAAAAATACAATTCTATGTTTGATAACAATATGTACTATGGTCCCGTGGCAGTTATTGTTACCGAGACGGTATCTTACACGTACTATTTATAAAACCGAGGTTTGTCAATATTATATTATAAACAAATGAATTGTATTAAAAATCGTTTTTGCACTGCAGTAATTGTTAAACCGAGTAGATTCAAAACCGCGATACATAATAACATATAATATACTATAATAATTAAAGCTGAGTAAATTAACGAACAATATTAACTCAGTTAAATTGATTTAGCGAGTTTACACGTTGAAAGTTAATTTGAAAATTTAATTAATTTAAGTTAAGTTAATTATTATTATTATTATTTTTTTTTTCGAAAATTGGTATTGTTATTGTGAAAATTATTAAACCTAGAGTTTATAAAAACGAAGACGATCAGTGTTTAACACTGCGGGGAGTTCGGTCTGGGAATATCAAACTGTACTTATTTTAAATTCGAAATTATAACACACATTATTAAGTGAAAAAAAAAAATGTTTTTATGATAATATCTATTTAAATATTGTATGTACAGATTGCAAATTGAATATAATATACCGTGTTACGTTTAAAATTAATTGAACACCTTTACGTGGTATAATTTAAAATTAACTAGTTATTTATTAAGTCAGGTAATATTAAAAAGTGTAAATTTTTTAAAAATAATAAAAGAAGTGGTTAAAAACTAAGATAAAACTAATAAAGCGTTTAACTCACTAACATCGAGCCTTAACTATTATAATAATACACAAAACGCGTTAATCAAGAATATTAAAAGATTATTTAATATTTAGTTCAATTATATTAATTAATGATATAAGTATGTAAATAAATTCATAAAGTATTCGAAACTACCTATATTAAAAATACTTCCATACAAATTATTTAATAATTACTATTTTAAATTTGTTTTGATAAGTATTTGAATTGGCTATTTTAATGTCTAATAAGTAATAATGAAACATAAATTAATCTACTTTTAAATTCTATAATAATGTGATTATTAATTATGTGGGATTCATTAAAAATAAGTTTAGTAATTACTTATATTACCTATATATATATATATATATTATAGACCACTTATATTTAAATAATTCTGAGTGGAATTTACTTGAAAAACAGTAGACTATTTTATGATTTGTAATTTCTTTGATTTTCTCAAGATCTATTAAACAATTAAGCAAAATACTTATGACTTTTTAATTTTTTTTTTTCATTATCATTATAATTTATTAAAGTCGTATTTTATTTTATTTCCAATGTATTTTAAATACTTTTTTGTGTTCGTACTCCAATATTTTTAACGAATTAAAAAAGTTCTCGTGTACATTAAAATTGTATTAATATTGTATTAATATTGTACCATCTGTTCTAAATACACTTAAACTTGTTTTCTACACAATATACTTGTATTTGTATTCAAAAATACCTACTTTTAACAAGTGTTTTTAACAAATCTATACGTTAATAGTTTTTTTCTGATTTTTTAATAATAATAAAAAATATTCAACAAAAATAAACTATAATATATAGGTACAACTATTATCAATTGAGAACTACATTCCTGTATCACGTTGTTTTTTACAGTCATGGCCACATATATATTATATAAATAAAACGATAAATCGTTGCGTGACACCAAACATGTGTTTCTATCATTTAAGAATAATGGAAATCTTTATAAGCTTATTTTTTCCTCTAAAAATAAAAAAAAAACATATATATAAAAAAGTGCACCCGTTACAAAAAAAAAAAAAATTATACGTTTGTCGATATTTTAAAATCGACTAAAAGACAACCTGAAATAACTTATTTTTCTCTTAAATTAATAATATTCGTACTTATTTCACTTTAATTTGCATACAATAATTATATGGTGTATATACTTCGCACGAAGGGTGGGCCACTGTTGTAAGTGAGAAGTTCAGAAGGTAGGATATAAAGGGAAATATGTATATCTGTACACAACGATTAATAATTTATTTATTTATTTATAATTAATCATTGCGTAAGTAAATTATTCTGAGTGGGATTCGATGATACGTGTTTTGAATGTTCATTATATAATATTTACTATTTTTGACCGAATTTCATATTAAAATATTTTTATAAATCATTTTTTTTTTTTTTTTTTGGACCATATAGTACGACTTACAAAGAAGTTCATGTTAAATTGTCAAGCTTTTCTGTTTGTTCTTATAATTGTATCCACAAAGTACCAACCGAATTAAAATTACGTAAGAAACTCACATAATTAAAATGTCTATAAATAGCTCAAAAATGGGTAAAATATTATAAAAATTTGACTACGTCTAGAAAAGGCAAATTAAAGTTTTTGTCTAAATTTCGAGTCTCTAGAAATATTTTTAACTGTAACACAACAAAAAAACATAATTAAAAATAATACGTTTCGTAAATTGTCCAGTTTTTCTCACGCGTGTTCTTGGTTTTTCCCAATTATTATGAAAACCATCTAGAAAATCAAAAATTTTACCTTATATTTATCATATCTTTACCTTACATCTTATCTTACTCGTCGTACCACCCAGACACTATTTCGTTCGGGAAAATTTAGTACACTCGAAAATGTTGGAAAAGTTTTTTATAAAAAAAAGTAAACATCATTTTAAAACTATTAGGTACATTTCTCGCTTCCCTCAGAATCTAAAACAACAATAAATCCTATAACTATTTGTTAAATCGGTTTTATGATAAACTTAATATACTCTTGAATATAAATAATCATTACAATATTACCTTGAACTTGTACTAGTCAATTTTACAATAAATTACTTTCCAGAATAATATCTAGATACTGGTATTATTGAACTTTCATAAATGATAATTAAATTTTAGCCACATCGGCGTGCACCGACATCTCCATACAAAAATAAAAATAAATAATACCTACCTAATAAAATTTAAAAAAAACGAATCCGCAATTATCAAACCCGATACTGTTCCAAAGAAGTCAGTTCCAGGTGATGAAAAAAAAAAATGGATAATGTCTTGTGGAGTGGGTTACATTTTAAAGTAGACAATTTACGTATGAGAGAGTGGTGAAATAATAGTATTACCCACCTTTTTTTGTTTAAAAATAGAATGACTTTTTCAATAAGTGGAGCTGTTAAAATGCAAAAAATCTTCTTGGTGGCAAAACATATTGACAAATACATAACTACTTAAATATTATTTAACATAATATTATCGAAACCGCTCGTTTTCCCGCGACAAATTCATTGAAATTATTTCGCCGACGGATTGATTCGTTGACAGGCTCATTTATTAAGGTCGCGTAAACCAAAAAAATATTGCGATTTATATGTTGTGCACACGATTTTGAGATTCTGTTCTACACTATGGACCTAATAATATTTTGTACGCGCAAAACAAATGTATTTTCCAGATAGGTGATTTAGTTCGTTTTATATTGTATATGCAACGATGAATCACTGCGAACGGAAAACAATCTTAAGCGAAGTTTGGTAAAACAAATTTAAATGGAAAATTGTATTGATTCGTAACAATCATTATCCATATTTTCATATTTCGAAACGTGTAAACTTTTTTGATGGTCCGTTATTATTTAGTTACAGATATCACTATTATAATTAATTGGTTTGAATTAAATAATTTTGCCGTTTACTTCTGCAAACGTAACGGTATGGCGGCAAATGTCCGCCAGTGAAAAGGCTAACGGCGAATCAGTCTATGGCATATTGGTGACAGGAAAACGATTTCTGCAAAGCGTACTATAGACCCTATAATTAATTATATTTTTTTATTTAATTTTTTTTTTTTGAAAATACATGGTTTTACAAATGTATAGTTTGTTCATTGGGATTTGTTTTATGTTTTTTCTGATTTTTAAAAATTAGATTTTATTACATGAGAATTTTTTTTCAGGTCGAAATAAAAATATTCTTTGAAAAAAATTAACTTAAATCGTCACACGATATTATAATACTGGGATTTCCGGAAAAACAAAATTATAAGTTTCTTTACCTAACCGTACGTCACGACCGTCCAGATTATTCTAATTGATTTGTATTTTAACTAACATACAAATAATAATATAGACCGCTAAAAAATACATAAACCGTCGAACATCGCCAAGTAAACTGCAAATAATAATACTAACAATGTTACTATAGATTTCATAATATGATAAAAACTACTGAGTCGTTAAAATTAGATACGTACCTATACCCAGAAGGCGGACCATCGATCCCTTTTCCAATCCTTGTAAATCAAATAATTTAGAAACACGAGCGGTCACAACTGATGTTAACACTATAGGTACACACGAAACTATCAATCGAATGAACACGTTTTTAATATTAAAACCTTTGCAGGACGTTTACGGTCCGGCGGGTATAAAAGAAAAACTAAAGAATTAAGGTGAATTTTAAGAGTTATTTCTTTATAGCGTATTTATACGAGTGTTTATATTATGGCGTAAATGAAAAGAATAATAAAAGCAGAAGGCTTATTATAACGTTTTTTTTTCAGAGAAAAAACAACCGCTTAAAGCAATACCGAAGGAAAATAATAAAGCTACGCGATAGGTACTTAATCGGGTTGGAGAATCAGTTCTATTAAATTTAATGGGTTTTGAACTTTTGGTAGCTAGCTGGGTAAAGAGGCATTGAACACTGAACACGTGTTATTAACATACGAGTTATAGTTATTGAAAAAAAAAAAAAACATTAAAATTAAATTTGATGGCATCTCTATTCAACGAAAATTTACTGATATAAATCAAAACAAACGGTGACATTTTATTAATTTTATTTGTAACGTGAACAATTAACATAAAGACCGTCATTGATTTACTTTAGCTGATCGTATATTTTTTTTGTGATTTCAACGATTTAATGCAATATTATATGTTGTTTAAATAACAATAGTGTAGAATGAAAAACATTACAACATTATTTATCGTTATTATGTTTTAATAATGGCAATATTCTATAAAATAAACGCCATGAATTTTCAAAAGACCTTGTAATAAATTTGAACCTTATTTTTAGTAATACTCTACGCCGTAGAGTCTACGGTAATATTTAATAGGTATGGGCGGAGAAACTAAGACGCACTACTACGGAAAAATCTTGGAACAGATTAGAACTCATCAGAGAAAAGACCTTTGAGGAGGCCGGAGATGAAGTTGAAAGACGTATTAAAAAATGGGTGTAGACGATTTAATATTGGAATATTGTAAACAATTTTATAATGTTACCTATCTGTTATTATTATTATTTTTTTTTTTTTTTCATAGAATCTCAATATTGTTTATTACGCGCATTTCATTTATCAAATATAAATGATACCGATAGAGGGAATTAAGTGTTTATACAGGTGAATTGAGATTCAACTATATATTTTTCATTTTTAAAGCTGTTCAAATCAATTGCTTAACTTAAACGATTGAACTTTCGCCATTATTTTGAAAAGTAAATCGGCCGAATAAAAATGTATAAAAGTGAATAACGATTAATATATACGTAGGTACGTTACATTAATTTACAAGTCACACTTTTTCTGACAGTTTTACTAAAGATATTTGTTATTTATACTTATCAAAGAAAGATAACAATACCGAAATATTTTTATATCTGAGCTAAAATTATGTAAATAATATTTTTTATGTTGTATAGTTTTATTATAGTTTTACAATGTGGTTTGAGAATTTTTCTCTGAAAACACTCCACTGGGTAAGAAAAATAATCTAAAAGTTCCATTAAAGTGATCACATTTCGATAATATCCCCCTATAATAGTTTCCATAAGATAAAACTACCAAAAAAAAAAAAAAAAAAACAGGAGAGTTTTAGTCTCTGATTTTAACAAAATCATTGCTAGTTATCTCAATAACTCATCATAACTTGGAAATCTAAAATTACTGCTCTTAATCGTTTTATGTACATATAATGATTTATGTAGTTGTTGTTTTCGATATTTAAAAATAATATTCTACGATATAATAACACTTAAAATCTCTATAAATCTCTTTCAAAACAGTAATCTCCCCTGTATGATACGAACCAAGTCTGTTTTTATAATAATAACGTCTTGTTATTTTAACGTCTAATATTACTTCTACGAGTTACGTATTTATAATTAGTTTTTTTGAAATGTATCGCTTAAATGGCATTTATTGTTTTAAAGCAATCATGTTAGAGTAACATATTATAAAGGCAACGCTGTTATATGATTTGTATTTCAAGTGTTCCTCCTAAATCAGCCACGGTTATTTTTTTTTATATTAGGAAAACCCAAATTTGTCCTAATATAGTGTTATACCTTTTTAAATATAGTCCTAATTTTTTTTTTTTCGGCCAATTTTGAATATACCATTAAGTATTATGTTTAACTAAAGATCCAAAAGTAAAATATTAAATGCAACATCGTAATTTAATACATTTTATTTTGTTATACTTTAAAATGTACGGTTTGTCTTCTGCAAATACTCTTGGATTTCTCCTTATTTTTATGGTGAATAAATTGTATACAGTCAAGATACGGCACCCCGCTTTCTATATACTATTAGTTTATAAACTATGGATCTTTGTTCAAATCTTGACCCCTTTGTTAATTCAGTAAATTTTATTGTAATATACATTTTTTTGCTCACGGAAATATTTATGAACATATTTGAACGGTAAGAATTCAATTCATATTTTATGCACGTGACGTATAACACAAAAACTCCAAATATTTTTGTGTTTATATGTAATATATATGATATAAAGCTCCGGTTCCTATTGCAATTCATGCATTGTAAACAGATAACAAGTAACAAATGTAGGTGTTTCTTAATTTGATGTTTTGAAGATTAACTTACTGGAATTTTTTCCTAACGTCAACAATTATTATTCCTGGTCATCAGGTTTGGTAGATACGTTTTCAATTTAAATTTGATAATGTAATATACCATCTCCGTCTTTCTAACAGGGGTTATAGCAAAAATTCATTCAAGTATAACAAACTAAAAGGCCTTCAAAATCAATTTCCATGATAAGACACCTACTAAAAAGTGTGTAAATAACAACTTCGTCGGTGTTTCACATTTATTTTTTGAATACTTAACAAAGGTGAAAAAATTCGTAATTTGCGCGTTTTTCTATTTAATACATAAACTTTTTTAAGAATTAATATTTCGTTTAACACTAACGAATTCGTCCATGTACTAATATCGTCTATACATTTGATTATAGGTATTTTATGTCAAAATCCCATTATAAAGTCCTTTTCGTTTGTTTTAAACGAACAAAAATTTACTGAATTTCCCGATAGAAAGACACAGATGGCCACAAATTCAACGGCCTCTTAAAATGCAATTATTGTTATTAATATATTGTATACACTGTTTATAATATACAGACACAAAGTCCTACTATAAATAAAATATTAAAGAGTAACAACGTATTAGTACAGAATGATAACCAATAAATATAGAAATATTGAAAATAAATAGCAAATATACAATCTATAAAATCTTTAGGTTAAAAATAAAAATTATAGCTGAAACCACTATATAAAACTAAATAAAATCGAGCACATTATAAAAGGTACTTGTGTGTACAGTGACGTGAAATGGCCTGAGCAAATATAGCAAACCAATCGTTTTATGCCTCCAGACATTTTTTTAAATTTCTATTCAAGTACCTACTTATAATTTCTATATACAAAATGAATCATTTGTTTAGTAGGTAAACAATTTTAATTTTATGATGGAGCAGCTACCATGTGTAACAGTGTGGCACATTTATCTACAAAATATTATGTGGAGGTACGTCAAACTATTTAGTTTTATGTTCACTTATACAATTTTTATTATTTTAATAATTCAATACTTATTTTTGAAATTTTATAAAAAAAAAACACACTATTAAGTCAAAACTAATTGTTTATTGGGATCAGGATTTACCGAGAAAATTGGAGTATTGATGGGTTAGAAAATTAAAAATTCCCCACAACTCTCTAAAATTGAGACAAATTTATGCCACTGTGTGTGTATTAATAAATTAGCAGGAGAATTTAACTGACAAGTTTTGCTGGAGGCATGTGGATAGAATGGTTTACGGTTTTAAGTATTAAGCGTATTAATTTGATGTGTTTAAGGGACAAAAGTTCATGCAAATAAGTTTCACCGAATATACAAAATATCAACAATATGAAAAGCAGATGAATAAAGCGAGATTAACAAAGTTTAAAACATTGTGGTAATAACCATGTAGTTACTGATTCAATTCGGCCTGTTTTTTGTAGCATTGTTAATCCAGATTAAGGGACAATACTCCGGGTTTCGCTCTTCGATCTGAATAATATCCGGCTGCGACCCACGCAGTAATTAATCAAAATACGTTTGGCATTCGACCCAACCTCCCCTCTCCCAGAAAAAAAAAATATCGATTGTTTAAAATTATAATCCTTAAAACGATAACATATTCAGCCATATCTCGGCGAATACATCGAAAACGTATACAGAATTTGAGGATTATGACGCGATAACAACAATGCATAGTATATTAGAGGCGGATTTATTCCGCAGACGTTCGACGCAAGTAACACGCTTTTTTTTGCCGAAAACCGGCAAACTTTTGCGCACAGCATCCTCCGCTCGGACATCAGCCGTATACTTTATAATATTATAATATTCTGCGTAGCCCCGGTGTTGATCCTAAGGTCAGAAATGTTGTTAGCCCGCGTAATGCTCGCAGCAGACAACGCGCGGTGAGAACTTTTAAAAATACAACACGGATTTACTATATCTGTAAGATGGTTTTTTTTTTTTCTTCAATACCGTTTTATTTTTGTATACGATATTTATGTACAGATCGTATCGCGCGCACGCGCGCGCGCTCGACCGCGCGGACCGTCGCAACGTGTCAGTCACACAAAATTAATCTCTTTAATATTATTATTATTACGCTGGCGCTCGCGAAAAAACTGCTATTATAATATCGCGGCGTTATAGGTATTCTACTCCACCGCCGCCCGTCTTGCGGGCGATCGTTCAGCCGGCCAAAAAACCGTCAGCCGCTTTGATATCATCATATTATTTGAATGCCATTAATCGGTCGTTAAAAACCGAAACAATTAACATATTTTTATTTATTTTTTTTTTTTCCGGTCGCGCCAACACGTTGCGTTACGGCGTGTACACGCGTGCATGTCATATACGGAGGAGCAATAGTAGGTATTATAGCGAAGACTAGAGAGCGAACATTTTCGCGGTTTTGGCAAGTAAATATTATATTTTGCGGGTCGGTCGACCGTCATAATATTGCACTGAACTCGACACGACGCCGTGATCGGCGATCTAATGACGACGTGACGCACTGTAATGATATTATGGCGAATGGCGATCATAGCGTCGTGGACATGTGACCAATGACATAATGTGACATAATTATTACATAATTTATATTATATATATATATATATATATATATATATGTACACACCATAAAGTGTTTGGGAACTTTATTTTAATAAGGAATTAGTTAATTTTGCTCGAATGGAACTAATTCTTTTCCGCGTTCTAAACAAAAGGACGTCCTCGAATAAAAGTAACAATCATTAATTTGCTTTGTGTACTTTTTTTTTTTATTATTATCATGAGTAATATTTAATTTATGTTCGATATTAGGTAAAATTTCAATCTTACGATCTTATAAACTTGGTTCTGTTGAACACAAATTTCCTATGTTGTGCATTATTAAAACCGGAGACAACAAATTAACACTATAACGTGCCAATTATCGTTTTCGAATTTCGATTCTTAATTTTCAAAAAAATTGAATTTTTACGAAATTGTGTGTACAAAAATAAAAAGCCGACAATTAAATTGAAAAATGTGATCTAACCAGATCTCGTTTACGCTTCATGCTAATCAAATATGTTTCTGAATTGTTATTCCTTCAATACATCGATCAGACTGATTGAGAGAAAATTAGTCTAAATTTTTGTATTACATTATATAAAAAAATAAAATATTAGTATCCTAACCCGGTTAGTAATATTGTAAAACGGAGATGGTGCGTGTATTTTTAATTTTGAGCGATGCAAGAAATTTATTTTATTTTACTATGTATTATTGTGATGCACCCTTTTTACAGTAGGTCAACAATTTTTCGGCTAGAAGCCTTTGGCTTCAATCATCACCTCTATGAACAATTCCTGGTACCAAATTTTGTCTAGTCGGTCATCATTTTTCATGTTCAATCGCTATGGTTACCCTACCTTAGAACAATGGCCGTGACATTTTTTTTTTGTTTTTCATAAGATTAAGTGCGTGAGAGGGTCTAAAACTTTGGCCACCACAAATAAAACTGCAAAAGCGGCACGCGTCGTTACCATATGCAATTTACTTTTACCGGAGGTGAGAATGTGACGTGCGATACCTACCCCGAATATTTATTTATGTATATTATGTATATTTATATATACATACACGCATACATACATACATACATACATACATACATACATACATACATATAAGTAATATACAGGGTTATTCACTCAACTGAAAACACTATATTCGGGAAGTATTAACTTTTTTCGAAATTTTTATTTTTTGAAAACTTAAGAATCAAATAGTTTTAAAATGTTACGTTAAATGTCTATTTTTCATTTTTAAATAGCAACTTATTTTTAAAATGCCTTTATTAGAACGAGTATTATTCAAAATAAATGTTGTGACTGACATTTTTGATTTCCGTCAACCCGTTGACGAGATATTACACTTTTAAGTTATTGGAGGGGGAGAGAGTAGTGATGTTAAGTTAAAATTCTGTACGCAATTCGTTACATTACATTGACAGTTAATGTATTACACTGGGCGTTTTAAGTGATAACAGTGTAAAATCTCCCAAAGTATAAAGGTTATAACTGATAATCTCTACTACATACAGACAATGTTCATGATACAGACGATGAAGCCGATTCACGATAGTAAAGATATATCTTAATCTATGTTATCGATTAGCTAAAAACACGGTGTAACTTGTAATGATAATACATTACCTACAAGATCACCCATTGAAAATATTTTTTTTCAGTAATACTAATACAGTGTCTATTTTGATATAATTGCTATAACAATTAAAATTATAATACAGGGATTATGTCACAAATGGTTTTTTTTTTTAATCTTTTATTTAATAATTTATCAAATATATAAGTAATTTTAATTAATACCTACACTTTTGAGTTGGATACTTGCCAAAGGAAATATACAATTAATTGGTAATTTTTAGCTAGGTAAATGTACAAAATATCTTAAAATATATATTATTATTATTATTATGTACCTATACAAATTTTAATTTTTTTGATTTTAAGTGAATCAATAAGTTTTGTTTTAATATACATGGAATACCGAATATGCATTACTGACTTGTTATACCTATCAATACTATTCATATTTTGATAACAACTACCAAGCTTGATTTACAATCTAATTACACTTTAAAACAGTACCAGCCATACTTTTTTTCATACTAAAATTTGGCATATTAGTGATCTAACATAATATAAATTAACTAAAAATATCTTTAGCTTAATGATTTGAACTTTGTTGGATACATTTGCTATCTTATGCTAATTTGCTATCTTCAAGGAAAATCATAAAATAAGGATGAAACGGTGTTGTAACATTTCAATATTATAATAGCTAGGTTGATTAATTGAAGTATTATTTTTAAGAACAATTTTCAATTTGGAACAAGTAAAAAAAAAAGTATTATATTTTAATATTTTACTAGACGACAAAATTAATCAGGTGTGCATAATTATTTTTAATTATTGTTTAACTGTATTACTCCTAAAGATTTTTACTGTCTATTTTTAGACAGTGAAATTAATTTCAAAGAAGCTATGACAAAAATCAAGTTCAACCAACTGCAAGAAGAAAACTGTTATCAAAACTACATACCTTTGTACATGTTTTATTTTTAAATGTTTTTTTCTAGTTAAGTTGAAGAACGTTACAACATCAATCATTTAAACTTAAAAATAGTTTGATATCAATTAATTTAACAAAAAATTAAATAACAAAAATGTGTAAACATATAACTGTGTAGTTATTAATGTTTAACTAATAATAATATTATTTATAAATTAACAGTACTCGTGTAAACTATATGCTATTTACTAAATATTTTTACTTAAAATTATATCTATCTATTGTGTAACATGCAATATAACAGTGCTTAATATCGACGATCCTTCTATAAATGATTGGTGTTTTAACCTTTTTGTTATTAAATAATAAGTACAGTATAAACTCAATTAACCGTCAGTCACGGGACCGGGACTATGACGGTTAATCGAATATACGGTCAACAGAAATTTCGCAACAAACGTATATATTTTACCGTATACATAAAAACGGGCCCTAATGAATTGAAATCTTATAAGATATATATTTTATATTCTATGCATAGCAAGGAATGTATTGGTTTTACTATGTTGTTTTTATTTTATTTATGATATTTCTTTATTGCAAGGGCTTATCCCAGACTTTAATATGTCAAGTTCTATAACTACATATTTACAATAAAATAAAAAGTAAAAACAAAATTATTAAAACGGTTAATACTCGGTAAATAAATAGGGTATTCATGTATTATGACTTATTTTAATTTGTCTGTATTTATTTTATGTCAAGTGTAGCTACAACATTCCATTCTACAATTTATTATTGTATTCGTTTTAATAATTTAGTATTGTATTGTACTACCTATTATTTATCCAATGGAGTGAACAAAATTGTCTTCCTCTAAACATTAACATCCTATTAACAAATGCTAAATAATCTCTTTTACACGTAGTAAAAGTCCAATAATATTTCAGTTTCAAATTAATAACTATTCTCTTGATAGAATAAATTAGATTAAAGACTTGGGTGTAGATTTTTAAAATGATTTATTGTTCAAATTAAACCATAGAATGATAATATTCAAATCATATAAAATGCTAGGTTTTATCAATACAAATATTAAAGAGTTTAAAAACACTATATGTGTCATTAGTAAGATCTAACCTCAAATTTGATTCATTTATTTGGTCTTATAAATTTTCAAAAAAAATTGCATATGTTTCCGATAATATATCACTGGAGATACAGTTATTCATTAATGTTGTTGAAAATTTCTTGAGCCTATACTCACTAAATGCAAGACATAAATTAACAGATGTTATGTTAGTATACAATATTTTAAACAACTCCATTGACTATTCTGACACTCCTGAGCTATTGGCTGAAATTGGTAAAAATTAGTAGAAACACTAGGAACTTAAGATTTATAACTGTGTAAAACATGATATAAACAAAAAACGATAACGTCACAATAATGGCTAATAATTAACTATGGTCACAATACTAAATCACACTAATTACAGATATTCACAATAAATGTATTGTCATAGATAGAATAGTAGAATACAATATTAAAGTAACCGTTACAACTAAGTTTACAGGTCTATGGATAAAGTATGGTTTTGGCGTGTCAGTAGCATCGAATTATAAATTATCTTATAGTTCAATGGTCATTCAAAGGTAATGTGTTATCATCACAATTTACTAATCTTAAAAGAGTAATTTAAATCTAGGTTGCACATAATCACGAGTCGGCCTAATCAGATGACGCCATCATTTGTATGTAGTAGAGATTATCAGTTATCACCTTTATACTTTGAGAGCTTTTATACTGTTATCACTTAAAACTCCTGGTGTAACGAACTGCGCACGGAATTTTAATTTTACATTACTCTTCTCCTCTCGCCCAAAACTTAAAAGTGAAATATCTCGTCAACGGGTTCATCCAAATCCAAAATTTATTTTAAAGAATACTCCATCTATTTAAGGCCTTTTCAAAAAAGGTTGCTATTTGAAAATCAAAAGTAGGTGGTCGTTTCACCCCCAAAAATAAGGGGTACAAAAAAAATTATAACTTAACAATTTAGAACTATTTGTTCTAAACTTTCCGAGATAATGAGTGCTTCCAGTTGGGTGAATCACCCTGTATACTATATGCTTCCCAATTACCTACGTGAGTTGACCGTGAACACAAATCTGTCAAAAAGCATACTACAAGCCAATATCGATCGAATTTTGTGGAGGTATATAATATGGTTGTGGCGAATAGGAAGGTGCAGGCCACCAAAATCTTCAATTGTGGATTTCATAAAGACTGAAAACGTAGTTATCAAACACGTTTGATGTCGAGCTTATAGAGAAAAATTGCGACGTGAATTCCAATAAAGTCACGGATTTATGAATGCGATATTTTCCAATTTTTATGTAATACCCTACTGTTGTAAAAAAACGTGAATTGTTCAAACGTGACTATTATTATACCTATGTATACCTTAGAACAACTTCAGCAGAAACGCATGGGTGTACAGTATTAAAACAAAAGACTATATAGGTGAGCCGCTAAACAAGGTGAGAAGTTAGGAAGTTACAATATATAGTATACATAAACTGTTAATTTAATTTATAATATCTGTACGCAATTATGATAACGACAAACGATTTTGAACAAAGTTCAATTAAAGCTGTTCTGCAAAACTTAAATTTAAAAATCGTATTAATTTTAAGTTTAAAAACTACAAAATAAAATACAATTATCCATGGTTTTCGTCTTAAAATTTTGAACATTTTTATAAGGCCAAATAATCTTATTCATATTAATCGAAAAAAAGTACGCAAAATGCCGAGATTTTGATGATTTTTATCAAAATTCGACTTTAAAAAGTTCATAAAAAAAAACTACTACATTGTACTCAATTTTTTGTTTAGCATTTTACTACTTTACTATCCTTTACTACTAAGTAAAAATTATAATGAACCTTCTATTAAATTTTCAAACATTTCTGTTTCGTGTAGTAATTTTATCAATAGAGTACCTACCAAAAAAAACTCACAACATAAAAATATCTATAAGATACAACTTTAACTTTTACATCAAAATAATAAGTCTCAGTGAATATATTTGTTATCTGATTTACAACAAAATAACAAAATTTAAAATAATAAAAGCATTATTTTTGTAAATTTCCCTGATTTTCTACACTTTTTTCAGTTTTGCTCAGTTATTAAAAAAAACTACAGAGAAAATCAAAAAATAACTTTCTTATTCACCAAATTAATTAAAAACGTAACAAAATTGGTTTCTTCTCATTTTTTGATATAAAAAATAAATCTAGTAGAAAATATAGTTTGCAAAATTAAACACAATGCAATTGATAAAGCCGCAATGCTTGATACATCGGAGCAGGATTTCTTTTTTTCAAAAAGTTCTTTACAGGAAAAATGAAAAAATAAACACACACACACGTCATAGTAAAACCTATAGATTCCTCGTTACGCTTCAAATCTACTTTATATCCCATATTTGTGTCACTAATTTATTACCAAAATGCAACAAAAAAGGTATTTTGCCATTTTTTTTTTTTTTTTTGACTAGATCATTTCTGGTAGAAAAGTTACTCGCAAACACCAAAAAAAAAATTGCCGCATTATATTAAAACCAATACATTCCAAGTAACGGGTGAAATTTAAATTATTAAAAATTGTAGGCATGCAACTTTTTTCTTTTAAGTGTGTAAATTTAACAATAATTATTTAAAATATTTTATAGGTATATAAACGGCATGAAACCCACTACTTTTTATACGTTTAGCATCAGAATTTAAAATGAAAAATTCAAGTGCGAGATTATTAAATTTCTTATTTTATATTACTCTGCGAAAAATAGTTGTTGAACAACATATTATTACATTTTAACATAGTGTATGCACTAATATTTCGATTAGTTACACTATCCCAGCTGGACGAATTATACTATTGCGCATGTAATGACTGCACAGTTTTGCAATGTTGGAATATTTGTCGAATTTAAGAAAATACAACAGAGAATATATTCTAATTAGCATTTCTTCAAATTCTAAATTCTAACATTATAACAAAATAAAAATTATTGAAACCATAGTTTCATTTCATAAAATTCAATGATGCTCAAATTTTAAATGCACATATAAAAACAAAAATTAAAGTATGTAGGCCACTGTTCTTGGAGGGAAATTGAAAAAAGTATACCTAAAGTAATTTAACAATGGTAAATTATTACAAATGGTATACAGTTCTTAATACTCGTAGAGTAGTATGATTCGTTTTTATTCCCATATTGTCACGGGAATCCAGAAAATAAAAACTGCCTAGGAAGTAAACAGTTGAACATTTGGATAAATGTTTCAAATAGAATACCATCGAGCAAAAATTCCGCATATTTCGAAGTACTAGTAAATAAATTGGAGAATTTAACGAACCAAAGAAATAGTGTTTGAAAAAATATGAAAAGCAATTTTTTGTAAAAAGTATTAGGAATTTCGAAAAATTATACATTTTATAAATTTATATAGCTATATTATTAAAATAAAGTATTATCCAACGAAAGATCTACAAATTGTACAGTACTAATATCATGAAGAAATCGGAGCATTTTTATTAACCGAGAAAAATTATACACCTTAGTAAAACTTATAAATTCTCTGTTAAACTCAGAACCTAAAATTACGATAATGTCCATCGATTTTTAATATTATATTTGTATAGTTCTGATTCATTTGTTTTATTTATGAAAATACCGTCACATGTATGGTTTATACTACCCCCATCAATAACATAAACATAGGTATATTTTATGGTAAAATCAATACCTTACCATACGAACTACCCTACAGCTCTCTCCCACATCAAATTTCAAAACATTTGTTGTAAATTATTATAAATACATATGTATATTATACATAAATAATACGTCGTTTAAATTATTATTAGTGTCTCTTAAAGTTTCTTGAGTGGGTATACAATTTAAACATTTATTTAGTTTTCAAAATGATATGTATGTCAGATATTTATCCTTAAACTGGTACAGCTTTACTAAACAAATATTATTATTAAATTTTGATGAACGGAATAATTTCAGTTATGTTATAATATTATTAAATCTGAAAACGTAAACGTACGCACTTTGGAAGGCCTTAGTATGGGGGATTGGTTTTTATGTAGTAGTTAGACTTTACTAGTACCTATTTTTTTTATAAATATCTGTTTAATAATTTATGTTTCGAATCTGAATTACCTTCTTAAAATAATATTTTAATATTTTAAATAATTGTATAAAAGTTTTAATAATTATTATGTTTATGATATTTTTATGTTCTATAAATAACACTTTATGTCCCAGCTAAGGTCTCTTCTTTTTGAAGTGTAAGTCCCTCAATAATGAGGGACATCAAATTAAATGCTGGCCGCTTTTTGCTTTTATGTGGAATTTACTAGTGAGAGAACAACAATTATAATTTTTAGAAAGATATCGATAAAATGATATAGAGAATCGATATAAATACTCGTAGAACCTCAGCAATAGCACTAAGCTATTTAGCATAATACCCAGCGTATGATAAGTATTAGCACATGCAAAAAATATTGGCAACGAGTCTTTTAGAATCAGAAGAGGCTGCTTCATAGACAGAAATACATAAACTTCACATTATAAATGGAATGGTAACTCCACACATACGCAGATCAACGACAAATCAAAATTGAAAGTTAAAAATGCAATCAGGTTGAAAGACATTCACATTACATATACACCATTACGGCAAAGCTCCTCAAATCGAGACGGAGTTTTATACACAGTACAAAGAAAGATTGCCTTAAAACAACACAAGAAAGATAGAAATAAAATATTCTATTACGAGTTAATGAACCGATATGTACACGAACAATAAAAAAACTAACGCCAGAACAAAACATGAAATACAAAACTACAAAACACGCAAACTACTTAATTGACTGAGATCAGGGGTAGCTAAAAATAATACAAATTTAAGAACATTTAAAAAAAATGAACTGTGCGAATCTGGAAGCGTTCCAGGAAAAGTCACCTACTGTAATGGCCAATAACGGGAACTCATTCCGAATGGATGGATCTGTTTTTCAACTCAAATGATATGGTCACGTAAATGATCATTGATCATTTATCAATTACTCAAAAGATTAAAAGAGAAAGTTAAGCTGACTGACATGAGACTAACTAATTAACTATCTATATAATTAAAAATTGTATTTTTATCTTTAATAGATCTATTGATTTGCTTATATTCTTCCCAATACCGGTAAGGATTAATTCCAAAGATTATCGCTTTTAATATGTACACTCTGTATGGTTGTAATAATAACAATATTGACCTATATCGTACTAACTGCGTTATCGTGATAGCGTGAAAATATTCAGATAGCTGTTTTAACATCGTTCTCTCCTGAAAATTCACCCTTTTTTTTAAACTTCATGAACACAGCAAACGATATTAAAAGTAATGGATAATAATAATACTACATAAGCTTTGCTCGTGGAAATTGCCAATGACCTTCTGCCGCAATTACTATAAATGCCAATACCATCATGTATAATATTATTATTATGAAACCGCTTGACAATATAATACTTTGCATCTTATAACAATAATATTTATAACTAACCTGTCCGTTCGGAATAACAAAAATAAATCTACCGAAAAAAAAAAACCAATCATAACACAAAAAACACCATCACCGATAAAAATCCTCAACTATATCAAAATTGTGTAATATACTTGGTATTATTCGCACGGGACAGATTTCGTTTCTGAACGCCCTCGGAAATAACAATAATAATATGAAATAAATCGTAAAAACTTTTAAGCCAAAGCTGACATTGAAAATATCTAATTTTATTGAAAAGCCGAATCCAAAAGCGCCCATTTTTTAATCAATAAATCAAGATTTTCCCTTTGTATAATATACAGTAAACTAACGATTATCCGAGGTCCTTATCGTCCACGGAGCCGAGTTTATTTTAACAAATACAAATTATGTGTTATGATTTTTTTTTTTTTTTTAAGAAAATAATAATATAAACGATGATAGTATGTGTAATCATTACATTTTTTAATTATTGCATAATGTAATAATTTAATGATAATAAAACACGTTAAACGCGGTTTTATGTTAATTTTCAGCCTATTTCGGATTATATCCGCGAAATTCACTTATCACTGGTGGCCGCGCAACTCAATTCCGCGGATAATCGAGAGTTTATTAGTACTACAGCTAAGCTCTAATATAATAACATAAACTTATATTTCAAAATGAAGTCACTAAATAAATATTTTTAGTCGTGGCATTTTTAAGCCGGTGATTAGCCATTTTAACCCTGTAGTCTTACGCACGCCACTGCAGAATTGTTTTTTCGTTTGTTCAGAATTCAGATAACTTGTGCGTGGCCTAATACGCAGATGATATTTTGACGACGGTGTTTATTAATGTGACAGAGTATCATATAAGAACCGTTTGTCAAATCACGAAACCGCACATGAAATACGAGTAACACTTGCACATCAAATATATTTCACGAAACGTGTAACGCGTCGCGGCGCTTTTAACCGCCGCGGCTTTGGCGTTTTCAATGGAATATTATTACGACCGGCGTATACACCACTGTGTCTCGAGTTTTCCCGCGTCGTGCAGAACTTGATTCAGTGACGTGTTGAACTATTGTGTTTGCCTAAAGAGTCTGGATTTTCATACATATATTTTAACATAGGTATACTATCACACAACTCATTAGTTTTATTTGAACAAACTCACCAAAAATTACAAAAATCTACAGTATACAATATTATAACATGTTTGATATCATGTACAATTTCCTTTGGCGTTAAATTCTTAATTTATAATATTTGATTATTTTACTAGTACCTGCCTATATTGTATATTACTATTAAATTTACCTAACTGTCTGCAATTTATTACCCACGTCCACATAAATTTAAAACGGAACGAAGGCTCCTCAAAACCATATTGTCAACACGCCACTAGCTCATTTGATTTGTACACAAAGTATAAATATACTCAACACTTGTATACTTACGGATTATCATCTTAGAATCGACGTAATGTCAAAAAAACCATATTCGGATCATACGCGTAATAATATTTCTGCAATACTCGGTTTTTGATAGACGTTTTTGACGAACCTGTACATATTATATATCACCAAATAATATTATAATACTACGAGTATACATCAAATCCATAGATTATAAAGTTAATATATTTATGGTTTTTTTTTTTTTCTGACAATGGATTCGATTTCTGGATACTATATTTACGCGTATTACATTGAGTAATGTCGTATAATATGGCGTTATCGAATATGGACCCGCTCGATTTCGAAATCAATACACATCGGAAATAAAAAAGAAAATTATAACAAAAATCTTTCAGTTCCCAAAAAACGTACCACCCCATAACCCACATATAATACATCTAAATAATTCATTTGAAGAAATATATTACCTATTTGTATTCGCTCGAATGATCGTAATATAATAACATTATTTTGTCTACATAAATTTTCATACGGTACTATCGTCTTTAAAATAACCCAATAGTAAATTGATATTTTAATAACAATTGGATTTTCATCGGTTTGTATAGTATAATATAATATTATACAGGGCATATCATATACCCATATACACATTGCAATTTCTCCTGAGATGATAAATATAATTAAATTCTGTTGGTGTTTTTTTTTTTTTCATATTACACACAGGGATAAGGACTAAAAATATTTATATTTGAATACAATTTTTATGTTTTGTTAAAAAAATAACTTTTTATTTTATTATTTTTGAAAATTTTTGAAATTGCCATTTCGTAAACTATTCTTCTGAAATGTTGACGTTTTAATTTTTAATTTTTATTATATTCGTGATTCTTAACAAGTTTTCAAGTTAAGAGAAAAAAATGTACAGTCAATCACCTATAATAATAATAATAATAATAGTAATAGTCAATTAGCAATTTGTTTACAGAAATATACAAATTTAATTCAAATATAAATATATGTAGTCCTTAACCCTATGGATAACATAAAAAAAAAACTGAATTTGTTTTATTTTTTTTATCTCCAGAAATATAACAATGGGTATATCTTCTTAGAACAGACTGTAGAATTACAAACGTTACCCGTAACTTCGTTCACAAAGATTTTTATAGTGCATTTTCTACAGGGTGTATAAAAGATAACTTAATAAAATGTAAAATAATATACTTCAATAGTCTGTAATAGTAACAAATATTTTTAAACTATTTATATCATATTAGCTAACTTATAATTATGAAACAATTTCCTATAGTTGAATTTCACATGTTCTACGTTTCCTTAAAGTTATCTGCATAGGACACATTTATAGAAAAATCCATTGTTTACTTATGTGATCTCATCGTACCTTTCAATCATAATAGGTGTAGAGTTATTTTCCCACTTTAAATTCCACCCCTTAGGTCTTAAGGGGTGGAATTTCCGAACTAACTTATAATTTTAGGTTAAAGGTTGGTAGTCATGATTGAGCTATATCTACATTTGCAAAAATGATCACTCTAAATTTGAACCACTAAAAGTCATACATTTTTAAAAAATTAGAGATTAGGTAGATTGTGTCGGCTCCAACACTATTTACGCATAAATGTACCTACGTTGTACATAAAAAAATATCAAGGTCTATGGCGTTTTAGCATTTATTCATTTTACACTGAAAACAAAAAATGTTCCCACGTGAATGAGATATTTTTACAGCAACGTTGAAGAAGAACAAACACTATCGCATAATATAAATATAGAGTTATACAGAAGTTTATATTCATGCATTTTATTGAGTTGAATACACAATACTAATAGCTGATTACTAAATACTAAAATTGTAAAAAATATTTCGAACTATGTTTAAGCCACTGTCTTAGATAAGAAGTTTAGAAGGTTGTATGCACATTTTACTGAGAGCTAAATAAAAGCTCCAATAAATAATTTCAATCAAAAACGAATAAAATATGTGAATAATGTAAATAATTTGAAGCGTTTTTACTAACTCAAAAGGTATATTTCGAGAAAAATCACATATTAGTAAAACTATCTAATATCCCTACACTACACTCAAGAAATTTTAAAATCGTCGAATAAATGTTAAAATAATTTTACAGGATTATAATTCGATGACTCAGTATACATTTTTAAATTTTTTAAATCTATTCAATGAAAAATGTACTTATACAGAACTTATAAATTTGTTCTCATTTAACTCACAATAATATTTTATTGTAAACTTTATATTTTTATACTAAACGAACACAATATATTTACAAACATATGTAAAAAGAGAAAACATATTTTTCTGGTGCTTTAAAAAATTTGTGAGTAAACATAAATGTTCCAAACTAATTCCAATGCCAGCATAATAAATGAGAGTTTGATTTTAGGTACCTACCTAGGTACAATGGTTTGTAATTCCCTTACCATTAATTATTCGAGGTTTTTAGTTTCTTGACCGGTCAAAATATCTCCAAAAACATATTTCCAGTAAAAAATACCATATAAAAAAAACAAATATATTTCGTGCTATTGGCAATTGTTGTAGGTGAAAAGTTTAGAGGGTAGGATATAGAGGGGAATTTAATGTAATTCTGTGAAAATGTTGGTTATATCTGCGTTTTTAAAAGCCATAATATTTACAATTTTCGTCAAAATTTGATATTAATATTCTTATAAAAAAATTTTATATTACGCTCAATTTTTCTTTTCTTTTTTTAATCAAAAATTACGACTTAAAAGGAATCTCTTGTTAAATTTTCAAGAATTATTGTTTGGTCTAACTATTTTGTCCACTAAGTATACCTATTGAATATAAATTACGTAAAAACTCACAAAATAAAAATGTCTATAAAAGGCAAATAGAAGTTTTCTGTCCAAATTTGTATGTCTTTACGAATATTTTAACTAAAACACAACAAAAAACAAAATTAAAAATAATACATTTTGTAAATTCACCCTTTTTTCTAGGTTTTTCCCAATTGTTATGAAAACCGCTAAGAAAATCAAAAAATAACCACCTCAAAGTAGATAAAATTTCTTTTTATAAAAGATACTACACTTGAAAATCGAAGCAGTTTCTGGTTGAACAAAAAATTTATATCATTGTAATATATACAATATACATATATTATATAGTAATATTTTTTATCTATAAGTGTTTATATTTTTGACGATATTTCTTAAAATAATTGAGTACAGATATGTTATTATAATAACACTAATAATTGATAATTAATTATATCGTGTCATTTTTGTATTTATGTATGTATAAATGTATTAATTTGTATTGCTAATTTAACACATTTTTTATTTATAAACTTTTTCGGTTGGTTTCCTGTAAACAGGAATTCTCTGTATTATTAACTTAATACCATCTTAAACTTGAAATAATATACCTACTTGTAATATAATAATAATTAGGTATCTATTTTTTTTTTTTTTTTTGAGTGGATAGCAAAAAGTGCATTTATGTTTGTTTATATTCAGTACAACGCCAAATAAATTTGTCCACAAGTTCTTTAAAAAATGAATGAAGGTACTCCATTAATATTATTCATAATTCGTAAAAATATTTATATTAGTACTGGAGATTTTTTTCTAAAGAGATATTACTCACAAGAGATATTATTTACTGGAGATATTTTGTATCCGAGACATTTTAACCGAAGATATGGTGCCCTAGAACCGCGAAATGCTCTACTTTTAAAAACGAATATATCTCTACAAAATGAATACCGGTTTGTGCTTATTAATTATTGCGCAACAACTATTATATTTTATATTTTACTTTACAAAACTCACAACTTTATGAATAGACACTAAGCACTCAGCTACACGAGTTTCCTCAGTTACACTTTCATTCCTGCTATGTACCATCTGAATCGTAACCATCCGTCAGCTTTGCTCGAACTCATCATGAAGTTCTACAATTCTACAAATTTTACAGCTATAAACTTTCAAATTAATTAAAAGTATGCACATCACGTGTGAATATATTTTAATAACCGTTCACAGAAAGTGCTCTTTGCACTTAATTTCTGGGAAATACTTTCATAGTACATCCAAAATTATATCATTGATAACAAGAATTTATCAGAAATGATAGAACCGCTTTCTTGCTTTAGGCTCTTTAACTAATAGACTTATTAATTACGTTATCTGTGTATTGTATTGAACGTTTCCTGTGATACCTTATTACGGATATGTTCGAGCAGCTCATTATATGTCTATGGGTACATACAGATAATATACAAATTTCGTTCCGATGTATACAGGCTAATACAATTTATAAACGTGTATACGCATTTCCATAAGAACTAATAAACAAAATTAGTTGTGTTTTAATTGTGTCTTGTTTTGTTATATTGATCATTGATGGGTAAAGATTTCATATAAACGTAGCGTTACGGTGTGTGGGAAGCGAAGTCCCCTTGGCTTATATTTTTACCAAAAGTATTTTGCACCTATTGAGCTAATTCCCTACGGCCGTCCCTGGGTTCAATAATAATATTGCACTATAACACGCGAATTCTAGGACAAATATAAACTCATACAGTAGACCTGATTACATCTTTTTTCTTTGTTCTTAAACCAGTTTTAGTGATACACAATACATTTTTCCAATCAAAATTATTAGAGTTCTCAGAATCGGGTTTTTGCAATAACGTTTTATTTTGACACAACAAAATGGTCGTATTCGGAGAATACCACAATTTTAAGTACTGTTCATATCATTATATCATTATAAATTTGTCAGAAAAAAATTTGATTTATTATACAAATTATTATTGTTGGTTCTAATCCCCTTGATTGTGATCGAAAAAATTTTACCTTGTGGGAATTATCCTAATTTCCTCAATACTAACTTATTAACTTAATATTTTTACGAACCGGAACTCTAAAATTCCAATTTTAATCAAAATCCGGTCCATTTCGAGCACTGATCCTATATAATTAATGTATTATAACTTACAAGACATATTATATTATTATGTTTTTTTTAAAATACGATTAACATTTTTTTTTTTCTACCTTTCTATTATAATATCATTTATAAGTGATTACACTATCTAGTGTAGGAATCTACACTATATGCCCATGTAGAGGACTACCTCTACATTTTGTAGAAGTAAACCATTCCCCAGGGTATTTGGTTGAGAGACGCATTATTATCATGAATATGAACACGGGAATTTTTTTTTTTTTTAAATGTTTAATACGAATAATAATAAATGTTATCACTTATTCACGATGTATATTTCAATTAAATAATAATAATTATTAACTAGTTTGTGTCATTTCCCTGTATAGTCCGTTTTTTTTTTTTTTGTAGCAATGAGGAATATGTCCAAATGTCCTACAATAATTTTACCCTCTTACACATTTATAAATTGAGAAGGGGGATAACAATATTCAAGAATAAATTTACTTCGTTAATAGTATACAATCATATTCTTAGCCCCTCTCCCTCAATAAATATATTCTACGTTTTCTTACATACCCGACAAAAACCTCCAGAGTTAAAATACACTAAGGGGGTAAATATTTCCTATATTATTCAGACGACCTGCAGGAGGCTGTGTTTGTAAAAAATCAATTAACTAGAAAAATAAAACCACTTTGATCATCTCGATAGGTAACAATAAGATATTTAAAATGTTCAGTTTTCGCTCTATATATATACATATACGTATACAGAATAATAACAGTGTAATAATACTAAAATAATAACTAAATACTAAAATATACTCATTTTCTGAGATAATAAAGATTATCAAAATTTTTTTTTTATTATTTTACATTACTCGCAAGGATATGAATTGTATGTATTTATATTTGGATTAAATATTTATGTTTTAATATAAAACTAAAAAATTAATTTTATTTCATTATTTTTAAAAATATGAAGATAGCCATTTAATAGAGTATATTCATAAATTCTAAAAATTTAACAGAAGATTCATTATAAGTTGAACTTCAAAAAGAAAAATTTTATTTTAATGTACTATTTCATTATTGTATTTCGACGAAAATCATAAATATTACGACCTTCTAAAACATGTATAACCGAACTCCGCTCAGAATCGTTTTTCGTCAGCAATGATTAATAGTTGCATATAAATATACATTAAATTCACCTATATATCTTACCTTTCTAACTTCTCACCTATAACAGTGACCCACTTATCGTGAGAAGTATGTCCGTTTTTAAAAACTTTACAAAATTTTTAAAAATTACGAATTTAATGAAAATAAAAAGTTGTTACATCAAAATTTTCAAAATAATATATTCTATAAAATGACTATCTTCTAATTTCTCAAAAATAATAAAACAAGTTTTTTTCAAAAAAAGTTTTTAACAAAACATAAAAAATTAATTGAAATATACGTTTATATTTCTGTGACAACAGAATTTGAGTATCTTTATTATTTCCGGAGATATTCGTGAGACATTCTGTAAATACATTGTCTATTGTAATGGTACTGAAATTTTCCCAAATGTCCTAAAACTTTATATAAAAAAAAAAAGAATAACATTAAACCAAAAAAGAAAATGTGTATATTATTACCTACCAACATTTGAACTTTAAAATGCCGAAACCAAAAAAACAAAAGTTAAATAAAAATAAGATAATCTGAGCCTGTATAATGTGAAATAAACGTGTATTGCTAAGTTAAAGCATTTTAACAGAACTTGCAGCGAAAAAAGTTCAATCGTTTCTATAAGATCCCATCTTTTGTATATAATACTATAGATATAAGGTCTGATGATTAATACATCTAAAAAAAAATGTCCACTGTTGAATTCAATTAATAATATATTCTACACTACTATTATTATTGTGTTGAGTATACAGAAGGATCAATCATTTGAGAGTATCATAAGACACTCGTTATCTCGGAAATTATTAACTTTTTTTGGAATTTGTTTTATATAAAATTTAAGAAACAAGTAGCTCATTAATTTTACATTAATTTATTTCTTATCACCCTTATTTTTGGGGATGAAACCACTTCTTACTTTTGATTTTCAAATGGCGATCTATATTAAAAATTCCATGAATAAATGATGTATTAGTTTAAATCAATTTTGGTGTTGACATTTCTGATTTCGGTCAACCCGTTGACAAGATATTTCACTTTTAAGTTATGGTCATTGTTGCATTATTAAAATGCCACGCACCGGAGTGCCACACAAATGATGCTCCTCTACCTATTTTTAATGTAAGTTGCCATTTGAATATCAAATGTAGGTATATTTTCTTCAACCCCCAAACATGAACGGGGCAAAAATAATATATGAGTAAATGAAAAATTGTAGAGCTGCTCGATTCTTAAATGTCCTGTATAATTCGGAAAACAATTAATACTTTCCTAGATAATGATTGTCTTATTATAGATTGATCAGTTTGTAAAGTATAATATACTATGCGCGAGTGGCATCCGCTGTCATAAATTGAACATTTGATATTTTAAAAAGTAATTCAAAATAATTAAAAAATATCTAGAATTTGATAATGGTACATTTTTGTGAATCTATGTTGTAGTTTTTAAGATTAATCATGGTAACATACGTTTAAAATTCTATGCAGTGTAGAGTTCAAATAGAAATATAATAGATTTGAAATATTTGAACAGAATTTATTTATTAAATATTATAATTTTATTGACATATGTAACTTTTAGGTCTGTATATCTATAAATGCGAAATTGTAAATTTCTAGATTCAGAGGTTAGGTTTTGGGCATTGGCGAGTGGGTGTTTGAATGAGTATATCGGTGTCTTCTTTTACACAATGTACTGTACGGTAAAAATAAGTTACTTATATTATTTTTATAGTTTTAATTAAGAAACAAGCAAAAAAATGAAAAAACGGAAAGTAAAAAGTAAAAGCCGTGGATAGGTGGAAAGTGGTAAAATTATATAGGTCGTTTTCCTCGGGTCTGGAAAATATTCAGCACTTGGTCGCCTTCGCGTGGTGGCCATCGCATACTGGGGTAAAGTATGTTTTATAAGGGAAAACAATGTAGATAGGTATGTACTTAAAAATATACACAACGTAATATACAAGTTATAAAATGTAATATTTAAATTAGTTTTGCATGAACATTAAAAGTGCGGAACGTAGGTACTATAAATAAAATAAAAATAACAAAACATTAGGTAAAACATTTATATTATGTAAAATATAAAATTTTACCATCTTGGTGGTAGGTAATATGTGGTCACCAAATAATAATAAGGTCGCACAATGGGTGGGCCACTCTTGTAGGTGAAAAGTTAAGAGGGTAGGATATAAAGGAAAATTGAATGTATATCTGTACGCAACTACTAATTATTGCTAACGAAAAACGATTCTGAGTGGAGTTCGTATATACATGTATAAAAATTTTCGTCAAGATTCGATAATAAAATTCATATAAAAAATTCTATATTACACTCAATTTTTTTTTCTACTAAAAAGTTAAACTTACAATGAACCTCCTGTTAAATTTTCATGTGTTTCTGTTTAGACTAACAATTTTATCTACAGAGTTTATACCAAATAAAAATTACGTAAAAAACTCGTTAGATATAAATGTCTATAAATAACTCCAAATTGCTAAAAATGTTTTAAAAGTTTGATCAAGTATAGAAATGGTAAATATAAAGTTTTTCTAAATTTTAAGTCACTAAGAATATTTTTAAATAAAATACAACAAAAAAAAAAAATTTAAATTTATATATTTCGTAAATTTACCCGTTTTTCCTATGTGTTTTCTTGGTTTTTCCTAATTATTATGAAAACCACTAAAAGAATTAAAAAATAATCTTATACTCATAGTACCATTCGGATAAAATTTTCTTTTAAAAAAGATACTACACTCGAATTTGGAGCAAGATTTCTAATAGAAAAGTTGTTCAAAGATAAAAATAAAAACGATTATCATTACAAAACTAATACATTCCTCGCTCCATTGAAAATTTAAAATAGACAATTTGGAAACGCGGTGCTAACGAAAAAGTTTAATACTCAATGGGTAGATGAGTAATAAACTTGAAACTTCTGAACTGAATAAAGATAAACCGAAAAAATTAACATTGTATTGAAGCGAATTAAGGGACAAAATAATTAGACATCTACTGCATTATAATATTTTTACTGTGTGTGGCTTAGAAGGATTATTAGAAGCTATGCTGAAAGAACCAGAATATGGATGGAATAAACGAAACAAATTACGTAAGACAATCATAAGGATATTGGATATATAACTAGGATTTAAAGAAATTAAGTTACAAAAGGGAGACATGAAGATCTGTGACAAATGATTTGAACGATTAAAGCGAGAAAGAAAAGTTGAATTTTAGTAAATAGGTAACTATAATTCTACTGTCAAATAACTATAATATGTAATAAATCATTATTACTTCAATTTTTTCGTGGATACAACATTACCATTTTTTTGAAATAAAATGCTTTAGATAAATATATTATTTTATACCGTACAATTCGTACGAATAATTTATAGATATTGAACATTATGTATACTAACGGCCAGATTTAGTAACAAAAAAAAAAGAATAGATACAACGTTTTATCAACCATATATTCAATATGATTCTAGCAGATTTGGTAATACTCGCATATAAACTAATAAATTTAAAAAAAAATTGTATTATCTAGTCAATAACCAAAGTATCGAATATTATCGCAATAGGTATTTTCCCTGAAAATATAGAATTTGATATATTTTCTATCTGGACATTTTTATTTGTTCCCTCTGTACCAAAAGTTCATACTCAGACATTTTTTAAATAGTTTTTTTTATTGGCTAATTGAAGTGATAAAACTTTTGTTGAATTGCAATTTGAACTTCAGTACTTCACGATGTTGTTTTAGCCTTGTACACCTCTACAAACCTTCAAAATTAAGCCAGGGAGATTCAATTTTATACATAAATAGTGGAAGTATCAAAAATGTACCTTTTAATGGTTTCAACTTTTAGCTCTCTCCCAAACAATTTGTATGCTCAGATTTCAAGTTTTCCTAGAAAATAACCGATTTTAAATGTTCCTGCAAGCTCATAAAAGTAACTAACATTGTTTTTAACTTATATAATATATAAATACAATTGTTGTCGAGAATGTACCTTTAGAAGGTTTAAACTTCCAATTCTCGTCTGTTATCTAAAATCCCGAGAACTAGTTTAATTATTTTGATCAAACTTTTATTCAATTTTTTTTATTATTATAAAAACAAATTCAACAAGACACCTATAAACCAAACTCCGCTCAGAATTATTTTTCGTTAGCAATGGTTAATCGTTGCGTAAAGATATATATTAAATTGCCCCTTTACCTTCACAAACTTTTACCTACAAATGTGGCCCAACCATCGTGCGAAGTATGTCCGTCCTTTTTTGTAATTATATTATTTCACTGTATGGACCAAAATAGAGTGTGTAATCGTTTGTGGGAAACACTATAGCTCTGCAGGTATTTAATATATTTGAATTCTGTTTATATATTCATCTTTTTGACTGAAGTTATTCTTTTTTAAACCTCATGATATCTTCCAGTGTTATTTTTAGTGCCTACTTTGAAGAAGGCATAATCCTATTTCTCTACCGAAATTTACATTTTTTTATATATATAATTTGTCTCTTACAACTAAAATCATACCTTCATTTAAACAACCAAAATTCGACTATGTTTTTTTATCATAGGAAAGTGGTTTGAACATTAAAATTTATAAAAAATAAAAATAAATGTAAAAATAATATCCTTAAAAGGGGGAGGGGGTTGCCATTAAAAAAAAAAAGTTATTTTGCCCATGCACAAAATTATATGGCATAAAAATATTTTATTTAGTTTAATAAGTGTAAAACAAAATTTATTAAGCATACAAAGAAACAGAATTCAAATATATTTAATATTTGCAGAGATTCTATAACTCTGCAAATATTAAACTGCTCCCAACAAACGATTATCCACTGTATAATATCTGACATCAAAGCAAAACAACCGTTATGTTATAAATATTTGTTCTTAAGCACCAAAAATCGTACAACGGCACATCAGTTTATTACGATTTACACTGTGTTCAATATTTATTAACATAAATGCATTTGAAAACGCCTCACGTACAGAGCACTACCAAATTTATCATATTATTCCACTTATACGCGGAAATAATATCTTAAAAAAATAAAACAAATATTACATTTTAATCCTCAAGTAAATTATAAGCAAAATACAATTAAAATTATAAACTAAAGCAGAAATAAATTGAATCAATTTTATTTTTATGAAATATGAACAATGCAAACGTTTTAGAAATTAAAATCACGTAAAGCTTAAAGAAGATTAAACGTAGTATTTGTAACAACATTGCAGACTAGGAATATCGCAATGCTCACAAAATAATAAACACAATTCTCGGGTTTCGAGAAACCACTACGAAATTATTTTAAACGAAAATGTTAATCTTAAGAGCTTGTTTGAGTTAATTCTGTATAATATTATTATAATCTCAGTATACACTGGAAGTATAGATTCAATTAAAGAATAGGTACTACGTCTAGAACTGAAGTTTTGGCACGAGCAAAAATGCGATTAAAAGTAGCTCTTCCGTAAGACTTAACTCTATTATCTTTGCAACGAAAACAATAGCCTCGAAACACGTCGTCCGTTTTCCAAAAAAAAAAAAAATATATACTACTTGAAACGGGTTGCGTGCCCGATTTAATTTGAGGTGACGATACATGGATTATCAGAAAGATAGTATATAAGGAAGAAAGGTTACAAATTACTGTGGGGGTTACACGTATAAACGTAAAACTTTCTGTTGAGATAGTATGTAAGTGTATAGGAAGAAATAAAATGTGTAGGTTATTACTGACATATACCATAAGTCATCAGTTAAGTACGAAGGTAAGTTTCTTAAAATAGTATTATAAGATTAAATTTGCAATTATAGCTTAACTCTAAATTGAATTGTAATTCAAGTATATTATATAATAATATATCGTCACTTAACTGTAACTGCACAAATTTCAAAATTATTATTATAGTGTACACACCATACAATTAGAATATTATCAATATTAATAAAACAAGTGTTTCCAAAAATTGTTTCTTCTATAACTTGTATTATTAGACACTATTAATCACGAAATGATAACACCAATTACATTAACATAACCCATCTTAGCCAATAATACATGTCAATAGTTACATTGTGAAGGTAAATTATATTTAAAATACATGATTAGTGCAAAATGTAACTAAATCACCAGTAATTAAATAATAACTAATAAATAACCACTTAAATGATGGTGTTATCGGTGTGTAAAACATCAAAAACTTCAAGGTTGCAATAAAAACGGCGAAATGCTGAGTTGTTTAATTTTAATATTTATTAAGATAATAGCTAATAAAAATAGAGCTTATATTATATCGACGGATATGTAGCCACTGTAGATAAGAAGGTAGTGTACATAGGCCGGGTCGCACAAATATTCTGGAACAACTTACAGAACCATCAGTGCACTTACAGATCCATTAACCACACTAGATGTTGCTCCTTTGTTCTATATTATTTAAAGGTCTGTAAACTATTTACAGACCTGCAAGTGACTTTAAATTACAGCACTAACTTCGTATCACAACTCTTAGCAGAAAGATTTATAGATCAATATTATCAATGTTATTGCCGACATTTCTGATAGTGTTTTTTTTTAAAAATTTATATATTACTAAATTTTAAATTTAACTTAACTTAAAATATGAATTTTAAATCTTCATCGTCATCAAGTGATGATGGGTTTATTAACGAAGTTATTACTAAATTACCAAGGCTAAAATATACCTGGAATTGCTATTATTCATACTTTTATGGTTTATATAGTTTGTTTATGCGGTATTATAAGTTGCAGTAAGTAATTTGTTTCGGTAAAATTAAAATTTTTACTACATGGAGCCATTTTACTGATGTTAGTTTTCTCAGTTATCATTGTTCACGACTCATGTAGATAACCGTTGAGTAGGGTTATCAAATATAAATAGTTGAGTTTATCTGGTAACTGTTGTTATCATTATATATTAATTTATATTTTCATTACAAACTCTTTTGTTCAAAACTATACATGTTACAGAACTACTATAATTATAATTTATAATAGTAAGGTGTCTATAAAACATTTTTACAGAACGTTTATGCAACCCGGCCATAAAGTTACTTAATCTATATTTGTACACAACCACACACAAATCATGTACTCAGCAAATCATTGCTAACAAAAAACAATTCTGAGTGAAATTTGATTGAACATGTTTTGAAATGCTATGACTTTTATCAAAATTTAAACTTAAAAGGTAACAGAAAAGCTATTAGGTAACGCTCAATTTTCTTTTAAATAAGTACAATTTATGATAAATCTCATGTTAAATATTTGGGCATTTTAGTAAGGCCAACAATTTTTACCAACTCAAAAATCACCAGAATTTTCTAAAAAATATACTATTCTCAGAAAGGGCTAATATGAGCATTCTGTAAAAATTTCTGGTCTTCACAATTATTTTTAACTAATTATTTGTTATTATATATGACAAAAAAAAACAATTGAAAATAAATAAATTCTCGTAAATTACTCCGGATTTCCAATAATTAAGTAAACTATGGAAAAAAAATTAAGAAAATGAATTCCTTAATATACTACATAACTATATAAAATTTATTTTCAGGGAAAATGTTACACTTTAATATCGAAGCAAGATTTCTAATAAGAAAGTTGTTTAATTAGAAAAAAAACACATACTCACCAAATAAAACCAAAACGTACTACACACTGAATCTAAAAAAAAAATACTTATACATTATACATATATTTAACATTCAAAACACACGCGTTCACGTAATGCAATAATTTGAACATAAAACAAAAAACTTAAATAAATTTAATGGAAATAAAACCAAATAGCATCTGTTTTTAATATATGCTTTAATTTTGAAAATTCGAAATCCTTTGTTTGGAATGCAAAATCGATTTATTTTACGTGAGCAATTTTAGTAAAAGTCGTTGTCCTTTTGAATATAAACCTATTATTACTTTATTCTATCACGGAATTTCATTAAACTTTTGGCCTCTAGCGTCCATCGGAGGTTTAAATTAGTTTAATATATGAAGCTTAAAAGTTATTCAATCCGAAGATAGCGGTTTTATTTTTATCACTCATAGGTACCTATATATCTACCGGCGAAATAAAAAGAACCATTTTCCTTCCACGCCTATATATGTGTAGGTAAAAATAATAATAATTGTTCATGTCGTAGTTGTGAGCATATTTTTCGATAAACACAAAATCAATTGTATTTGTCGGCATTATAAATACGATTGTATATTATAATAAATGTCGGGTTTCAAAATAAAGTTTGCCGTATGATATGCTCTCAAACAAAATAAACCGTACATTTTAAAGTAATGAATTCTCATACACTTAGTTTTGTTGAAACTTTGAAACTTGTTAAACACCCACAATACAAATATTCTATACATCCAGATATAACGAGCGTCATTGAAAGTTTAAATATTTCGAGTATATAAAAACGAATAATATTAATATTACGAAAAAGCATAAAAAAATATTATCGCGAAACCGTGATTTTAATTTTAAATGTAATTATTTGATACGGAATAATAATTTTAAAACAAAAAAATGGCAAGTGTATTCGAAATCTATTTGAATCCAATTTGATTAGTTCAATAGAATATTATGAAAAATGTTGAAATCACGCGACGTCAGATTACCAATACCGCTTTCAATAAATGTCGCTTATTATGATACATATTTCATGGGAAATACAATAAAAAGAAAATAATTTAGAGTATTTGAAACACGTCATATTGGCTTTCTTTGAAAGCAATTTAAATATAGTTCAATATTATATATGTATGTATATACATACGGATAAGGTATTTTTTTTCTTCACTAACGACGTATAATGAACATAATTTAAATTTAATCAGTAGGTATATTTAACGACAAAACTTTTTGACAAAAATAAAAACCGTTCCTGTTAATCAATCTATTAATAAGGTCTTGTATAATTAATATTTCTTTAAATCTGATATAAAATAGAAACTTCGCGGTATTCGGTTTTTCAGTTTCCTAACAGTGTTGATAAACACTTTACAGTTACCTAACAATCGCTTCTGTTCCATAAAAAAATATTTAAAATAAAATTAATTTATAGTTTATATACGTGTATTAAAACTGTTTATGAATAAAGCAATACTGATTCATTTAATTTGTTCCATTGTTATTTTATACATTAAATTCTAGATGAATACGTATTATTATTAAAAAATATTCAAGTGAGAGATAGTGGAATTATTAGAAATAACAGAATAAGAAATGTGTTTATAAGAGCATTGGGGTAGCAGCATTGGGGTTTTTCGATAGACGACGGCTTGATTACATGAGAAAGATTGTACTGAGGTGCTTTGGGCATATGAAAAGAAGAGATGAGTTAGACACTGTTAGAGTATGACCGCATGAATACGGTTGGATGGCGGGAAAGAAAGAGCCCGGAAAAAATATGGTATTGGAAATTGATTTTAGTAAATAATTAAGACCAAGGTGGTCACCCCAAATACATTATAATAAAGGCAAGGGAGAAGAGACAATTTAAAAATTTTGTTACTAGATGAGCAATGCGATGAATAAGTTATTCTTCTGGATGCATATTAAATCATCATGTAACAATTATATTATATTTTTTACTGCGACATTATAATTGGTAAATTGATTTAGATAGGAATTTTTGTGAAACATTTGCTTCAATAAAATAAGACAAGTTTTATTTTAAAAGTTTTCATACTTTTAAACCCACATTAATAAAATAAAAATATAATTTGCTTAAATGGTTTGAAAAAAAATTCTTATTCAATATTGTATAGAATATTTTATTTATTTTAATTAAATCTATATTAAAAGTACATTCTACATGATATATTTATTTTTACATTCTTTACTTTATTTTTTACACTAGTCATAAAGTAGATAATGATGCGTATAAGTTGTAAATGTCATTACTTCGAAAAAACTTCTATTCGTCAAAATAATAAAAAGATAACTTTTTAAAACTGATTGACACGCAGTCAGATTCAAAGTAAAATAAAAAAAAGATCCTTTTGTACAATAGTCATTAAATAAGAATGCAAATTTATAACAAGTTTTGTATTGTGATAATAATTTCGGTTATTTTACTTTTTTTTCAGGGTCCTTGGTGCGATACAGTTATTTAAATAATGCATAAGTCGTACTGCGTTTTCGAGTATGTTCTTTGAAAAACCTTTAATAAACTATACCTCCGACAGCCACAACAATAATACCAGGTAAAAATTCAATATTAATATAAAAATCATGAACAATGTGAATCTCGTGTTGGTAATTGTTACACGTATGCGTACTACGAACAGTTTTTGAGCGTTATAAATTATATAACTATATAAGTTATAATGCTCAAATGATATTATTATAATGTATTTTCTTCGATATTATATTTATTTTTTTTTCCAATTCCGTGCGTTAAATTAAAAAGTCATCCCGTGATCGATATATTATACGGATTTTGTCGTGTGGTATACATCAAATATGTTACGTGATTTCGAATTTCCGTACCTTACCTATAACACGGAATACATTTAACTCGACGACTTTCGCGAACGGTTTTCGTTGTAGCGGCACTAATACGGGCACGTTTCAACCGCGGATATACCTATACCTATTATACTATCGTAAACTATAATATTTTGTGTGCCTACCTACAAACGCCTGTATTATGTTTTTTTTTTTTTTTAGTGGTAACCATAGCGATTACCAAGAGCTGTGGGGACCGAGTCGAGACCCACTTCCGGTGGTCGTGCCTGTGACGCTGATTTACACATTGATATTCGTTTCGGGCGTGGTGGGAAACGTGAGTACGTGCATAGTGATCGCCAGGAACAAGTATATGCACACAGCCACCAACTACTATCTGTTTAGTCTCGCCGTGTCAGATTTGCTTCTACTGGTATCCGGATTGCCGCAGGAAATCTACCAAACATGGTCCAGGTAGGTAACGGTAGACGGAAGATTAGCCCCAAGGATCAGGGAGCATGGTTATACCAGACAGATTAGGATTAATACACTGATATTATGTGACTGAGATACAAGAGCGAACAACTCTGACCTCGAGGACAGCCAATTAAAACATTATGTGTTTTTTCTTATTTAGTCCTCGCGAAGAGCTCCACCACTTTCACCCGTTATACTAAATACTAACAGGGAAAGCATTTCCCCCCCCCTTGTCATCAGCGAGTTTCTATTGGGCCGGATATGGGTTAGTTTTGGGCCACAAGCCTGCAAACATAATTCATGATTTATGTTACATACGGCCACTCTGAGCTACAGTTTTTTAAGATTCATTTGTGATAATAATTATGATAACTGTGATAATTCTATACAACATTTTTTTACCGTATTTTTCATTAACATTTATTGCACTTTACCTGGAAGTGCCGGGTTTTCATAAAAGTCCATGTAAATTTTTGGAGAGTGTCTGTTCTTATTTATTTTATTCTATATTTTATTATATCAATGTCCATGGTAACACAGTTATATTTTTTGTAAATTCATGTACACTCAATTAAATCTTCATGTAGTAACCCATAGGTAATATATTTAAGTAACCATTTATATATACATTTATTATTTAGTCATTGTTGTCCCCCGAAAAAATTAGTTATTGATAGATATAGTAGTAAATATAAAATAATGTAATAATGAGGATATGTGTATTGAGATAAAACTATAATTGTGACGGATGAATTAGCGAGCGGTTTTTTTTTCAATTTTATTATGGGCTAGTTAAATTATTTGCCCTCTCCTCTGAAAAACTGGCATTACACCACTGATAATATATAATTTAATCAATGAAACAACTCAATTTTCCAAATTTGAACTTATTGATCCAGAAAGAATCGTAATAGGTTTCTAAATGTACACATATATTTATTATTAATATATAACAATAATATAACACCTAAAATACAAAAAATGCGATAAAATTAATTGATTTTGACAGTTTTATGTGAAAAAAATGAAATATCGTAACATTTGTTTTTATAATAATATGGCAATTTGAACATTATCATAAAATGTGCAAGAAAAGGATTGAAATTGAATAGAAATTATTTGATACAATAATTATTAATTATATCTGCGTCTACAACAAATATGTACAAAATTAAATATCTAATATTAGAATACCGTATTCTGAGTTAATAAATCCCTTTAAATAGGAAAATGCTTTGAGAATAACAAATAATAATAATAACAAAGAACAGTTAAAAAAGGAAATCCCACGAAACTAATAGTATATTATTATTATTGTACGAGTATGATGATAAAAGAAATGCTCGTTCTTGACCGAGAAAAACTTATAATATTATAAAAGTATAAGCATTGGGGACACGCATTGTACTATTATACCATATTATGTACATATATATAATTACATATCATCTAATAATAATAAGCACGTAGGAGTTAAAAGACTCCGAAATTTTAAAAAGTAGATAGTAAAAGAATTAAATTATCACCAATCTAACCTATATAATATAATATAATAACAAAATAATATGATGTAAATACGTGTATACAACATACCCACTAATAAAAAACTAAAAAAAAAAAGCTGATACTAGAGATGGATGCGGCCACTGTTGTTAGTGGGTAAGGGAGTTATTTATTATACCTGTAACCAACGATAAACTATGAGTAAAAAAAAAACAATTCGGAGCGAAGTTCGTTTATACATGTTTAGAAAGGCCATAATAATTACGATTTTCGTCAAAATTTGATTTTATACTCCTAAAAAAAACACATTACACTCAATTTTATTTTTTGAAACAAAATACATTTGTTCTTTCCATGTTATCTACCCGGCGTGGGTTTGCAAAAAAAATGTCTTTTAACTCGTGACCTCTGGGTTGACAACAGGTGCATATCGTCACTAGACTATGACAGATATTCTGGCATTTTTGAATTATTTAATGTAACACATATAGTATCCGCATAATATCTACAGAACTTCAAAAATCTATGATTTCAAAACTTAGTTAGTACACTCAATTCTAACTTCACCATCGTTCTTAAATTTGCAATATATACGTATGTTAAAAACAAAATAAATTGAAGAATTTACATGAACCAGTAACTAGATTTGTTCAGCACAATTTTTTACTCAAAAAGTTTCAAACGATTTTCGTCAAAATTTGATATAAAAATTCCTTTATAGAAAAAAATACTATATTAAGCTCAATTTTTTTTCTCTGACCACAAATAACGACCTTTAATGAACTTCCTGTCAAATTTTTAAGCATCTCTGTTAAATATAATAATTCATCTACAGAATACCTACCAAATAAAAATTACGTAAAAAACTTGCAAAATTAAAATGTCTATAAATAGTTCAAAAATGGCTCAAATTTTTCGAAAATTTTACGACTTATATCTTACTTATCTATCAAAATTTCAAGTCTCTGCGAATATTTTTAACTGAATAACATTACAAAAAAAAATTTTAAATAATAAAAGAATTATTTTCATAAAATTTCCCGTCTTTTTAAGTATTCTTCGATTTTGTACAATTATTAAAAAAACCTACAAAAAAATCAAAAAGCTACTTTTTTACTTCAGAACAAGTTCTAAGGTGGAATATTTGCTCACTGAAAAAAAAACACATTATACATATAGTAAAATTAACAGATCTGTCGCTACGATCCGAATTTAATATATATTATTTATGTATTTATTTACAATAAACGCCAAGCAGAAATTACTGAAAAAAAAATTAGAATATAAGTATTAACTATTAAGTATAAATAAATTCATATCCACTATGAAAACTGAAATAAAATTTCAGTATTTGAGGTCATATAGAAATTTACTATAGTGAATAGTAATGATATTATAATCCACTAATGAATTAACAAGACAATTAAAAAAAAAAAATTAGAAAGGTAATTACAGTTATTCTTGAGTTTTTGGTAGAAGTTTTTTTAAATCTATATTTAAGATGTTATGAAAATATTGATAAACTCAGGATCTTATGATTTAATTTATTATCTTTGATTTATATTACCAAATAATAATAATACTACAAATAAAAAAAAAATGAATGTGCCATTATATTGGATGGGAAGTTGGGAAGGTTGGATCATTAAAGTTATTTAATTTATGTTTGTATGCTAAACATTATACAATTGTAACGAAAAATGATATTGAGCAAATTCGGTTATACATAATGCCAACTTATTTTTGATTACCTAATTACAACTTATAATAAACTTCTTGTTAAATTTTCCAGCATATCTGTTTTCATTGAACAATTTATATCCAAATAATACACTTGTAATACCTTCCAAACAAAAAATAAATAAATTTTGAAAATATCTAATGTCTAAAAAACGTATAACGTTCAACATTTCAGCACTACGATTATTTATTAACGTAGTTAAAATTTAAAAAAAAAATTAAAATTATGAAACTTTTATTTCCGTAATTTTATAGGTTTATATAAACTGCATAGAAAATCAAAAAACCGACACCCTTAATAGACAAACAATATCCGAAATTCAACAAAAAAGGTATCTTAGTATTTTTTTTGTTGAAGTAAGATTTCTTGTAAAAAAAAGTTTTTAAAGACAGAATAATTTTAAAAAAGCACCCGTAATCATTGTAAAACCAATATATTCTTCGTTACGTTTAAAATTTAAAATACAATGTAATATATACTTGATTAAATTAGTATATTATGTATTTAAATTAACAGACGGCACGAAAGTGATTACAAATCAAACGTAAAGGTAGTTAATAAAATAAAAACATCAATACAAATTTGCAATGTAATTTCCTCTCAACAGTATACGTCAAAAAGTTTAAATAAAAAATCCCGTTTTACGTTTGCTTTTTTTTAGTTTTAAATTTAAAAAAACGTAGATAGTTTTGATGTCAATCAAATTTGATTATTACTGATTTATCGTGACAAAAATTAATTGAATTGAGTTCCTATTATGCCAATATGTTTTCCTCAAATGATATTAAAATATGATTTTTACATTTCTTTAAAAATTAAACTATAAACATAATAATTATAAATTAGCATAGGTATCTAATATTTCATAGTTTCGGTATTAAATATTCAGCAAAGCAAATCTGTTTTACTTTTAGTACACTTTTTTGGTGAGTAAAATGCTACATTTTTTTCTCAGAATATCTTAAAATATGTGGATTTTTCATTCGGTGTATTTTATTTTAACAATTTGTTCAAATGATAATAACATTTTTGGCTACAAAAGAGAAAATACGACTTACACTATAAAATTCTATTCCAAAGTATATTAAATAGAATTAGTATAAGTTCATAAATTAATTAATTATTATAATTGACTAATCATAAAATCAAAATAGCATTAAATTTGAAAGTGTACAAAACGAAATCTAATCTAACCCTGATGCGGCTTTGATCTTTTAAGAAAGAAGAGGTATATATACATAATATATTTTTTTTATCTCCATTTAATTACTTAAATATTTCGTGTAATACTGAATTAAAATACTTATGTACCTATTGAAAATATATATATATATATAGGTAAATAGATAATTTTAAATTTCTTTGGTAAATAATATGGCCAATAATATAATATTAAATTGAACTAAATAAATACTAAATAGGTATTAGGTATTATTCAAGTGAGAAATATAAAATTTAATATTTTATAAAATATATAATATACTTCTGAAAAAACGGGACATACTTCGCACCATGGGTAGGCCACTGTTGTAAATGGGAAATTAAGATATATCAGGTAATTTAATCTATTTACAGTAAGCAACGTTAACGAATGCAAACGAAAAGCAATTCTAGGTAGAGTAGAATAAGTTGTGTTGTTTTCCCTTATAATCATAATAATCCAGAAATCAACAAAAATAAAAACTATGTCTCGTCATATTTGTTCTCAGTTTTCTAAATTTGTTTAAAAAAAAAATGTTGGAAAATGTACAATTGAACAAAAAATTCGCAACTCTTATAGTACAAGTTTGAGCATTTTTACTACCTTCCTAAAAAAGGGGTTGAGAATTTCAAAAAATGTTTAAAACTTTTTATCAGATCCATCACATTTTAAGATAATCTGTAAAAAAATTTCAGGGAGTTTAACTCACCCAAAAAGTTTAAGGGGAAATAACACATCTTAGTAAAACGAAGAGCTTCTCAGAATCTAAAATATAATATGGTTCTAAATATTATCACGCGAAACCGTAAATCTTATTTATTTTAAACTATTTATGTTAAATTTGAGGACTTTTAAGATATTAGGTATACAGGATGTCCTATGGTGTTATCCGAATACTAATTACTCTGTCAATATTAATTTTTTTTTTCTATCAGGTTTTGTGTAAAGGAACCAATTTAGAAAAAAATTAATTTTTTATTTTCATTCATTAATCACTGAAAAAAAAATAACTGTATTTGTTCGCTTTTTAAAATTTTCAAAATAGTTAATTTGTAAAATATAATAATCTAAACCTTTCAATGTACCAAACTTACATATTCAATTAATAGTTTCTTAGTAAATGCGTTTCAATTTCTTGAAAATAAGCGTGAAAACAATTAATATTTAATAGAAGACAAAGAATTACCAACTCTGATTGTGATTCCTTATCACGTATAGTGTTATTCTATTGAAAAGTAATTGCTTTCACACTAATTTTATAGATATTAAAATCGCCTATACCTAATCAATTTCTTAATCGAATATGAATATACAATGCATTCAAATTTTTAGAAGAAATAATATATTTTACAAAATGGCTATTTTAAAAATTTTAAAAAGTGAAAAAATGAAGTTATTTTTATCAGTGGTTAAGGGATGAAAATAAACATTTAATTTTTCTTTGCATTTGTGTGCCCCTGACACAAAACCCGATTGAAAATAAATATTGTCAGAGATATAAGCATTCAGATAACACTGTAGGATACGCAATGTTATGAGGAGAGAGGACCAAAAACAGTAAGAATTTTTACGAAAATAACATAAGGGGAAAGAAAAAAAGAAGAAAGCTGAAATAGAGGTGGTTAAAATTCAACTGAGAATAATATGAGGATGGTGGGTATATAGATCTGTATGTGGGATCAAGTGAAAGTTTAGTAGCAGGGTGAACCTCCCAGGAAAATTAGGATAAAGGCAAAGGAGAACAAAAAGAGGTATATAACACGCAATTATTATTACCATAGTGACCTTAAATAATTTGTTTTAAAGAGTTTTATTAAAATAGTTGTACATTCGAAATTAGTTATATACAAGTGAGTAATTTATATGTTTCAAAGAATCATATATCGTGACAAATGTATCAAGAATGTCAGTAGACTACAATGAACGTACTCGGAAGTTCACATTACGTCATATTTTCACAATGAACGCATACATGTGATTTCATCGGATTTTTTTTCTATATAATCATGTTGTTTTTTTTTTTTTTTTGATATCTTCTTCAATACATTCAATAACACTACGATTTTAAAATGATATTTAAATAAACGGTGTGAATTAAAAAGAAAGTTTTTTTTATATATTTTTTTATCTATCTGCAATATAATAGGAAACAAAAGTGTTTGACCGACAACCTTTTTTAAACGCAAATCGAATTTCTAATTTGTCATACACAGGAAATATACGATAATCTATAAAGAATGAAATAGATGGCATTGACAATCCAGCCGGAGAAATACCCTAACGGCTAAAATATTCATCAATAATTTCTTAATGCGTATAAAACTTTATGAAAATTAGTATTGTTAAGGTTTTAAACAATATATTTTTTTAAGAATTTTGGTCAATTTTTCTGTACGAATATCCCACTATAAAACGCACAGTTCATTTAAAATCCCTGCTTGATTTTAAATCTCTCTGAATTCGAATATTTACCTTATCGTATGATAAATAAGGAAAATAATAGTTCGAAATTCCCCAATAGAAATTAAATTGTTCGTCATTGAAAATATCAAGTTTTGTTATTTTAATATTTTATTGATTTAATATGTTGAATAGTTGAAAACTCTATGTACCTAGGCTTTTTAATTTATGGACGACGTTGAAAATTTTTTAGTATCGATTTTATCTCATTTTAACGCATTGAAAGCAAATACGGAATGCATTTACTAGAAACGTTTGCCACTCCTAAAATAGAAACAGCACGTAAACAAAACCAAATGTATTCGACTTGATGCCCTCTTTAAAAATAATTTGTCTAGTTTTTATATAATTGTATAGTTGTGTTCCTACAGAATAATAAATATTAAACCTTTAATTACAAATATTATCCCAAAATGCATAATAAGATAAAAAAAAAATAGTTTAACTGTGAAATAAAATAATATTTAATATATAGTGGGGAAAGCAATTGAGTATCAAAGACTAACTTGTTATTTTAAGTCAGCATTTTGGTTGATCTCTGACTTTCGTGTCTGTGAATATAATTTTAAAATATAAAAACATTTTTTATACACTTTTGTGTATATTTTGGGTCGTATGGCCCACAGAAAAATGATTAAATTTTATATTATTCTATTTTTCGACTGATTTTTACTTTTAACAGTTTTTATTTTTTTTAAATTAAGTATACAGTTTTATTGATCCGAAAATACAGGTATTTCATTTCTAATCTGAATTTTTTTCGGTCACTAACTCCTTTCCTTGAAAAATTTTCTAAAAACATTTAAAATTAAGAACATTTTATAATATACTACGATTTAATACGTGCAACATACCTAATACACATTGGTATTTTTATAGGTATCCCTACGTGTTTGGAGAAATGTTCTGCATAATCAGAGGATTCGCCGCGGAGACATCGACAAACGCTACAGTGTTAACAATTACAGCGTTCACCATAGAAAGATACTTTGCAATTTGCCACCCGTTTCTTTCGCATACGGAATCCAATTTGCCCAGAGCGTTTAAATACATATTAATCATATGGATGGTGGCGTTAACACTAGCCTTTCCTCAGGTAAATTTCTTCACAAAATTACATATTTAAGTTAATTATATCATTGAATGCACAGCAAATAGTTCAAGTGAGTGATAGTAGGATTTCTAGGTACACCTAAAATGCATTTGTTTTTCCCTGTTTAGGTAAAAGGGAAAAAATAAGTGCAAATAATTTTTTTCGAAACACAAGTTTTAACTCACGACCCTAAACTAAAAAACTATGATTTCGAAACTAAGTCAATACACTCAATTCTGACTTCACCATTGTTCAAATTGAAGAATTTGCATGATCCAGTAACTAGATTAGTTCCGCATGATTTTTCACTCAAACGATTTTCGTCATAATTTTATATTAAAATTCCTATATAAAAAAAAATACTACATTAAACTCCATTTTTAATTTTTTTTACCACAAAGTAAGACTCTTAATGAACCTCCTGTTAAATTTCCAAGCATTTCTGTTAAGACTAACAATTTTATCACAGAGTACCTACCGAATAAAAATTACGTGCAAAACTCACAAATTTAAAATGTCTATAAATAGCTCACAAATGGCTTAAATTTTTTTTAAATTTGACCACATCTATAAAAGGCAAATATTTCAAATTTCAAGTCTCTATGAATAATTTTAACTGAATTACAACAAAAAAAAAAATAGAAAAACATCAAAAACATTATTTTTGTAAATTTCCCGTTTTTCTTACGTTTTATCCTGGTTTTTCCCAGATAATATGAAAACCGATTAGAAAATCAAAAAATTACCACCCAAAAATACTATTTGGACAACATTTCCTTTTAGAAATGACGTCACGCGTATAAATATGGTAGAATTTTTATATACAGTATAAAAAAAAAAAAAAAAATAATAACCATTTTTGTAAAACCAATACATTTTTCGCTACACTCAGAATTTAAAATTACATGAAACAAGTAACTTAAATATTAAATTTTGGAACTAAGGACTTTCTATACATGCAATCAAGTCTCGGGACAAAGCAACAGTAGAAAAAGAAGAGCAGGAAAAATTCATAATGGAAATTAGTTATTATTATGTTCAATCAAAAATTAATAAATAATAAACAAATGTATAAATGTTATGAGTCTTTAATACAATCTATATGATATTAACTATACGCTAATTTTAACTCAAAATTATTTGAATTACACCAACTATTGAATATATATCAGAAAATATTTATGTTTTTGAATCGTAATACATAGTAGGTAGAGAATTCATTGAACATTAGAGGAGGGAGCTATGGGCTAGTTCAGTTACTTGTATTACTATACTTGTGAAGTACCTAGTACAGTGTGTACCTATTTATACCTACAGTGGTAAATATTACGATCTTAAATAACTGACCTTCACTCTGAATCGTTTTTTGTTAACAGTAGTTTATCGTTGGTTACAGGTATAAATTGAATAACTTTATGTATTCCATCTTCCCAACTACCCACCTACTACAATGGCGGCATCCGTTCCCAGTATCAGATCTTATTATTATCATTATTATTATTATTATTTTTTTTTTTTTGCATCGTGGAAACAGATTACTTGCCTTTGAAACATTTAAACTGGCCATTTATTTTTTTTCCTACGGAACATAATTGAATCACTTATTTTAGAAACCCTAAGAAGAGGTAATATTATTATGATAATCAATTTAAAAACAACGCATTAACTTATAGTATAATTAGTTTATTTAGTGAGTTACTGCAACAATAGATAACAGATTATGGTCATAAAAATAGGTACTAGAAACTAGTTCTTGATATGATTGTAAACTGTGCCTCCTAACAATTAAATGTAAAATAAACGAATTTGTTTAGAAAGTTTAAGGAGTTTCTAAAATAAGCAATTAAATTTAACACATCTTCCGAATAAAAATCCTATGGGTACAGTATGGTTTCTGTTTTAATTTTGTATTTTTGTCATGAAATAATGGTTTCGACTTTTGTTCGAACCAAGATCCTAAACATTAGTGTTATTAGTGATCCGTGATGGGTGACGTAAAAACTAAACAGTAAATGGTCTATAATACAGAGGAAAACCATTTATTTAGTAGGAAGTACAAAATAAACCAAGAAAATACATGACAAGTACACGTATTATTATTTATTCTTAATATTTTTAACCATGTCAGAAATTTAGTAGCCATAATAATGGGTCGCCAAAAAAAATACTATCCGTTATGCATCGTCCTAAGTTACATCTCCATACGTTAAGTTTACATAAATCTAGTCGATGTGCTTACTAAATGGAGAACTCAGTGTGCCAAAAAAAATTCTCAAATATTTAGCAGAACGAACACCAAGAAGTTATATTCGTTTCATTCTAACACTTTAGAGAAATATAGGTAATTATAAACATAGAAAATAATAAATACTTTTATAAAAATAATTTAGTAGGATAACTTAAATCTAAAAATATATATGTACACATATATTATATTACTACTTGAATTTTAAAAATAAATTAACACTTGATAATTGATTTTTTTAAACAAAAAATCATTATATAACTATTTAGGAGAAAACTATACGAGTAATCATTAACTAGGTAGGAACTATTAATAATTTGTTTTCCTTTTATTACTAAACAAAAATTATTGGGAAAATGTTTGGTTTTTCCTTTCAAAAAATCAAACTAATATGATGAATTGAAAGTATGGGATTCAATTTGTTAATTTATATTTTAGTTTTATTTGGTCGAAGAGAATACATTTCTAAATTAACCAAATAAAGCCAAAATAAAGAAAATGTTTACTATTATACTTGTTCTTTATGGTAAACTATATTCTCGGTTTATTTTACGTGCCTCTTAGAAACTTAACGAATCCAGCTTTTCTAAATGTCAACTATAAATTACACTTACAGTCTCGACTTTGTTTCTAATTTTATCAACGCAATTGTTTTGATTGTTTCATTAGGACAAGGTATAAACATTTTAAAACTTTAACAATTTATGCAAAAAAGCAGACATCTTAAGACTTATCATTTTATGAAGATCGATTAAAAGAAAAAAAAAACGTCTATCGAGCTGTGACCCCTAAATCAAATATTATTATAAACTACTATACATACCACAAATTAATTATGAAACACATTTACTCGATAGTATAATACAGTTGTAGTTCATAACTATGATAAAACCAATGATATTATGTACAATCGTAAAAATCACGACAAAATATTTCCTGCAAAATTTAACGGCATTAGAGAATATAAGATTGTATACGAGCGACTTCCCCGTTGGAAGTATAATATATTATTATTATACCCTGTAAACATCAGAGATCATAAAATTGCCGAATTTCTTCTCGTCTTTATGTATATTATATTATGTGTTCTGTTCATATTGGATTTTGACCGTTTAAAGTCGCGTTGAAAAACGACGGGCAATAATAAAAAAATACTTTATGGTCTGACGCCAGGAGTGAGCATAATATTCTAATAATAATTTTCGCCTTACTAAGTACTAGTATCATCCACTGAAAATCGCAATTATTATCTGCCGACCAACGAGCAACGTGGCTATACTATACATAGCAAGTAGGTACTAACCTCTATTGCAGAGAATATCGTATAATTTAATATTGCAATATTTTTGATTGCGGAAATTCTAAGTCAGTTAAAACACCATAACATAATTATTGATTAGAGGAATTAAATTAATTTATTATGAATAATTGCGGCGAGAATTTGCCATTTGTAACTACCTAGGTATGTATTTAAAAGTAGTTTTACAGTCATCATTATTACTCGTAACAAAATCAATTGAACAATAGTTAAAGAAAAACAAATTGTATTTAAATATCTAGAGGGTAATCGATTTTCCTTAAGACACTCATAATCTCAGAAAGTATTAACTTCTTTTGAATTTTTATTTTTGGAAAATTTCAGTTTCATATTCACCCAAATGTCTGGTGTCTGAAACCACTGACAAATTTTAATTTTCAAATGACAACCTATATTCAAAATTCCATAAACTGACGAAGTTTTAGTTTAAATAAATTTTGGCAAGACATATCACTTTTAATTTTGGTATTTTTTTACAGATAGAGGAAGGCAGATAGGAAGGGAGCAGGGGAGTATCATTTATGTGGCAGCATCTGGATAATGTGATTCCCTAAACAAAAAAAATAAACTTAAAAGTTGTATATTCCATCTCACAAACGATGCACGACGGGACGGACGATGGAAATTAAAAATATCATCTTACACATTCGTATTTAATGTTAGATCAAATTATTTAATTTAAAAGTTCGTATTTATTACATGAATAAGTAATGATCTTTTTCAATTGTGCGTCTATATTATACTGCGATACAGCATCGCAGTGACCTTTTTCAAATGAATAACATCTGCAGTTTCGTGAAAATTATAGACGTAAAAATAAAATGCAGACAACAAAAATGTTTGCCCGTTAAACAATATGTAAATGTAAAATATATTCTTATTGCCTTGGCCATTGTTTGATTTTATTATTTCACTATCCAGCAAGAATAAAAACAGAAAACAGTTAAGTTTCCCAGGTCAACACTCCCGTAATTATTTTTACTGTTATACTAAGTGCAGTATATACATTTATTATTGTATATTTTAAAAACACAATATTTCGGTATTGGATTATAATTTAATCTGCTGTCGTTACAATTTAAAATTTTTCTTTTTTAAATCATGTAATTTAATTACAATTTTAAAAACTGAATTATTCTAAGTTAATAAATTATAAGTCTTTATCAGAGCAGATTGACTATTTGTGTCATTAACTCTTTAAATTTCTTAAAAATTCTAAATTCTACGATCAAATTTGAAATAGATATATATATTTTTTTTTTTAATTTACCTTACCTTTACTCATACCTTTACTCAATAGACAATATTTGAAGGACCAAACATAAATATAAGAAAGCGAATAAGGAAGTGGGAAGTACATTTCTTCTACACCCCGTTTTTTTTTATTCATAGTTATAATTCCCACGAGATAAATCGTTAATGTCTCAGTGTTACCTATATTAAATAAAATATAAAAACAAAACAAAAAATAATAGAAATATTTATATTCATGCAACTTTAAAGAACGAGACCAAAATTAAAAACAAATCTTCCGTATAATTAAAAATCTTCCAGACTTTAACAATTTGTCTTGCTTCCCCAATACACTGTGTCCAATCAATGATCTATTGATTAAAGTACAAAAATAAAAGGAAATCACTGATGATACTAAATAATACAAATTATGTTTTAGAAATAAGTATTAGTCTTAAATCGAACTCAATTATATTTTAGATGAAACCATAATCCATTTGAATCGAAAATATTATCTCGTATCACGATGTCTGATATACCCAATATATGTTTCATTAAAATAAACGGTTTCTTTCTCGGGAACATTTTAAAATTATGATAATTTTTAATTTTAAAGTGTGTCTCACAAATCACTTCCTATTTAATATACACGGCTTTTTACTTTTCCCCGATGGCCCGATCACGAAAATTATAATATAGTTTTCATAACACCCAATTAACGGATAAAAATAAAACAACCGCCTAGTACTGATTATAGATTTTTATAAATTGATCGACGAGATTTATTATGATAAATCTAGAATCGATATACCTACTGTTTACATGTAGTGAATAATCATAGATAAAAGTTTATGTTTGACCGACGAGATTTAAATGGAAACTTAACCAAAGTATGTTAAAAGATGGGCAAAGGATAAGATAGTAAGGGATTTGTGGAGTAAACCACGTGTATATACAACAAGGATTATAAAGTTCTAACAAATAAAACTGACTGCGGGACGGAAACTGCGAGATGCACGGCGTTCTAGACATATTGTAGAAAGAGGAGGGGTTTAAATAGGAAAAAATTGTCCATTGTTTCCAAACATCTCTTTGCTCTTTTTATCGTAGCCGATATATAGTAGCGTTTAACTTTATCGTTTTTTAAGGCCATTCAGATGGGATTAGTGTACGGACTTACTAAAGACAACATCACCATACCCGAATTGTCGGCTTGTGGTCTGGCCAATAAGCTCCCGTATGCGTTCGAACTATCGTCCGTGCTCTTTTTCCTGGCCCCATGGACGCTCATCATTATCCTGTACATACTCATTGGGCTCAAGTTGTACAAGTCCAAATGCGACTCGTCCAGGACCACGTGTTCGGCCCACTGCCGACATACAGCGTGCCTGAGCTCCACCAACACCAGAGCCACCGGACGCGTAGTCAAAATGCTGGGTAAGTCCGTAAACTACGTATTCAGAATATCTTTTATTGTAACTAGTGCTGGGTTAATTGGGGACAAAGGAGGCAGTTGCTCCGTGGTCAAATTATTAAGGGTGTCATTCTCAGGGGGCACCGAAATTGCTTTTTACAATTTTACACATTTTTGTCAGTAATATTATTTTTTTGAAAAAATGAAATACCCATAACTTAGTACTGAAACATTGATAATTATAGTTATTTCGTTTAGCCATAGATTAAAATAATATAAGTATATTTTCTATGGTTTAGCGTAGAATGTTTATCGTATAATATGCCGCTCTATAAATATAAAAATTTCCGAATATTTGTTATCGTTTAATCGATAACAAATGTTATTTTTCTTTCCATTAGACCAGGGGTGTCCAACCCGCGGCCCGCGGTAGATTTCGAAGCGGCCCCCACTTCAATTTAAAAACCATGAATTAATTATACATAATATATTAATATTACGAGAACAAATTTATTTTAAAAATATAAGCCATCAAATAACGTCCGTGTTTTTCCCGTTGCGGCATCTTATCTTATATTACATACGAACGTGTGCATCGGACCTAAAGATTAACATTATTAGTGTTGGCTTTATTGGCTCCGATACCAATATTCTGTGTCATTTATTAAAAAAAAATAAATAAATAAAGTACCTATATAAAATTATTACTAAGCACATATAATCTAGTACAGACATACAGTTGTGCGCGCGTGATGGTCAGATGTTCACGTTTTGTTCAGAACAGTGGTGTTAGTACTCAATATTATTATTTACCTATTTAATAACAATTTTATAAATTTGATTTGTATAATAAACTAATAATCAAATAGCGAAATGTCGTCCAATAAGAAAAGAAAAGTAACGGATGAAGGAAGAATATTCAACGAAAAGTGGACAGNCAAAAACATGCAACCGAAATGGATTCCTACCAAGGTTTTTTTCGGAAACAAAAAATTTTAGAGTTAAAAACATGTCTTTCTTCTCAGCAACTCAATATTAAAAAAGCTACTTCTGAGTCCCTAACCGTTACAAAAGCTAGTTATGTAGTGTCATCTTTGATTGCAAAAAAGTCAAAACCATTAATTGATGGCGAGTTTATTAAGGAGTGTTTGGAAAGTGTTGCAGATATAATGTGTCCTGATAAAAAAACAGACTTTTCAAAAATTAGTCTGTCTCATCAGACTATAAGCAGGCGAATCGATGACGTTGGAAAGTCCATCGAAAATAAACTGGAGGAAAAAGTCCGTTCTTTCAAATATTATTCTTTGGCTATTGATGAAAGTACCGATGTAATGGACACGGCACAAGTTGCTATTTTTAAAAGAGGTATTGATAATGAATTCAATATATCTGAAGAAATGGCTTCTTTAGTACCACTGAAAGACACTACAAAAGCTCGTAATTTGTTCGAGGCAGTAGAAACTACACTGAATAAATTTTCTTTAAACTTGGTCAATATATCAGGTATAGCTACGGATGGTGCCCCTGCTATGGTAGGTAAAAAAAAAGGACTTACAAAATTAATAGAAGACTATGCGGTTTTAGTTGGGAACAAAGGTTTGATGCGATACCACTGCATTGTTCATCAGGAAAATGTATGCGCAAAAGCTTTGAAAATGGATAACATCATGCAAATTGTTATCAAATGTGTTACATTTATTCGAGCTAGGGGACTTAATCATCGTCAATTTCAAGACTATCTTAAAACTATCTTAAATTAGAATGTATTATTATTTAAAAAAGTATGTGGCCCACAATAACTTCTACCTACATGATGTGGCCCAGTATTCACAAAAGGTTGGACGCCCCTGTATTAGACGATAACAAATAATGTACATATTATTTGTCGAGCATAATATATCATTTTATCGTATTTCTGTCCATGAAAAAAAAATGTTTTGAGTACAATGGTATCGGTTTTTGTATGAACAGGGGCACCAGTTAGCATTTTGGCCTGGGGTGTCATTTAACGTTGCGCCGGCCCTGTGTACACACCATGGAAAATAAACATATTAAGTTAGTTAATTAGTTAATATGTTTATAGTACACATTGATACATAATGATGTAATATAATACATAATACAAAATATTATAATTTATAATAAATTATTAAATTATATATAAATAGTTTCTAATACTTATTTATACCTACACTACCAAGCATGTGTTTTCATTACACTATTATCGTTTTAGTCGACAGAAAAAATGTTAAAAATATACATATATATTAAATTTGTACAGAGTTTTTCACGCAATAATGCCTATTAAATTGGTATTGTGAATAGAAAGCCAATAAAATTAAACGGTACTCAATTTCTTAGATGAGCCGAGAAAAAACAAATGATTTACCAGATATCAAAAATGCAGGGTTTTTTAAAAAAGATAAAAACTAATGTAAAATAATAATAAATTAATATTTTATAATGGCTGGATGTTACCACTGGGTAACCTCCCTAATCTTAAGATTCGCCATTAATTATATTTTTCTTTGTCTTTAATCAAACCTACTTATTGTATAAAACTGTATAGATAGTAGATTACTTTAAAATAAAATTAAAAAAATATTTCATAATAAAACATTAAATACCTATATTATATTATTTAATAAACAATAAAGAAAAAATATGTAATAGTAAAATCATAGTATGTAGTATGTCCAAACATAAAGTAACGCTTCATATTTACAGGTATACGATAGTTGAAATTACCTAGGTATTGTTTTTCTTATGAGTAATCGAGATTCGAGGTGTTCGCAAAGGACCGGCATTTATTTCGATTTTGAGACGTCCCGGTTCGGTCGGCCTTGTTTGAGAACCGACCCGAGCGCCCAGTTGACTACCCGCCTAGTGGGAAGGTCGCCAACCTAGGACCGAGGTCCGAAGACCGGAGTCCTAAGATTTTTGTGAGGAGGGAAGGAAAAAAAAGAGAATTTAAATAAGTAAACATGTGGTTTTATAGGCTTATAAACAAATATTTACAGACAATTTATATTTTAAATATATGTACATTGACTGGGGCGTCAACCAGTCGTAAGTATTGTCCGGACGCAGATAGTGGCATAACGAGGAACGTGCAGGCCGGGACTCAATATTTATGGGTAAGGATGAATGTGTGTTGACCGATATGGGTATTGACAGAGACGGACCCCCACGTGGAACTTTCATGGGCACCTTAGGTATTGGGGAGACCCCGGCAGGAATGTGCGGTTGCCAGGTCACAGATTACCACCGGGAAGGGTAGCGGAAACGCTTTTCGTTCCATATTGACTGGTCCGTAGTTTCGGTGGTCCTACGGGTGAACCTGCGGGGTGCGTCCGAATATGGATCGCGAAATGGGGAAAATCGATCTTTATATATGTTCCTTTTTAAGATGCTCATACATGTGGTTGCAAAACCTAGCACTTAAAGGGACGAGAAAAAATAACAAAAAAGCAAAATACAGGGGGGGTGTTGGTCTATCGCACTTAGGATGTGGAACGCGGGGATTAGCATAATGAGACGGACACACAAATCTGGATGGTTGATTAAGTATATCGGAAGGATTTAACATACGAAAAATAAAACATTTTATATAAATATATTCATACAGAGAAATCTTAATTAAATTACCTTAAAAACTAATTAACTAACTAATCGGCCAATTATTAAATCGCATACATATTACCATCGTTCCACCGAAGATGTCCTCCGAGCGGACCAGATCGGGACTCACTTCATTGATTCGTTTGAGGCACCATCATGAATCCTGCCAAGGTACACGACCTTTTCTTGGCGGCAAAATAGGTGAATCCGCGCAATATACGGGAGTGTTTTATTAAGATAACTGTATCTAAAGATCGTCTGGTGACAGAAATCTCGAGACGAGGTCTAGGCACGAAGAAGGAAAAGAACGAACAGAAAGAAAAAAAAACTGGGTAGCGGAGCGCGGAGACGTTCGTGGCACGTCGCGGCGGGCCGACGTTTTTGGCGATAAGGGGAAACGTGATATGATTGGTCGTTAACCCGTAGTCAGAAATATAATATTGCGAATTGCAACAGATTGCGATTGCATAAACCGTTGAGCGGGGGGGGAGGGAATTATTGTTCATGATGACATAACATATCCGTCGACGCGGGCGTAATCTATTAACCCGTCGACCATATCGATTGTAGGTATGTTTGTCCTTTGATAACGGGAAATGGTCGTTTTTGAACGTTACAACTTATTGAAGTTCTAATGTATGTAACGAAGAATTTTAAAATTGAAACTAGTCGTCAATAACCGTACGCATAATACTTCAAAATATGATTGTATTCATTGCTTATTTTTAATTTATTATTAACCTTATGTATACATGGTTGATCAATATTATTTGACAAATGTGATAATTGTTATTCTACCAAATATTTTACATTTTTTGAATATCGTAATACTACGCCATAACTTTAAAGTTTAAATATTTTTCTTAATTTTGATATTTGTTCAATAATAATTAAGCAATTATAAACGGTGTTATTTTAATATTATTTATTTTTTTATAATGGGTATAAAAGTTGTATGGGTGGTCGTCTATTAAAATTTACCCCTAGACGGCATATTCGTTAATCTGGCATTGATTGTAACGTGAGGCGAGTTACACAGGAAAATTTGTTTCGTTAGTTAAAAACGCATATATTTAGCAATGTAACACATACTGATGTTCCCAAAACGTTGTCTCAAATTTATTTTGAAAACAAGTTTCTTGATACAAAATATGTTTAGTTTCACGTATAGTTACAATTAACTCCAGTACAGTTTACAACGAATAAAAAAGCATGTATATTAATGTATATTTATGCGAAATTATAGAATAATGTAATGCATTATTTTGTATGTAATACAAAATACTATGTAAATTTGCTAACCAAATTTTAATTTTCTGAATTTCTTAATTTTCTTCATTTTTTTTTATTTTTATTCATCTTACATATCATTTGATTTAACCACCACATAATGATAACATCGTCATCAGAAAACATATTTATGACTAAAAATGAGCTGTATGTACTATTAAATATAGGTAGGAAAAAAATACTTATGAAACAAATTTGTTCTGTTTTATTTGACTATGAAATGTATGTCATGTGATTGATTGTATTAGATCATTCGCCCTAATTGTTAATAAATCGAACGCCATTATCAATGATATTTTTCCAGGAATCAACAGTTCAAACGAATATTACCAGAGTTGACGCTAGCAATTATTCATGAGAGGGGTGTACACAAACAAATTTTTTGAATCTTTAACTAATAACCTTTTTTTTGCTTATTTGCTTTTTAGCATAACATTTGTTTTGGGTGCTCCCGTAGCGCTCTATATGTGATGATTCCTTATCAATGATAATTTACAATATTTCCACAGGTATTACTTCAGAGCTAATGTAATTTAAATGATTTTATTCATTTTCCTGTAAATGTAAAATGAATTAAACTTCTGACGATTCAACAATTTTATTTATAATTGCTGACTATAAATTAATTTTTCACTGGTGGAGGGATGGGGACACAACCCCACATCCTCCCTAATGCCGGCCCTGAATATAACAATGCGTTTTATTTTAGCCGACTATAATAGGTGTTTAGTATTTTTTACATTTTTGCACATCTAACAATAATTTCAAGTTTGTTACATTGATGATTAATTGACGATTTTTAAATACCGTAACATATTAACAGTGCTCAATTGTAATTGTGTCAACATAAAATATGTACAACTATATCGAAATGGTAGCTCATAAAAATGTAAGAAAAAAATTAAGATATTATCCGTTCTACATAGCGAATGGTTGTAGATCATGCACGCATTTTATCCATATTTCTACAAGTATCTAACCTACCGAACAAATAATAAACAGAAATGTGATTTTTAATCCACAATAAAGAGGAAACATTAGTTGCTATAATACCTACTATAGTTAATTACCTACCTATTACTATTAGCTGGCTGATATGGCAAATAAACAAAGTTTATAACACAAAAAAACTACCCAAATCTGTCCACGCAGATAAAAAGTTGACTCCCAAAACCATTTGCTCTTAACAAAAAGGGACAATCAACGTCGATGACAATATTTGAATAGGATTAGTAAACCATCAGACATAATCTGACAACATATCAGTATATTATTTTTTTATCAAAAGCCAGTGACTAATAAATTATTTATTCATAGTAAGTAGGTACAGGTATTTCTGCCGGGTTATATTTTACGAAGGTTTTTAATAAATAACCAAGTACAATCGGATGAGAACTAGCAGTTTTAAAATTAAGCCGACTATCACAGTACGTGCTTCTCAGTATTCGTTTATCTGATCTTTAACTCGCTAACGTACGTGTTAAGAATCGTTGAATTCATATGTTTAACGTGTGAAAAATAAAAATAATAACAGTTTTTTTAAATTAATCGATTTTTCAAATATAATTAATTCAACTTCAGGCAAATATATCAGTTTTGTGTTTATATAGGATTTCCGTGATTTGTTTAATATATAAATCCAATATCAAGTTGTTAAGATATTTAGTGGCATTGAAATATGGCCAGACGAACATAAACTTGTAATACTACGATCATTTAAAATTTGTCAACTTATTTATTATTTTACATCTGTTGCGGGTATATATTAGTCGATATACGTTTTCCAGATCCTCTTATTTTTAATCCACACATACGCTCATAAAATCCAATGGCTTGGTTGAGAGGGGAAAAAAGGACGCTTGTCCCAAAATCTCTTAAAAAAAAAACAATAATTGGATATTTTATAAAAATATTATGAATTCAATAATAGTTGTTATATCACAGTTATATAAACAGGCAACTCCATGCCTATGCAACTCCACGTATTCCCCCCCACCCCCCAATTTTAAAATTTGACATTTTTCTTCGCCCAATCGTTGGTATCCCGTTATTATTGAATGGTAAAACAGAAATTGAATTGTTAATAGACAATTGTTTTTTTTTTTAATTAATAAATTTAGTGGGGAGGAGGGCTCAAGAAATGGCCCATTTCTCGACCACTGGTTGTTTAATACAACAATACTTAAAGTACTACTAAGTAATACTAATAATGATTTCAGTTTTACAATCCAATACTAACGAGATACTAACGATTGGGTCAAGAAAAATTTTAAAATTGGGAAAGGAATTAGGGAAATGTACGTTGTAACTCCGCTCATTTATTGATGAATAATGATGCCGTTATTGCCGAGACACGTATTCATTTTTAGAACTACTTTGCATGACAAAATAAATAAGTATGAATGATGATCACAGTTTTTTTGATACGCACTCCCCGCTCAAATATTTCTTCACTTCACCTATTATCGTAGTTAAGTGGCGTGCTCAGCATTTCAATATAGGAATTGAGGTGAGATATAGGGGGATCTGAATATAACTGATTACTGATTGTAGGTCCATAATTATTAGACATATTTTCCGGTAAAAGTTCATACAACATTTGACACCTACTTTTTCGAATAACACTTCTGTTATTAGTTACTACAAATAATAGGTTAATGAGTCAAAAAACGCTCGTGTCGTAATTTTCTACTTTTATTGGCTAATATTAACACTGCTAATAATAGTGGAAAACTACAACATAAGCCGGCTGTAGAAGAAATGTGCATATTGAACGAAAACGTAACACACAGTAATCATATCAATCTGTTTTATGATGATAAATTTAAAAAAATTATCTCCTGAACTAAAATTTCTGGTTACGCCTCTGAATTCAAATCCAAAATTATTGATGGTCTGTTAATAACTGGTCTCTTTCGTCCCTCGACGTATAACAATATAATAATACAAGTAATAATACAAGTGAAAAGAATTTTAATCTCATTGGGGGAAAAAAACTAAATATTTGATGATTAAAATCAATGCCAAAAAGTATAAAAACTTTATATTTTATAAATTGTATTTTTAACTTTAAATTTCGCTGGGTTTTATCACTGGATAACCTCCGTTGTCATATTACTTACAGTTAAAATTATATTGTTATCATATTTGCTTATTGTGTTTTTTTAACACAGATTGTAAATATTCTTTAAATAAAAAAAAATTTCTTTTTATAAAAAAAATTCGCCCCGGGGCAAATTCCCCTATTGTCCCCCCTTTTACAAGGCCTTAATAGCAAGAAACTATTTTAATTTAAATTTAAATAATGATAATGTTGACTTCCAATCTTTTTTAAGCGCAGTTTTGAGTTTGAAATTATTAAAATTAATAGATTAACTTATACGTAATATAAAAACATTAATGAATATCTGATAATAATCGATAATAGTCTATCGGATAAATATCTAAGTACATTTATTAATATATATTAATCCAATTTGAGTTAAGTTTCCCCTTCCCCTCTATTCGCATATAGGTTAATGCAGTAATCAAACATTTCAAAATCGTTATCAGTTTTTTTTTTTTTTAACTTCATTAAACTACAAATCATAACATAACAAAACAATACAACAATACTTATTTTATAGACTCGTTCAATAAACCAATTTGCAATATTTTTCACGATTTTACCCTCGTTTCATATAGAATACCATATACATATTTCAAATTTTGATTTTAAAATAGATTTTTAACTCACGTTCGAAAAGAGAATATTCTTCCAAAATATTGATATTATGCGTGACACTAATATCGCTTTATGGGTTATAAAATTTAGACCGGAGGTGTCACGAGTAGGGTATAGGGTAATAAATTTTATATCCGTATTTTAAGATATCCCTTCATTGGCCCAAATTTTAAACTGTTGTAACTCATAAACGGTACATCCGTTATAGTATTATACCATAGTTGTATGACCGTCATATGACGTGGATTTTATATTTAGTTACCACAGTGAATTAATAATGCATTAACAGACAAATAGGTGAACGTACGGATCACGGCTTTTATATAATATAAAATAATATTACGTGCATCAATGTTTAAGGTAAGTATACGGAATGGAAGGTAAAATCGAAATTTATTCAATAACTTTAGGTATATAAGAGTACCTACCTGCAATAATTTGTGCGTAAACGTTTCCGTTTCGACGAGGGGTGGTTGTGTTGAAATGCATAGTTTCCGAGTATACCGGGTGATCGAGATATTCCACCTTTAAGTTTGAGTTGGAGGAAATTAGTGGTGCATTGTTAACACGTCACGCGTCGTACCCCCACACAAATAATACTTCACTATTCTCCTCCTACCCATACTTAAAAGTGAAATATCTTGTCAACGAATTTCAACACTAAAACTTATTTTAACTAATACTCCATCTATTTATGGAATTTTGAATATAGGTTGCCATTTGAAAATCAAAAGTAGGTAGTCGTTTCAAGGGTGACAAAAAATAATGTAGGTGTTAAATTGTATAGCAGCTTGTTTCTTAAAATTTCTAAAAAAAAAAAATTGAAAAAAGTAAATACTTTCGGAGATATCGAGTGTATCCACTTAAATGAATCACCCTGTTTATGTAATATGTATACCTGTATAATACTATTTAAATATAATATACCAAATAAAATGTATATTTTTGTAATAATATATATGTTTTATCTAAATGTGGTGGTTAAGCTGTTTAGACGAATATCGAACATATAAAGTACATTAAGAAAACATTTGCGACATGGTGGTAAACAATCGTTTTTACTTTTTGCACTATCTCTATCTCTCTCGCTCTTGTTCCGTATGCCTCTATATTATACTATTAATTCGATAATGGAAAACCAACCTAATAAAATTGTTCATACCGAAAAACAATAAATCACAGTCCGGTGGCGGCACGACTATATATATATATATATATATATCAATATATACGTATATAGTTAATACTTAACAACAACTCTGGTCAGACAGCAGGAAATTTTGTTTTCACCACGATATGAATAAACATAATATGTACTACCTAATATTCGACACTAAATGATTGATGCGTGGCGACAACGGCGGAAATGTAGGTACTAATTTCAAAGATCTTTGCAATCAGTGGCGCCTAAGCCTATTTTAAAACATATTGCAAGTACATATTTTATGCACATTGAACAAAATGTATGAGGCACATAAACATATAGCACAGTACCGCTGTATTTTGTTATGCGCTAAACTATGTTTCATAAATATTATATAGCCATATATGTGCAGCATAATATATTGTTTTACCAACCCAAGGAACCGGAGTAAGTTAATAAATAAAACATATTGTGTTCCGTATGTCGCTGTTTCGCACATACTTGTGAAAATTACCATCAACCGCAGTCAAACACTGCAGCAGGTCAGGCGGTAATCGCAATATTTTCAGTTCGCACACTCCATAACCGCTGTGATTATAATAATGCCCTTGGCTGTATATACGATTGTTCGGATACCATATTGTAATCTTTACGCTCAAGAATGTAATTTAAGTCACGAAATTTATAGTCACTATAACCCATGCCTATTATTCTCAAAACACTTCCCAATAATATGGCAGAAATTAATATTTTATCCTGATTATTTATGTACAGGATAAATTTTCCTAACGGTTGATGAGAAGGATGACATGGTTTACATGTAATGTTACCTATTGCATAATTGGATATTATATTTATCTTTTCGTCAACGTTTCATGTATAATTTTGTAAATGATTATATTTTATTTACGTATAAAAGGGTCAAGTACATTGTATCAAATCATAGATTTTTGACAAAGCGAAGAGCAAATAAGTCTGTCACGAATAGGTATTCACTTAACGAAAATATGTCTTTTCTCGGAAGCCTCTTATCGATTATTAAAATTGCGGAATTTCTACCCTGAAATACATTATTTATGCTATTGTTTGAAGTTCTCAACTGTTCACCCTTTAATGGATCCTTCTTTTTTTGTTTTTTCTCGGAAAATCTATTTCTGGTTAGTAAAAATGCTTGTTCAAGTCGTAACTGGGTATGCGAAATTTTCGCCTGAACCTTGATGTGCTTTTCTTTGTCTGTAAACAACTTTTATACCAGGAATCTTGTTCTGATCATCAAATATAGCATTATTTCGCTATTTTATTCGATTGTTTCTTCGATATTTTCACAGTTTTCCCAAAAAACGAAAAAATTCATTTATTTAGTTAAAAATATTCATACAGGCTTGAACTTTCGACAGAATAATTGTATTTACTTTTTCTAGACGAAAAAATTCTCAAAACATTTGAGCCATTTTTTTAAACTATTTATAGACATTTAAATTTTGCGAGTTTTTTACGTAAATTTTATGTGGAAGATACTCTGTGGATAAAATTGTTAAGACTAAACAAAATAATTGACAGGAGATTTATTATAAGTCATACTTAGAGTTCAAAAAATAATCGAGTGTAATAAAGTATTTTTTATTTCTTATAAGAGTTTTAAAATCTAATTTTGACGAAAATCGTAAATAAGACTTTTCAAAAAAACGGACATACTACAAACATGGGTAGGCCGCTTTTGTAGATAAGAAGTTGGGAAAATAGAGGAGAAATTTAACGTTTATTTGTATGGAACGATTAACTATTGTTAACAAAAAACGATTCTGAGCAGAGTTCGGTTAATAGTCTTGCTTTTTTAACAATATATTTGTCATATTATTGTAAAATAATTACATATGCTATATATATTTTATTTAATAATTTTTTTTTTTTAATATTTTACCTATTTTCCCGGTTTTTCACTTGTATTATGAAAACAGCTAGGACAATCAAAATATTACCCTCCTAAAGTACTATCCTAGTCAGATTTTTTTCAGAAAGTGTTTTCATTGTAAATCAGAGAAAAATTGCTGGTAGAAAAGTTGTTTACAGAAAAAAAACATTGTAAATTCAATATATTCTTCAGCTTTATACATCCCTACAAACCCTTTAAATGAAACCAAGGAAATACAAATTTGTAAATGTACGGTGTAATTATCGAGTATGTGTTTTTTGGTAGTTTCATCATTCAACCCACTCTATAAACATTTTTGTGCTCAGATTTTATGCTTCGCGGAAAATACCGAATTTAAAATACCTTTAGGGATTCTGGTTCATGAGAGTAAGGTTTTTGGTTAAAATGTATATATATATAAATAGAACTGTTGCCAAGGATAAAATATTTTAACGGTAGCGAGTCGGCTGGGAGAAAATTCGACTCGTGACGGAGTTTTGCTGCTCATTTTTTTTTTTATATACTGTTGTAAATTAAATAGAACATTCAACACGAAAAACATAGGTATTTAGTGTACTCGTAATATTATTATTTAATATATAACATTCATATTATTTAGTAGACCACGTATCCGAGCAGCATCTACACCTTCACAGTCAGTTATTCGAAATATTTCCGTTTCACGTAATATTATACGCAGTTTTTCGCCTCAAAGAGTGTACATCGGTTGGTCTGAATGTGGATCAGGGCCAAAATTGAGCACAAAGTATTGAAAACGCATTAACACTACAGCTATAGCATCAGCATCTGTAGGTGGTCTAAATATTATTATTTACACTTTTCGCCACTCGTACATTATATATACCGATAATACGGGCTACGCTGCTGATGCGTTTTTCTTTTTATAAGAAAACGTGTTGGCCGTTATTACATAAAAAAAAGAAAACTGTAAATTAAAAACGACTTTTTACTTAAGCTGTCAATGTAAAAACAAGTTTCGATTCTAAAGTTTTTTTTTTTGTTGTCATAATATTAGTTCGCATTATCGACTTTCAAACCAATCAATCTTGCGAAAATCTGTATCGCCGTACAAGTAAAATGCGCGTTCGGAATGTATTATCATACCAAATAACTTGAAATTACATTGAATAACAAAATATAATTTTATATCATAATTCGATTTTAATTTCACATGGTAGTAAGTAAAAGTAAACAACTAAAAAATTCGATTTCAAAACTGTTTGAATTATAAAAAATAACGATTATATACATTAATATTTTACCTACCATTATGCCGATTAATACCAATTATAAATAATGTTTTTTATAAGCGTACATTTAACAAGATACTGATACAAGAAAATATCGAATAATATTTGTATCTTATTATGCGCATTGCCGACTTTATTTGTATAGGATTTATATGGTTAACTTTATTTGTATAACTATACTAATTATATTATAATTATACATAGTATATACCATTGTATACAAGTCGAAATGAAATCCATAATCGTTTCATGGGTTTTAAACCTTAGGACGAATTATTTTTTACGTAAATCAAAATCATACTATGGCATTATATATTTTTATTAATTAATATTAATTTTCATGTTGACACTGTTGTTTAAAATTATAATATTATAACAAATTTACCTTTTTGTGGTGGTAATTATTGCAAGTGTATACGATTATTTTAAATCACTGTACGTAAAATCGATTGTCTCTATTCATAGCAAAGTTAAACGTAATATAAAATTAAAATTATGGCATTAAGGGTAAAATTATAGCTTTAATTTAAATATAGGTGACAAAATGTATTAAGGAGAATATTTTCAAGGACACTTTTTTTTAGAATATATCCAAACAAATGAGTTACAGCAAGGTTAGTTTTTGATTTTTTAAATAACTATTACATTTTTATTTGGGGGTATTTTTTTTAAAATAAAATCAACTTAGTGCCATCGGCAATATTTTCTTTCCGTTTTTAAACTCTAATCTCAAATTAAAAATCACAATTTTAATTCTATACAAATTACGTAATCGTTATGTTGCTATGTTGCTTGCAGCTGGACTAAGATAGGTATCACGTCCTCTTAACCAAGGGGGGGGGGGCAGTGGCCAACAGATCAATTGTACCATAATGTGTCTTAGTCGGTCTTGATTTCTTTCTTTTCCTTTCCGTAAGTCTTTACAATGTAATTCAAATCAATTATGATTTAATGCGCAGTAACTTAAAATAATTGAATGCATTTTAATATGTATTTTTTAATTATCACTAAAAAAAAGTTAAGTTCATTATATTACACATACTTGTAATGTCACTGTACTACTATATCTATTGGAATAGGTATTTTGGAAATATTTTGCAGACTCGTATAGACTCTTTACAAATCGTATTCTCAATAATATTGCTACTACAAAACGGTCCGACAAAAACGTAATGATCTCTCGTTTCAGGAAAAATGAATTAGCATCTAAAATAGTTCTTAAAAAACAAACAGGAGTGGTTTTTGTTATGTCCATACTTAAACTTAAATAATATCATATAACGTACGGTTAGTTGATTTTACTTTAAAACAAAATTGTTTAATATTAACATTTCAAATAAAGTTATTCCATAACATAACTAATATTATAGAGTTTCAAAAAAAAAAAGTAGAAAAGTTCCCCCATGCCGTTCATAAACGAATTATTCATGTTCACCGTACATATTATATAAGTAGGTAATTAAAAAAAGAAAATTATATGTTCTAGTTCAGTAAATTTTTCATTTCAATCACTGTCTAAAAAGTATAAACCAAACGAAAACATTAATAAAAGGGATGTCAAGCCATTTCCCTACGTGCATCTTGTGATGTGGAAAAAATAACGGGTCTCAGGAAACGGCTCTTAGTTACACCCCTTGTATCTTTGCGATCACCTCTCCATGTGAAAAATAGTTCATGTGTCGCTGCATAGTAATTTATCGATTGTAATAGAAACTGTTATGATAAAAACGGACAGTGACTGAATCGTATGAACGTGTTCATTAATGATTGCCATATATTTGTTATAATGTTATAAATTATAATATAATATTTTATTTATAGATATCTGGCGATGGTTCAAAAGACAAAAATAATCACAACAAATATATCGCGTGTGTACGCGTTTTACAATAAAATTATTAATTCCCGTTTACAGTTAGTGTGGCTGTCATCCGACAGAAGTACAATAAAAAAAAGTGTCCACTATAATGCGACGTGTTTATTCAATTTTCGAGAGATTGAGTACCTAGTTGATAAATTAATCCGCGTGTACATAATTACTAATTAAATATAAACATGAAACAAATTAATAATTGTTATTTTGGTACAATTTGTTCTTTATTTGTAAATACCTAATATTATCTATATATTATTTGCAATTTAAACCGTACATATTTTTTATATTTTAACTGTCCGTTTGAGAAAAAACCTGCTTTCCCATATTTACCACATTTTATTTTTCTATGAATATTAGTGATCAAACCCATTTTTTGAGTCAAAAAATAGCTTAGTTACAGCGATTTAACTAACAGCATTTTAATCACTATATATATATATATAGGTAGCTATAAATCAGCTCTTTTTGGACTTGTAAAGTTGATTTAACCACTAAACTTCTTAGGAAAGATAACCCATGGTCAAAATGAGGGGTTCCCGGTAAAAATAAAAACAGACGCTGCATTTCACATGCACGAATTCGAGCATATTTTGTAAACAATAAAAGAGACAATAAAAGTGTATTATGCTAACAAAATACCAATGGTCTAAAAACACACACAACTCAAATTTTATAAATCAGCACCGAAATATTGAATATTTTCTGAAATTACCGTTTCCACGCTGTATACAAATTAGACGACGCGTGCATGTAGGAAATCGTACGCATACGAACAAATAATTTACGATTCACGTTTCGAGAAAAAAACAATTTTTATTTTTTAATTGTCCGGTTGAAAAATTCTATACCGAAATAATTTATTAGGTATAAAACAATTATTTAAACTCCGTCGTGCACACATCACGACGTGTGCATTATAACGATTATTCCGAGCCCGCCTTTTTTCCAGACCCATTATATTGTATCACACATTTGTCGTCATAACATTTTTGTATTTTATTTTTTTTTTTATTGTGCTTTACAGTAGTTGTGGTCGTGGCTTTTTTCGTCTGCTGGGCACCATTTCAAGCACAAAGGCTGGTAGCCATTTACGGTGACGCGGATCACGGAGATCACTCGAGTACTTCAATAGTCGACGCGAATGTTTATCAAGTGCTGAACTACGTATCAGGAATTCTTTACTATTTGTCGGCCACCATAAATCCACTGCTGTACAATCTCATGTCTTACAAATTCAGAACCGCTTTCAAAGTGAGTGCACCCAAATCAATATTTCCGACCGTACAGACATTATTCAACATTCTCCACGAACAACAGAATTATTCATAAATCATAATAATAATACATCATTGTAAGGAGAAGGGCAGTATGATAAAATCCGAAATTCCCTGGATTTTCATTAATTTTACTCAAAACAAAATATCTGTAGAACGTTGTTTCAAATGAAAATCTGGGGTTTTAAATAGTGCAGTTAGTTATATTTAAAATCTATACGAAAATGTATTTAGAGATTACGACGGCATTTGTATAGAAATTATTTATACACTTATTACATTACCATTGCGATTAATAAATACCAATTAATTTTCAGGAAACTTGGAGGTCTTGCAAAGGAGCTAGTGGTATAAGTCCTGACCACAGTATGCCTACCTTAGAATATAAGTGGCAGAGACATCACAGCAATAGCAGAAGTTTCAGCAGTAGTCACTTTGACGAGGTACAAAGAGTTATTAGGTATCTACATACATTAAAAATAATTTTTTTGTTTTATAGAATATTCGTAACGTCAGAAAAACTAATCCTAATTTAAATTTTTTAAATAATACTAAATTTTTATTTTATTTTTAAGAGATTTCATTAAATTATAATATTTTACACTTGTAAAGCATTGCACAACAATTAACTATTATCCGTATAATATGGTGCGTAATATTTAAAGAATTTTTTTTTTTTGTTTCGGTATACAAATTAGTATATTTTAAACTCTTAAAAAATTATCAACATTTTCCATAGCATCACTTGTAAATCATTTTAATTTGCAGTAGGTACTCTGTAATTATTATGCAAAAACGTTCATTCTGATAAGAACGTTTAATACACAATACAAAAAAATCATTATAACGTTTTAATTTATTCAATTGTCTCTATAATTATCAGTACTCTTCATATTTTACTCTAATCTAAAGTTTAATTATACATTTCTTATAAACACCAAATCCTTGTTTTACATTTGCTCTATTTATTTGATTTTTTTTTACGAATAACCAAAGATCGCCTCACTCCATAACATTTTTGGGATACTCGATAAAAATCACACCCAATAACTAATGTATAGTCTTATATCAAGTTATATGCTTATAATATAAGTATAAAATATCTATAATACTGGATACCCTAAAGAATATCCTGGTTTTGGAAAACTATGTACTATGTTTTAAACAATAAACTGCTATTCCATATACAATGTTAAAATCTTAACCTAATATAATAAAACATAAATAAAGTTAAAATTTTAATTTATAAATAATTACTGTACAAACTAATTGTTTTAATATTGGTTAGTATAAATTTATGATTAATAATCACATTTAAATAAATAATGATAACTATAATGTTACGAATAATATATGTATATGCATATATCCTTTTCAACCAAATCAACCGTAACTATATACTAGTGGTAACTATACGAACGGACGGACTGGCACAACGTGGATACAAATCAAAAAGACACGCAAACCCACCTTAAACAAATGTTACCAGCACATTATCTAGTTTATTTTTTACTTTTTTGTATCCTTTGAAAAATGAAAAGTAATCAACACTCTCGTTTAGTCATATATCTGGTGTAACCATATTCGTTGCTTTAAATCATCGGTAACCTTGAGAAATAGTGTTTTGTACACTTCACCCTTCTCAAAACCCCAGTGAAAAACATCATAACGCATTAAATCTGGTTATCTCAGTGGATCAGAAGTGAAATGAGATATCTTGAAAATCTGATCGGTCAATTCATCGCTCAATCAGGTTTTCGTTTAATTACCGGTCGATGAATAGATACTAGTGAGATGGATCGAGGAGCCTCATCATGTTGGAATATGAAATCTTCTGTAAGACTTTAAAATTGAAAAAACGGCCGGTTTATGTAAGCATATTCACAAAATAATTGCCGATGACATTGGTTTCTGTGGTTAAGAAATGGGCTAAAAACTGTCAAGTTTAAAACGGTACAAAATTTATTAACCGGGAACATTTATGCACTTTCTAAGAAAACTAAACAAAACTATATAATCGATTCGGTTGGCAGTGAATTTTCGTATATTTGTTTGTTTTAAAAATATAGCTCTCCGAAATCTGGATATTCTTTTGTGGACACCAAATAATATTATATTAAACGATATTTCCTTTATTGCCGATCTATTAATATTTTAATACTTTCTCTCACGTACCTCACGACAGTTCCCGAAAAAAAAAACACTTTTATTTTTTTAAACAATTTTTTTTCTATTAGATAAATTCAACGAAGCAACTGGTGGTCACTAAACCCTGGCAACCTACGGTCGTAACAATAGACGAGAACATCGGATCGGACACGTCGTCAGCGGTGGATAAATCGCTACGGTTTTCGAGCAAAATCATCTTCAGCAAACAAGAGACCGTCAAAGAACTGAACGGTGACATGATTAAGATGGAAAATGGCATTACCGTCGGCGTTTTAACCAATAACAACAGGACGACCACGTTGCTGATGACGCCAAATTAAATTTAGTGTTCCTATAATATAAATGTTTTAAAAATATTACCCTTCTGTGAATACTATGACCAGAAAATATAATATAATGTTAAGTAGAACTCATAACTAAGATAGTTAGTTGTGGCAAAAGACCGTAGGAATAAGTTAATTTCTAAAATTTCCAGTGTCTCGAAACACTTATGAATAAGGTATTTCCCCTATGTATATGCAATTTTACGGAGATAATCATTTTGACCGCCTCGCAACAAACGGCTAGCAAAACATGGACGATCAAAATTTAAAAAATCAAAACTTGGAAAGGAAAAATTTTGAAAGGCATAATTTAGTATTTGTTATATACACTATGAAGTTACACATCATTAGCTGTTGAATCGACTGTTATAAATTCTGAGTTTTGCCATTCCAAGTTTTGATTTTTCAAATGTTGACTTTCTAAAGGTTTGGTTTACCACATTTTGATAAGTTTTCTTCCGCAACTAAATTATATGGAACATATTGTCTTTCTTGTCAATTTAACTACTGAGTGTACAGTTGACTTTCTTCATATATCGCGTCTTTTCGGAATGAAAAAAATGTTGCAAAAAAAAGTGTAAAAATAATCGGTAACAAATATATTACTTATCTGTTTTTAAGGCGGTTTAAATATACATATATATATATATATGAGTATTTATATTAAATAAAAATTGTATTTTATTTGTTCCGTACTTTACGGTTAAAAAAAATCCCCATGAAATTGTCACACTTCCAGATATTCTGTGGTAAATTTATTTCCTTGAGTACGCATTATGTCCTCGATTTTATGTGTCTACGTGCATGACATTGTAAATAAAAAAAAAATGTAGATTATTTTCATTGCTTATTATATTTTATATTTGAAAAACAAAATTGTGAGATATTTTATTATGGTCACTTGTTAACCGCGGCGACCGCTTCTATTTCGACTTTGGCGCCCTAGAAAAAAAACATACGAAAATATTAATCAGCGGGTCGACCGAATCATCACATAATTTTACAGTCAAAGTGACACAAATAGTATTCGGTGCACTATATCTATTGACCTCGAATAATAATAAAAAAAAAAAAAACACTGAAAAAAGCCACAAGTGGTATATAAAATAAACTAAAAAAAACACTTAATGTAATTTATCACATCAAAAGTATTTTGAAATAGGTTTTTTTTTTTTAATACTTACCAAAGGCAGATTGGCCACTTGGAACATTGCTCTAGCCGGATACGGTGGCACGAAAACTGTTAAAAAAAAAAAAAGGGACAAATTATTGTTTTTAATCAGTACTTAGTGCAATCTATTTTGAAATTCAAATGAGTCCACGTAATTACATTGTTTGTAAATCTCGTTCACCGTCGGCCCGTCTTTTATGTCAGCCAAAAGAACTGTGGTCTTAACGACTGTGGAAATAGTAAAAGTATATATTACGAACTTATATATAGGAGTTAGCTAAACTATAGTTACCGCTAAAATAAAGGGTTTTTTTTTTTTTTTACTTTCATTGTGTAATCCGTAAGGAATAAGACTATATTATAAATTTGTACATATATATATCAGAGGTAAATAAATTCCATCTCATAGTTTAAAATAATTTATTTTGTTCAATGAAATAAGAGTAGTAGACAAAATTTGCAACTTTTCTTGCTGTTTATACATATTTTTTTCGGTATAACAATTATTTACTAAATTATATTATATTAATAAAATAATAAAATAAAACAAAGTTATTAAAATGGTTAATACTCGTAAATAAATATATAAATAATAAAATATATATATATATATATATATATAAATATATATTTATTATATATATTATATTATTGTATAATATTAAAGGTATGTCAAATAATTTATAAATAAAATACATTAAAATTGGTTCTGTACGTTTTTATTTAGTCAAATTTCTTCTGTTAAACAAAGATCAAATTTAAATTTGTACAATCAATTTGTGAAAAAAGCAAGTTATAAATAAAACAAAATTCACGTAGACAAAACACGGGATTAAAATAAAATTATTCTAGATTCTGAGTGTAACGAGGAATATATTACAATAAAGTTTATTTCTTTTTTTCCTGTGAATAACTTTTCTATCAGCAATTTTGCTCCTATTTATATTGATAGCACTTTTTCTGAAAGGAAATCTGATGTACTTTAGGGCAGTGACTGCAATGGTATTTTAGAAAGCCAATTTTTGATTTTCCCTGTTGTTTTCCCAATAAATGGGAAACAACGTGGGAAAAACCGGGAAAACACGTAGGAATAACGGAAAAATAAATTCAATATTAAAAAAATATTATTAAATAAAATATATAAAGCGTATGTAATTATTTTACCACAATGTGACATATATATTGTTGACAAATCAACACAATTAACCGAACTTCACTCAGAATCGTTTTTCGTTAGCAATGATTAATCGATGAGTAGATATACATTTAAATTTTCCCTCTACCTTCCCAACTTCTAACTTACAACAGTGGCCCACCTGTATATCCATATCTTTTTTTTTTTTAATAAAATAAATTACAAAACTAGGTACTTCCAATAAATGTATATAAAATTAGTCAAATTATTATTAATTTTTTTCTCATAAACCAAGATATATATTTTACATTCATATATATAACATGATTAATATGATAACATATCTGTTTTGGGTAAAATAAATGTGATAAATATTTAAAAAGAAAATGACTACTATAACACATTGTGATAATTTTTTTAAACACAGTATATTTTGATCAGTGATCATATTATATTTTATCAGTTCAATGACCAACAAAATAACTGCTGACTCAAACTAGCTAGTTTACATAAAAATATATTATTTGTTTACACACGATTCTCAAACGCTGGGACGCTTGCAAATTATCTTATACGATAAATATATTGTTATACAAATCACGACTATCGCTGGTATACAAAAGTTTAACAGAAAAGGGTAAACATATGTAATATAAATTATTCAATATCAAAACACGATAACATGTATGTACTGTATTGAATATACTAACCCGAGCTAAAGGACGATTGGGATGCTTCGAGAATACGTTGAATGTTTTCTAAAGCCTTTGTCGTTTCGGGACCAACACCGCCTTCGACTAGCTTACCCGTACTAGGGTCCAAGCCCAAGGCACCCGATAAATAAACCGTATCACCGTTCTTGACTGCTTGGCTACATGAAAAAAACAAACAAATTTTAATCCATCTAACTAAAATGTAAAATATAATACAATGTTTTCATATTGCAGATGTGTATAGTTAACATTTTTAATTTGTTGACGCAATCCATCATGAAAAATTAGGTACTAAAATTTATTGAAACATGTCGATTGACATTCAAGTTATGCAGTGAACTGTTTTTTAATTTAAACTGTTCAATATTATTTTTATTATGTTTTAAAAATCCTTAAATAATTCACATCAAGATTAGGCCATTGTTGGAAAGTTGGGAAAGTAGAATATTATAAAAATAGAGTAATTAATTTTATATATACTGAGTGCAACGATAAATCATTTCAAATTAAATACAATTCTAAGCGCAATGCAGTTTAACATGTTTTGATTGATTTCAATTATTGAATATTACATAAATTTATAACTACAAAATAAATTACAATTTCCCGTGTTCTTACGAATTTCAAGATAAATTTCAATTTCAATCGCTGGTAAAAATATTGCAAAATGTCTAAACATATAAAACTCAAAAAAAAAGAATAGCTGCTGATAGCCGCTGATAAATATACCAACTGTTTTTTTTTTTAAAAAAAAAAACAGCAAATTATTTATAAAATATTATTATAGGTTTGAAATCTGTATAGCAGATATCTTTTTTCCATGTTTTCTCAATTATTGAGAAAAGTATAACAAATATCAAAAATGAACACTACTAGAATGCCTCAATTAAATCCAAAATTCTACAAGAAAATACCTATACATTTATCGATTGAAGCAATTTTTCTAGTCGAAAAGTTATTCAGGCAGGGAAAAAAATCCACCGTAGTAAAACCTATAATATACATAATTCGTCGCTTCACAAGGAATCTAAGAACCAAAATATATTTACAGTGTGGATATTTTTAAACGAATATAATTTGTTTAATAATAACTATTATACCTAATTACAAAATATTGTATTGGTTACTCTAAATATATTTGAATAATATAACGCTCTGTGAACTAATAAATAATATATAAGTACCATAAAATACGTTATCACTGCTGTAGTTTCTATATAAGATTATAAAAACAACATTATCCAAATGTAATTATTATAAATAAACGGTAAGCATTTAAAAGGTTATTTTTTAATAAATAAAGATAACCATAATATTATAATAATACCTACATTTTAATTTAAACGCGCTATCTATATAATATTATATTATTTTATACATTTAAATATCAAAAACAAAAATATTTTATATACTTATGTAGGTGAGTTCCTAATAAAGATGTTACCTCAACAGAAAAAAAAAATGATATGTTCAATTTACATAATTTGTAATTCGTATGCATTGTCCATGTACAAATATAATTTATGAATGAAACATGAGCGAATTGGCCATCGAGGCAATTAAAATTATATGTACCTACCTACACATCAATACTTCCAAAAATTAAAAAAAAAATTAAATACATTGAGTGTTTGATATAGGTATATAACAATACAGAGTGATTAATCTATCGTAAGACCCTCTTTATCTCGGAAAGTATTAACTTTTTCCGAAATTTGATTTTTAGAATATTTAAGAAACAAGCTGTTTTACAATTTCATATTTATGTTATTTTTTAGTCACCCTTATTTTTGACGGTAAAACTACCACCTACTTTTGATTTTCATATGGCAACCTATATTTAAAATTCCATAAATAGATGGACTATTATTTAAAATAAATTTTAGTGTTGACATTTTTGATAGATAGTGATTTTACTCCTAAAAATTAGAGTGACAAAAAATAACATAGATATAAAATTATAGAGCAGCTTGTTTCTTAATTGCTCTATAAAATAAATTCCGGAAAAAGTTAATACTTTCCGATATAATGCATGTTTTATGATAGATTAATCACCCCGTATAACTAAATTTGGAAAATATTTTATAAAAATGTAATATTATACGCACAAAATATGTATACTTAAGTACTACCAGTGGATCAGTAGGATCAGTATATATTATAAAGTAATAATTTATTCTTATTACTGATATTATTAATTGTTTTAATATAATATTAATTTATAATTTTTTAATTTTGTTTAAAAGTGTTTTGTCAAAGGCTCTAAATCAGTGTTTCCGATCTTTATTATTACACGCCTCTTTTGTATATTTTCAAACTTCTCATCCCTTCTCTTTTTGCTAAACAAAAAATAATTATCAACTTTTTTTCTTTTGTTATACTGCATATGTAGAATAATCAGTATAACGGTTATAATTGATGGTTTATTTTTTTTTTACAAATTCTTTGATACTTATTAGGTTTTATTTTTAAAAAATCGCACGCACAACAGGTTGAGAAACACTGCTCTAAGAACTATAATTCTTTGTGTAACATTTAAACTAAAACAAAAAATGTTCTTAAAATACAAAAATTAATACAGTTCGATTGATATAATCATACAAGTACAAGAATATTAAAATATACGACGCGGTGCAATCCATATATGACCTATAGTTATTATTATTCATCAATAAAACAATAAAAAGAAAAATATAGAAATCCTAAGAATTAGTCAAAAGGTTAACGTTCAAAAGTAGGGGCCAATTTAAAACTAGCTTGAATAGAGTATAATAACCGATAATGTCTTGTACATTCAATACGTTTTCTGTCCTATTGATTGATAAATACTAATAATGATTTAATCAAACATTTACATATAATTATAGACAAGTTGTTTGGAGTAGCATTTTTGAAATTAATACTGTTATAGACGATTATTTCGAATTTGTATTCATTATAATTTCAAAGTAATTTCATAATTTCCGTAAGTATATAATAATATTCTATAGGTACTATTGAAAATAAAATGAATAAACTAACTGTAGATACAGTACTGTATTTCAATTTCATTTTGAAAATATTTAAAAATAATATTATATTTTCGTTGGATACGTGCTAATTGTATTGCTATTATTAATTTCAAATTTGCAGAACTATTATGGTTGGTTATACGTGAGTTTTTTTTTATTGAGGGAGGGGGAGGTGCTTAAATGAAAAAATCTTTAACAATTTTATTATGATAGCATCAGAATATTACTGTGGGCAATTTGGCCCTTTTTTTTTACTAATCCGAAAACGGTTATGTTTCTATGAATAATTACTATACCTATTTTATAACTTATAAAGATATATGAAGAATATAGTATATTATACACCTATAAAACTTAAAATATTATATTATTTTTAATGGATTGTTGTTAACATATTGGTTAAAATGTCATGAAAAATTTGAATTTGTTTATATATCATAAAAAATAATTCAAAATTTCGTGATAAATTAAAGTATATTATGTATATCTGTACAACTTTATACATTAATCATTATTGCTCAATAGCATATTTAGGAAGAGATTAGAAAGATCTAGGTACATCTAGGTACATCTCCCTCTTTAAACTATATTTAAAAAAATGTATTCTTATAACATTATTTTTAAATTCTAGTCATAAAAATCAAAACAATTTTGATAATTTATCAATGATAACTATACCTATTTTAATCAATACATCAAGAAAACTTGAACGATAGGTACCCACACTTTCTGGTTTAAAATAATATTACCAAAACTACTATAATATGAAAGATTATAGGATAAAGCATGGTTAGATTAGGGTAACCATACGTCCTGTTTTATGCAGGATTGTACTTTATTCAGCTTCGTGTCCTATTGTCCTGACAAACTTCTTTCAGGACGCTTTTTGTCCTATTTTTTATATCGATATCAATTATTCTCCATATCAATTCTTATTTTAGTTAATTAGATATAAATATTTTATAGTTTTAACATACATATTAAAATGTTATCTTATTTTTTAATAAAATAAATTTGTTGACAAAAATATTCGTTATAGATTATGACAGTGATTGCGATTGTATTCAATCGATGAAAAATAATAACCACAACAATCGATACCGAAGATAATACATCTAAGATGTACGTGTATATTTAAAATAGTTAATAATATAGGCATAATTATGGAAAATTAACAAAACAAAACTATAATAATTAATAAATATTAATTTGAATGTATTACTGAAATTATTTTGTTCTGGTTTTTATTTTTTTAAATATGGTCCCCCTAGGTTAGATTAATAAACTAAACTAAACTAACTAACTAATAAGAATAGATAAATTAATAACAATTAATAATAAATAGTTAATTTGCCCGGCCCCAAAAAGTTGGAATTAAGGTGAAGAGAAATAGAAAATATATAGTTATTTGATTTTAGTTATAATTTTAGTGTAAATTTAATTAAATTCAATTATAAATTACTTCGAAAAATATATGTAAATTAAAAAATGATTTTTCATTTAGTCTTTGGCCATTGCACGTTATTCAATATGGTACTATGTTTTAATTCAATATTAACAAAGAGCTACTTATTTTTTTCAAAAATTATTTTATTTCTTTGTACCTAGTTTTTATGTTCATTTCGGAGTCAAAATGTACTGTACAAAATAAACCTATTTTCCATCTGTACTCCGAATAGAATCATATATATTATTTAACATTTCAATTTCAAAACTAACTAAACCAGTGTTCAATGCACACATTTTAGTGACCGTTCCAGATAATAATAATTTAAAAGCTATATATATATTATATACTATATACTCTAAATGGAAAAAAGGTTCCAAGAGCAATATGTCAATAAAAACACATCGACCCATTGGGGAATTCGTATAACCGCGTATTTCATTGTATAAGTATAGTAGGAAAATGAAAATAATGTTATTTGCAGACGCGAAATGACTGAGAGCTATTCGGTTTTCGCTATAAGTATGATTAAAAACACCGTAGGTAAATACGTTATAGTATTTAGATAGTACCAGTTGTGTACACATAACTTTTGTATTGGGTGGAAGGGGATTGGTGGTATATGATTTAATTAAATTTGTTACATCTACGATTGGGTCTAGGGTAGACCAAAAACAAGCAATTTTATTTTCGCGAGGCTATTTTTAAACCTATTTTATTTGTACACTGCACAGGTGTAAAAATATACCACCGAATCTCATTTCACGAACAAAAAAAAAAACAATTTTAATACGCGATCAGTGGTTTTAGATCGAATTTTAGGCGAATAACGCAATTTATATGTATTATAATTTTGTTTACATTTTAAATTATCGACGATCAAAACATTACATGAAGATAAATAATTAATTTGATATTTATTATCAAAATATATTAAGGAACAGATAAGGTCTTACAGTTGATAAGGATAAAATTTATATTGACAAAATGATTAGCCTCGAAACATAAAATATTACATTAACAATTTTTTTCAAGGGTAAAATTTCAAATTGATGATTTATCAACATTTTGCAACTAATAACAGTAACAACTTTGTCAATATTGATTTTCTCCTTATCGACTACTATAGGATCTTATACAAATTGAGTTATTCGCCTAAAATCACTGTTCGTAAACTGGGATTTTTTTTTTTTTTTCGTGAAATAAAATAACATTCCATAGTTTTGTTACACCTATATAAATAAAATATAGATAAGCCAGTGAAATATTTTTTTTTTTTTTTTGGTCCACCCCAATCTATACATACATAATTAAGCAGATATGATCCTCGCATATAAGACCCTAGATAGGACTCTATGAATTCATACATAGGTACTCGAAAACTAATAATCTGCCGTAACTATAGAGCTATATGAGATAACGTTATACAATATCAACACTATATTCTGGGCGTTGCGGAACAGTATACGTACGTAGTGAGCAGTTATTGAACGTTTTTAGTAAATCGAACAACATTACTCACCTGTAGGCGCCGACCGGTGCTGGTGCCAAATCCGTGGAGACGTGCGACACTCGGCTACTCATACTGCTGGCGGATTGAAAACGTTTACAGGCGACTTTCGATAAAAGCGACGACGACGTGAAAACGATCGTTGCGCGAGCTGCGAATCTACTAACGAACATAATATTATAAGCTACATACGGATGACTACCAATTAACCGTATCAATCGACGTCGGACCGTTGCACAGCTATCAGCAGTGCTAATTAAAAACAACGGCGACCGATTGTAATTTGTAACAAGTAATCGTGCCAATGCGGTTGGAGAAATAACTATTTTCTCGGGCTCATCGTCATTAACGATTAGACAGATAACACGCTGGCCGACCAGATAAACGAACGGACGAATGATGAATTCTCGTATAATAATCGTATTATAAGTAAATTAGCTAACCAGTAGAAAAAAATAAAAAAACAATAGTCTAACGTCGAGGTCATAATAATAAATTAAATAGAGGTAGGTAACGTAAACTATGTAGTTTCGAACCACGACGGCCGCGGTTTTACACCTAATATTAATCTGGCCGATAATAATAATTCGTGTTTTGGGTACGCGTAATATTTCACTATATCTACAGAGTGTTTGTCTCGGCTGTGACTTTTTTTTACGGTGTAATAATTTTGTTATTTCAAACAAGTAATCACGTAAAAGAATGTACAATAATATTATTGTACCGCAGTATCCAAAAATGACTTTTGGCGATTTCTGGCGCTTGTTTTAGCCAATCAATTATTTGGTTTTTTATTATTGTAATAGATTCGTCAGGAAAAAAAATGTCTTTTTTGGTCACTTATTGTATTAAGACTTCATACTATTACGACGTATTTTAAGTGAGAACGAACAAATGAACAATAAGGGACCTTAGGAGAGCTCTAATGTTTAAAATCAACAGTAATTCATTCAATAAACCTGAGCATCTCATGAGCCTTACAAGTTACTTTTTCAATTTGTGAATGAAAACATAAACGACAATCAAACGTGACCCTCAAATAAATCGTTTCATCGCCAGAGGTACGCATATTTTTGCCATTGACAGAATACAAAAAATTAACAGATTTATGACATATTTAAATGTTATTAAAAATAAATGAATTTTAGCACTATAAATTTATCAGTTTTCATTTTTCATAATTTTTCGGTTCTCAGTTATTATAAAAACTACCAAGAAAATCAAAAACTTTGATAGAATTTTTGTACACAGTATACTAGTATTTATAAAAATAAACATTATTGTACAACCAATACATTTTTTGCTCCAATTAAATTTTAAAACAAACTAATACGTATATTGGATATTCCAGTTGAAAGTAGTTATCACGTATTATAATGTAATACAATTTCATCATTACAAAAAACACATACCAAACCTAATTGAAGCTACATTGTAGATAAGTTTTTTTTTCTGGTAGGTGCCTCTATACAAAGGAATTCTAATACCTTATTTAGTATAGCTACCAAAATCATTTATCAATTTGATGTAGATAACACTAATTTGAACAAAGTGTATATACGTAATTAAATTATAATTGATTTCCAGTGAGTATTTTCACGGGTGTATTCACTTTTACCTTTTTTTGCTCTATTGATCAATCCTTTTTTGAATCGGGCGTTGGTCTTCCGAGTTGTTTAATTTCAATTTTCTGTTCGTATGCAAATGAACAAAAACGGTTTCTCATTAAATTTGAAACGGAATTTTTATCCATAATAATATAGTCATACACTCATATAAAAACAAAAAATAATATAATTGAATGTATAATTATTTAATTGTATAACACTTCGAATTTTAAATTGTTACGTATAGTGCCGTCCGCGTGCATGTCGGGCGGTTATTCGTGTCTTCGTGTCGCTCCGACGGCCGAATTATTACCGAATCCCCCACCTTTGTTTTGGTATTGTAATCGTATTTTTCATTTTGTATATAAGTTTATGACGGGCGATCGTGAGCGTCGCCCAGCACCGAGCGCTATGGCCAAATCCTAATGACAAATAAGATATTATTGTAGGTACCCACTGATTCCATAGACGATAATCACACATATGGGTATTACCCATTTAAACTGTATTGTTATGGACTACAAACTATATTTTTAAACTCCGGTTATCTAATGGCGTTTTCATAATAATGGAAAACAGTTTTTACTTTCATTAATAATATTGTACGAGATAATTGTTAACGTTTAAATCAATACCCAACTTTCTAATAAGTAATTTGTTATAATTTAATCGGGGGGGGGGGCGACCGTCCTGTCGCCCATACACACGAGCCGCCACTGATGATTTATATATCTACATATATATATATTTATTTTTTTTTCTAATAGCGTATTATGTGGGTAAATAATTATTAATTACAATGTAATTGTACACAATTATAAAGCACTAATTAAGTTTAACCAGCTTAATTCATACCAAATAGAAGTAAATTAGTTATGATTATTTGTAACCAAATTTACAATTACGATTAAAGATATCTTTAATCGTGTTTACAGCTTTATTGATAAACCTTCTTGTAACCTCAAATTATATAAATGTTCGTTCTCCAGTGATAAATTCTCATGGCCTATCCATTCTTATATTATCAATGGGAAAACCACAATAATGCGTATTATGTTGGTTATTAAAAATAACGGACATACATTTTACAATATTTATTTGTTAGACCTTGGCATATTTTATATATTTGTATATAGTTTGTATATTGTATTTTAACGGTTTTGATTGATTATGATATGTTTTCAGTAACCTATAACCAAAATCACCGAAATTGCTTGTTTATAAATTACATTTGGATATTCGCCAAAACATGTCTATCTTTATATTAGAATAAATCCAAAATGTACAATTGAATATGAATTTGTTGATTTCTTATTAGTTTTAAATATGGTTGACCTACCCATACAATTTTTTTGTATTCATTTTCCACAGTTTTCATGGAAAGTGAAACAAAATAAATTCCGTGATAACAATTGTTTATACAATTACCCTTAGTTCACATATTATGGATAGAGCAAGCTACTGCATGATAAATGCGTACTACGGGTTGATGACATAATTATTAACGAGTGCTACGGCGAATGATGTCTACCATTGGTATTGCGCATGCGTATCAGTACTCGTCGCATATTTATCGTATAATCATTATAATACAACCGGGTAGTGATAGTAGGTACGTCACACGTGATTACGTGAATTCGACCAATTGCGCGTGATATACATTTTGCGCATGCGCATTTGTTACAACTCCCATGTTTGCTTCTAATATTTAGTCAATAGCTCTATCCATAGTATATGATCTAAGCATTTACCAGTCACCAGTGTATATTCGTTTTTTGTTTAGTGTTTGTGTTACTAGTCTTTCCCGTTAATCATAAAAAGTATTTTTTTTATTTTATATTTGTTATATCTTGTAACGTGAATTTGTTATTTAATTGTCTTTCTTGTTATAACAAGAATATGTTATAACATACATAATATTTAATTAACTTATTTACATGAAATAACCGAGGTAAAAACCAATTATTTATTTATTTATTTTAAATGTCCTTAATCCACCTACCTAAGGGGTAGCGTGAATAAACAATTACGGAAATTTAGTCTCCGAAAAAAAAACCCGAAAAATAAACCTCTTGAAAAAATAACCACATATGAGTTTCTGCATAGGGTAATGAGTACTAATGCAATGAGTAAAAATTAATCTAAATATTAGTATTATACTGTTATGCTATCGCGTATAGTAAAATCCCCCACAGATAATGTTAAATTTCCATGATTATTATATACATTTAATATTAATATGGGGTTATTTTTTCCGTGATTATTTTTTTGAGGTTATTTATTAAGCAAATCCACCAAAATTGTTTTTATTAATTCATAACTTAATTCTAAAAACTTTCATTGTGATTATTATCAGTTATGTAGGGTAGTTAGTGTGGTTAAAATATGTATCATACGTATAATGTTTTACTTACATGTAACTATATATTTATATAAATACTATTCAAGTTAAGAATATCTATATTTTCTGAAAAAAAAGCGTTCACTGACAACAGTGTTTTAGATGAATATGACATTTTTTACCAGAACAGATTATAATATTTAATTACATAACATACTTTTCTCCAAGACAATCTTATTTTTTTTTTTTTAACAAACTGTTCTTATAATTCTCTGTATCGTGTTTTGGTATTTAAATATTATGTATATATATTTATATATTTGTTAACTAAAATTTATATTTATGGAAATATGTATTATTTTGTGTTTTGAAAATAAACTTTTGTTTATCTCAGCGATTTATCTGCATCTTCACTAGCAAGTAAATGTAATTTTAAAAAAAAAAACATACACTACAAAAACTAATAATATAATAAAATGTAAATTGTGGTACTGAAACTCGACGTGTGGATATCAATAAGAATATGGTAGTCGTTATTCCAGTAGTAGTTTAGGTGGTAGTTACGTTAATAACCGTAGTCTCATGTAAAAAGAAAGTACTTTTTCTAAATGTGTGTTGATGAATTTTTAAGAAATTTATGCATTTCTTATAGCTTTTGTTAATTGATTCATATACCTACCTACATCAATTGAATGGCGTTATGCAGAATGCAACCATCCCACAAATGTTCTATTTAGAGATAATTCAAGTTTTACTAATATAGTTTCTATAAATCTGTTTACACCTTATATGACCTGAAACCAATATATCTTATTCATTTGATGTCTGTATTTTAACTACTTATTAATAAAACTCTGATAAAATTAATATCTACCATTATTTTTAAGACATGTTGGTTGGTTGTTTTATGATTAATGTAAAAATATGGTATGGTTGATTTTAAAGCAAACTATAACACTATTAAAAATATTATCTATAATAAAATACACTTATTTAAGTAAATAATATGTAACACTAATTTTGGTAGTTAACAACTTTATTTGAAACATTAATAGATGGCACTACACTTCAATGTTGATATGGTTGTATTTTGCAGAATACGTAAACTGAAATTATCTATCTTGTTCTATTAAAATCTCGCTTTTCTTTGATTTGTGGGATGGTTGCTTTCTGCATAACACCATTCAATTTAAAAACATTAAAATATACACTAGTGTTTCTAACTTTTTTTTTTGGAATTCACAGGTATCGTGATCTTTCTTTATTCTTGGTAACCATGGATGACAAAAGTAGGACCGATTTAAAGGCAAAAAGACAGCTGAAATTGAAAAAGTTAGTGAAGCTACCCATACTTAAAAAACTGTTAATCGATAATTCTGCACAGCAAGGCCCTTCAGTTGGACCAGTATTTGATCAATTATTTTCACCAGCAGACAACTTAAGAGAATCGTCTGCTACTTCACAAAAAAGTCTTATTCAACAAACTCAGGGTCAAATTGTACCAGTTGGTCGTGAATATTTGATTGAAGGAAATCGACAACAAATGATCCCTGTTACAGAATATCCAAATACTGTGGTTGAACTTAAAGACAGTGGAGTTGATTTAAATCAGCAATCAGTTTCAAGTAAAAAAGATTCTGAATCAAAAGACTTGGATATGATAAATTTATCTAAGTTTTTAAATGAAGAACCATCACAAAATGTTGAACCACCTTTCATTAATGTTCAATCGAAATACATAAAAAATGGCGAACAAAAAAAAATTAAAAATCCTTTCAGTGAGAATAATCCAAATCAAAAATATACAATGAAATATAAAAATGATACTACTGATACATTGTTAACTTTAGCAACTGCTACTCTTGATCAAGTACCGCCTACTAATGGGTCTGCAGATAGTTCTATAGCAAAACCCACACAGCCAACAGTACATGCTGAACAAGAAATACCTGCTTGGTGTGATGTTGGTATATTTAAGGGTACTGCATGCATGGTGAAACAGTTTTACTCAACTTCAATTACTGATGAACATGAATTTACTAACTTAGATCATTTACCAGACTATACAAATAAATTAAAAATTGATATCCAACCAGGTACGGCTTATAAATTCCGTATAGCTGCCATAAATAGTTGTGGTCGTGGAGAATGGAGTGAAATATCGGCATTCAAGACTTGTTTGCCAGGTTATCCAAGCATTCCATCTGCTATTAAAATAACAAAAGCGCCGGATGGTGCCATTATAACATGGAATGATCAATCTACATATTCTGATAAAATTTTAGATTATACTGTTTGTATGGCAATCGAAAACCCTGAAGAAGGGACATCACAAAACCCAAAACCAACTACAACAAATTTTAATTTTGTTCGTGTATATTGTGGACCTCAAAATGTAGCTCTGGTTAGTCATGAATCACTAGGTGCAGCTTTTATTGACAGAACTAATAAACCTTCTATTATATTTCGAGTTATTGCGAAAAATGAAAAAGGATATGGACCAGCTTTGCAAGTTAGGTGGTTACAAGATGACAGTGAGCTTGGATTAAATGAGAACCTGACAATGAAAAAAAGAAAATAGTGTTCATCTTTTATTTGGGGTTCCAAGAAGACCTGAAGTTTAATAAGTTTTATGTGTTTTATAAATCCAATATCAAAGGACCTATAATTAATTTAAAATTTATTAATATTTAGGAAATTCTGATGTATAGTCATAAGTTTTTTAAAGTCTTATCATATTAGGTTAAATTGATATTAAAAAAATAATGTTTAACTAAATACTTTTACTTAATCTAGTAATTTTTTTATTAGTTTATAATAAAATGTATAAATTAATTAAAACAATTGTTTTACTATGCATTCAAAACTATTGAAACAATAATGGTGTATTGAAGAAGGAGGAATTATTACTTTTTCTCATGTAATTTTAAATTTTGATTAAATATACTTTAGATGAGACAGAGCTATAAACATTTTACACACCTTTAAATACAATAATTATTATCTATATATTTATAAATCAGAGTGCCTAATATTAATATCACCGTAAGTTTTAAATTGTGTAATCCAGACATCCAATATGTAAGGAGAAAGGTATTACTAAGCAGTATATAGTTTTATAATTGTTAATAAATTACTTACTTGTTATTTAGTTCAACTCAAATTGATTAAATTTATTAACTTACCATATATAACTATAAGAAAAGTTTATGGTAAGTGAATTAAATAATGTAAGTGTTATATTAATAATCCACTGTGTATTGTTTTATTAAATGTATACTAATATGTTTGTAACTACTATATATTTTCTTAGAATATTCATTAAAACTCATGGTGTAAACAATTACGTATAATTTTTTATGTTGGTACCAACATAAAAATTACTGTCATAAAATTGTATACTTTAATAGGTACTTTATTCATACTCACAATAAAATTAGTTATTGATTCAATTGAATCCTGAGCACAGATTAAAATATCTTAAACTTATAAATAATTATTAATGTACTTACCAGTAGTTGGTAATTAAATACAGTTCTTTATTAATTATTGCCATTTTCCTAGACGTTTTCAGAACTTTTAGAATAATTTTGCTATTGTTATTTTATTAATCACCTACCTATTTCCACACCATTAATTTCAAATAATATTAATTATAAAGCAATTATGATTAATAATATGTTGTTTCTATACCAGATATTCAAGAAATCACTGTAGACATCTATAATTTTACATATTATGTAAAATGAGAAATTCAGTAAAAGAAAAAAAAATTGAGTTTGAATAAATTTAGCAATCCCACCTAAATGTTTCCCATAAAAATATTAAAAGAAGTCTTATCTATTTTTAAGACTTCTGAATTAAAAAATATGAACTTTAAAATGAAAATCAATCATAATTTAACTATGTATTATCTGTATTTATATAATAATATATTATACTTTGTTCAAATTAGTGTTATTCACATTAAATTAATAAATGATTTTGGTACCTATACTAGATACTATATTAGAATTCCATTGTATAGAGGTACCTGCCAGAAACAAAACTTACTTTTCTAAATATAGCATCAATTAAGTTAAGTATGTGTTTTGTGTAACGGTGAAATAGTATTGCATTATAATCATGGAAGTTCAGAAAATAGGTTATAAGGATGTGTGAAACCCCCTCCGCCCCAAATTTAATTCTATACAAATTACGTAATTGCTATGTTGCTACGTTGCTTGCAGCTGGACTAAGATAGGTATCACGTCCTCTTAACCAAGGGGGGCAGTGGCCAACAGATCAATTGTACCATAATGTGTCTTAGTCAGTCTTGATTTCTTTCTTTTCCTTTCCNAATTCAAATCAATTCTGATTTAATGCGCAGTAACTTAAAATAATTGAATGCATTTTAATATGTATTTTTTAATTATCACTAAAAAAAAGTTAAGTTCATTATATTACACATACTTGTAATGTTACTGTACTACTATATCTATTGGAATAGGTATTTTGGAAATATTTTGTTTATTTTTAGTTTCAAAAAAAAAAAGTAGAAAAAATCCCCCATGTCGTTCACAAACGAATTATTCATGTTCACCGTACATATTATATAAGTAGGTAATTAAAATATTAAAAAATAATAAAAAATTATATGTTCTAGTTCAATAAATTTTTCATTTCAATCACTGGCTAAAAAGTATAAACCAAACGAAAACATTAATAGCTTAGGGCAGCTTAGCCCAACCTGGTTGTAATTACTCCCCAAGATTTAAAACACGATTTTTTGAGGGGTAAAAACAAAACTAATTTTTTTTTATTTTATGTACTTTATATCTATTATTATTAATCCTGCATCAGTTATGTATACTACGATTGTAATAGAAATTGTAATAATACAGTTGTTGTTAATAGTTTTCGATTAATAAAGAGTTTTATGTGTTTTATTGAGTTTGTGAGAGTTAGTATAGTTTTTGTTTGAGTTCAATCATTATTATTTTATTTTAATTAGGAAATATACCACCTTTAATTTATTTTCCTACATAATTTTATTACCTTCAAAAAATATTTATAATATTATATTTCAGACCTTTTAGTTTTTATGTTATTTATTATTATCTTGGATTTCTAAGAATTATTTTTGCTATAACAAGTTTACATTTGATATCCTATTAATATAAAATTATATCAATATTTAATTTAATGGTTTTAACTATTAGTTGGTCGTAAACACTTGGTTTATTAGTGTACTTGTATGTACCGTCCACTAATCAACCAATATTGTCGATTTTTGTATTATTTTGGCGTGAAGCAAAAGCAGGTGAGTGAAATAATTTTATTCTTTTAGATGTTGGTTTTTGACAATTTTTCTTTGAATCAGAAACCATGTCACAAGGGAAAAAACCATCATACAAAGAAGCTTTTCTATAATGGGGATTTACTCAGTTTGTCGATAAAAGTGTTGAAAAGCCCCTATGTGTTCTATGTAACAAAGTGTTAATAGCAGAAAGTATGAAACCAGGCAAATTAAAAAAACATTTTGAAATTTGTAGGAAAAAATTTTGCATTTTTCAAATGTAAGGAAGCTGTGTTAAAAAATGTGCGTATGAATTCATCCGGCTAAGACCTTTTTCAGTGAATGAAAATGTATTTCCAGGTATTAAAATTAATGCCAAAGCACAATTTTTAGAGCTTCGTGAAGACAACACACATAAAATAGATTTTAAAAACATACAACTAGCAACATTTTGTCAAAAAATTGGTAGCGAGTATCTATTATTATCGGAAAAAGCCTTGAAAATACTAATCCCTTTTTTCACAACGTACAAGTGTGAAAATGGGTTTTTTTTGAGGACCACATAGAGGATGGATGGAAATAGAAATTAAATTTTCAAAGATGTATATTAATACTTGTAAATTTAAATATCTTTAAAAAAAATTTATTCAAAAACTTGAAAAAAAAAAAACAAATCTACATTGGTTCATGCAAATGGAACACTTCCATAAAATTTGAATATATACAAGTAGATGATATAGACATATCATTGTTTTTCTGACATCGTTTACTATGATAATCTTTTTTTAAAATATCATTATGCATACATTTATGAGGTACTAAGACACTGAGCACAGAACTCAGATAGTAGAAAAATGGTAAAAGGTCTAAACTAAAAAAGTCCAATTTTATTTGTATAAATATACATTTTGTATGTATTTAAAAATAACTTAAATATGAAAACGAAGACAGAGTACAAGTAAACATAACATAATATTTTACATATCTATCTAGTATATAAACATAACTATATCTATAAATATATTAAATTTGGTGTAGGTTGAATAGTATTTAAGGAAAGGAGACATAAAAAACAAACAAAATAACTTATAATTAAAATGTATAGAACAGGGAACATAGTAATATTTAAATTATAAATCTAATTCAACACACTATAATTTAAGATCAATATTTTTAACATCGTTTACTATGATAATCTTTTTTAAAATATCATTATGTATACATTTATGAGGTACTAAGGCACTGAGCACAGAACTCAGATAGTAGAAAAAAGGTAAAAGGTCTAAACTAAAAAAGTCCAGTTTTATTTTTATAAATATACATTGTGTATGTATTTAAAAATAACTTAAATATGAAAACGAAGACAGAGTACAAGTAAACATAACATAATATTTTACATATCTAGCTAGTATATGAACATAACTATAACTATAAATATATTAAATTTGGTGTAGGTTGAATGGTATTTAAGGAAAGGAGACATAAAAAACAAACAGAATAACTTATAATTAAAATGTATAGAACAGGGAACATAGTAATTTTTAAATTATAAATCTAATTCAACACACTAAAATTTAAGGTCAATATTTTTAAAAAAACCTTGGTACAATTGTGCACAAATAAGGTAACCAAAAAATTTGATTAAAAAAATATACATAATATCTGAAAGTATTCCAGCTGATTTGGTAATTTCATTAAATTCATCGATTTTTGTTGAATACCACTACATTGATGATTTACTTTGATAAGAAACTGTTTAAAAAAGTAGTGGATGTAAAAATAAAAACTGTGTAAAACGTATAAAATATTATACTAAGTGTAAATACTCGTCAATAATATAAGAATAATATAAGAATAATTCTTTAATAGCATATATACAAATATCATATTATATAGTATACATTACATTGCATAACAGTGCAATACTAGGCCTTACGTACTCTACCAGTAAAATAATAACACTAATTTCAATTTTAAATGTGATTTTATACACACATTCTTTTCTCAATACGTTTTCCTTACATGTATCAAAAAATAAAAAGGGAAAACCCCAGAAATTCACAAATTTTAAAGGTGTTTTACGTTTAAAAGCATTTAAATTCGAACTTAAAATATAATATAATATGTTAAAATATGACATGTAATACAATTTTAAAAATAATAAAATAGGAATACTCTTACTCCAAAAATTACGGTTACGGTTTAAAGGTTACGGTTCGAAACGATCCGAACTAGAAAACCGGTTAAACTGGTTTACGGCAAATCGCAGATTTTTCGAAAGATTTAAAAAAATTCAACGTACAACACCGCGGCCGAAAAACTGCTACAAATTGCGGTACGGCTTGGTACCCATAAGATACACGGTAGAAATCGTGGAATTGGCGAATAATATTATTACAACTGGCCCGCGCGGGCCAGTCGTACGAAATTATCGAAGGCGAGTTGGGAATTTTGTTAATTTCCTATTGGAAACTGTCCACGAGCGATCTCGAATCGTACGACGAACACGCGAAACGGTCATCGTGAAAAGCGGTGTTCGCGTAGGGCAGTCTAATGTCTTGGAGGAAGAACGGAGCGCCAAAATCACCAAGTCGAAAGATGCGACTTTGAAAGAGACCGCCATGTACCTGATGGATTGCGTGTACGTTTGTACTCGAATCATAAACCAAAAATACAAAAATATACGAAATATAAAGTGTAAACAGTAAAGAATGTATAACTGTATAGTTAAGTTTTATAATTGCATAATTATTTATTAGGCTGTAACATAACATGACGTACACAATAAATAAAACAGTATATATTCAAATATAATTTAAATCAACAAAGCAAATGAGATGATGTAACACAATGTAAAATTTATTGAAGATGACCGGGTATATTAATATTAATATTAAGATAAACGACTTTTAAGTGTTTTTAAAAATATTTTATTTATGTAAATTTTAACCTATAATTTAGCCTTAATTATTTCTTTAATAATTACTCGTGTATAAAAATATTTTTAAAATAGCATAACAAGATACACATTCACAAACGAAAAAAAATTATTTTTCATGTTAATAATTATTTCAAAACATTGACTGGTGATAAAGGTAAACCAGAAATTAGTAATTTTTTTCGTCAATCGTGAAATGACTGCTGAAGCGTGTGGCGTAAGTCTTGATTATGTTAAACGAGTTTGCGCTGAAGGGAAAAAATTATCTGTGGGTGAAAATCAACTAGCTGCCAAACCTTCTTTCTTTAAGTCTCCAAGGAAAAGTTATAAACATGCCAAACCTATGACCAACTTAAACGATTTTAACAATGACGTTGTCAGAAGAACAGTTCATAGTTTTTATGATAATGGTCAGTATCCAACTAGTGAAAAAATATTGGGAGCGTTGCATGAAAAAATTAATTATTCGGATTCACAATGGTCCGTGCGACATATTTTGCGTAATTTAAATTTCAAATACAAAAAATGTAATGACGGGCGTAAATTTTTAATGGAAAGAAATGATATTATTTGTTTTCGGGTTAAATTTTTGAGAAAAATGAACGAGTTTAGACGTAATAACGACACAAGGCCAATATTTTACTTAAACGAAACATGGGTAAACCAAAATCATACGTGAGGACACATATGGCAAAACTCCGACAACACCGAAGGATTAAAAGTACCTATTGGAAAAGGCTTATTGTGTGTCATGCTGGGTCACCTTCATTGGGTTTCGTCAAAAATTCAAAACTGGTTTTTCGTTGCAAGTCGGGATCGCAGGCAGACTATCATTCTCAAATGAACGCGACTATTTTTCATAAATGATTTATAAATATATTGGGCAATTTAGAAGAACCTTGTATAATTGTGATGGACAATGCCACATACCATTCTACCTTAACAGAAGAATATCCTAAGGCAAATACTTGAAAGGCGGATGTACAAAAATGGTTACAAGACAAGTCTGTGAACTTTTCTCCAGTAAAGACTTTAACCGAACTACGGGAAAAAGTCAAATTGACGATGCCAAAAGAAAAAATATATAACTAGGACGAAATTGCACTTCAAATGGGCCATGATGTGGTAACACTTCCTCCTTACCACTGCCAATATAACCCAATCGAATTAATTTGGGCGCAAGCTAAGGGTAAAATCGGGGGAAAAAATAACCCCTTCAAAATGGTGTAAATAGGAGTCCAATAGGTTATAAGTCAAAAATATATGTATCGTTATTTTTACGAAAAATATGTATGCGACGATGCTAAAGATAACGATTATTATGACGAACATTGTCGATAACGACAGATAACATTAAATGTACACATTACACATTCAACCGTATATTTTTAGGTCCCACTAAGGTAAGTACACACGTAGAGGAAATCCTCAAGATTTGAACTGCGCTGTCCAGTCCTTGAGGATTTCCTTCACGTGGATAGGATTGGCCTTGAGGCCTATGTTAGCCTGTGCAGTCCGAAAATCCTTTTCGAAATTCAATAAAGAAAAACTGTGCAAGCCATACTGTACAGTTCAAATTCGCACGTGTGGAGGCACTGTGGGGTCTACCTTGAGGATTCATGCGATATCACTTATTATTTTAATTTTGTTTTGTTTGTTTCTGCGTGTGCACCTTTAAATAAACTACCGTTTAAAATGAGCCGGGAATTTATTGAAGAATTTATTAAACTTAATGAATGTGAGCCTTATCCTTGGCACATCAAATCAAAATATAACCATGACAGGAACAAAAAAAGATTCTGCGTATGCCAAATTAGTCAACAAACAGAGAGAAGTTGAACCAAATGCTACAAAGAACGTAATAAACAAAATGAACAATATGAAAAGCGCTTAAAGAAAGGAGAATAAAAAAATAAAAGTCTGGTGCATCAACAGACTCCGTGTACAAATCAAAATTGTGGTACTTCCCATTGTTGAGGTAAGCTTAATATATTTTTCATATAATAGTTCAAATTGATTTTTACTAAATTAATTAATTAATAGTTGTGTTAATATTTTTTATGATGATTATGACCACAGTATTTTAGAAAACGTGAGTAATAATTATAATTAAATAGGAATTCTAAAGCAATCAAATATATATATTGTAATGTAATGATATGCTATTTAAGCTACCATACATTATGTAAAATAAAATATTATATAAGAAATAAATCAAACAATTAATAACGGAAATGATAGTTAAACATTTACATCCGATGCCATTCTTTTTTCTTATCAAATAACATATATTTTAGTGCGATATTTACTCATCGTAAGGAGATAATACTTAAGCTATCATATAAAATTAAAATAAATTATATAATCAATATTGTAAAATAATTATAATAATTTGTAGCCATTAATTATTAGATTAAGTTGTTAGTATTAACCAAATTAAGATAACACATTTACACACGCACACACACATAGATCTCCAGTTATAAGGAGGCCGGCCACTTCTAATCATTCACAGTGTATGTATTGTTCCCGTTGCTTTTGGACAGATGATCACAAGCGAGTGTAAAAGACTACGCAGAGATTCTTACAAAAGCACAGGAACCTAGAACAGTGTTTTATATTTAAAAATTTAATAAAAAAGAAACAGTTGTTATATTAAAAATCTTTTTATTTACTACGGTCACCTTTATCAAATTCAACAGATCAATTTGCCGCCTGAAGAAGAAAGGTAATCAAATTTATAATTAACTTACACGTGTGAATCAATTTTATATAATTAGGCTNAAATCGTCAAGGGACGCATTCCTCAGAGGCCTTACAACTGGACAAAAGGAGCCGTCTGGTAAGGGAGAACGGATCATTGTTGTGCACATCAGGTCATCTGAAGGTTTTGTTGCTGGCGGTCTATTTTGCTTCGAATCCAAAAAAAATTCATAAGATTATCATTACGAAATTAACGGTGATAATTTTTATGAATGGTTCAACACAAATTTACCGTTGTTGAACGACAATACCGTAATCGTCATGGATAATGCGTCATATCATTCGGTGAAGAAGGACCCTTGCCTCAATATGTCTTGGAAAAAAAAAGATATTTTTGAATTACAACAGTAACCGGCCGTATACATGATACGTATTTTTATATACTTTGTATGTACTGAAATATTTCACCAAACAAGACCAAAGTCAGACCAAGAGTAACCGATAAAGTAGACGAGTTCGACTAAAATGCTATCGGGCAAAAAGTCCATTAGTTTTAGCACAACCATCAAATTCCAACATCGAATAAAATGTTATCCGCAGTCAATGAAGATAATAGTTTGCCGAATTTTTCCAAAATGAGTTTGTACAGAGTTCTAAAACATCTGAATTTCGAGTATATCCGTAAGTCTCATAATAGCGATTTAATTGAACGGAATGATATAGTATATTAGCGCCGATATTTAGAAACTATTGAACATTACAGTCAGTTAGGACCTAACTGTATATTTGTCTACCTGTTAGGTAGACAAATATATTACCTAGATAAAACATGGTTGAATGCAGGCGAAACCACTTCAAAATTATGGATGAATAATACAGTAAAATCGTCAAGGGACGCATTCCTCAGAGGCCTTACAACTGGACAAAAGGAGCCGTCTGGTAAGGGAGAACGGATCATTGTTGTGCACATCAGGTCATCTGAAGGTTTTGTTGCTGGCGGTCTATTTTGCTTCGAATCCAAAAAAAATTCATAATATTATCATTACGAAATTAACGGTGATAATTTTTATGAATGGTTCAACACAAATTTACCGTTGTTGAACGACAATACCGTAATCGTCATGGATAATGCGTCATATCATTCGGTGAAGAAGGACCCTTGCCTCAATATGTCTTGGAAAAAAACAGATATTTTTGAATTACAACAGTAACCGGCCGTATACATGATACGTATTTTTATATACTTTGTATGTACTGAAATATTTCACCAAACAAGACCAAAGTCAGACCAAGAGTATCCGATAAAGTAGACGAGTTCGACTAAAATGCTATCGGGCAAAAAGTCCATTAGTTTTAGCACAACCATCAAATTCCAACATCGAAGAAAATGTTATCCGCAGTCAATGAAGATAATAGTTTGCCGAATTTTTCCAAAATGAGTTTGTACAGAGTTCTAAAACATCTTAATTTCGAGTATATCCGTAAGTCTCATAATAGCGATTTAATTGAACGGAATGATATAGTATATTAGCGCCGATATTTAGAAACTATTGAACATTACAGTCAGTTAGGACCTAACTGTATATTTGTCTACCTGATAGGTAGACAAATATATTACTTAGATAAAACATGGTTGAATGCAGGCGAAACCACTTCAAAATTATG